>QEPC01015536.1:11503-43529 GCA_003113815.1 Sphenodon punctatus
CCCCCATCAGCTGTTTTCATGGCAGCTCCTTCTGGAGACCCAAGTCCAGGAGTCCTGCCAAATGTGGACCGTTCCTTGGCCTACTTGTGGTGGAGGGACTTGTGATGGCTGGTACCTGTAGGACTGACAATAACAAATCGTGGCATGTAACTGATGCTTCAGTAGTATGACAGAATGTGTTCAGTTCCTGAAGAGCCGCAGAGCCACTCTTCCTCCAAAATAGTGATGTTTGACCATAGATGGAATCTTCCACCATTAAAGTCAATGGGTGTTTTTAGATAGACAGGGAGCAGCCCGGAGCTCCAGAGCAGCCATGTGGGTGCCACAAGGAAGAGCCACATGCCCCCACAGGTTCGGCAGCCTTTACACAGACAGCCTGGTGCACAGGTGAACCGTGCGCATGGGCGGCACACACACATTTTCTCTGCCCCAGGAAAGCCCTGGGTCAAGAACACACAAACAGCAGGCCAACCCCCTGCCCTGGCCTCGCACCACTCACTACCCCATACCCCTTCCAGAAGCCTGCCACTTGCCAGGAGCTGCAGCTCTGGCAACCACAGTAATGGAATGCAGCAGCAGCCATTAACCCCTTACCATGCACAGCCCTGGTAGCTGGGACAGCCCCTGCCGAGCAACATGCCTCGGGGGAGGCAGAGTGGGCTGAATAAACATCAGCTCCCGGCCAGACACGGGGACCCCGTGACACCCACACAATGCTGATGTCTGGGAGCAAAAAGCAGACTTTATTAAGCAGCCAGAATAAACAGGGAAAGAGGTAGGGAGTATGGAAAGGTACATCCGGAAGGCCCAGAGAACAGGCAGTTCAGGACAGGAGGCAGGAGCAGCTGCAGGCCATGGGAGGAAAAACCCCTCCCACACATGCTCCCTGCTCAAAAACACAGCTCCAGGAACTCATTGCTTCCACCCCCTGCAGCTCCGAGGTCAACAGAATGTAGTCACAGGTTAATAGCTTTCATATTGCACAATTGGTCATGGGTTCTTCTGAACTGCATTGTATAAAAGCAAACAAACCCTAAAGTCCCTTTGCCATGGTAATACTGCCTGACGTAACTGCTGTTGTTGACAGTTAGTGCAGCATCCTGGATTGTGCCTATCTAACGTACCTATACAGCATCATTAATATCTGTGTGCCTTGCAGTCTTTAATGGGTCTAGCCTCACAACAACAACCCTGTGAGGCAGGGTGAAATGTAGCAGGTTATATCTCCAAAGAGGGGGAAAAATCTGTTCGCTCAGGGTTCGAGTTAGCAACATTTCTTACTTTGAAGCAAAGCAAAACAGGACAAGAAAGGAACCAAAAAGCATTACAAACAGCACAGGACTTTCTCTTTGTGTGTCTATCTGTGTCTGGGAAACTGGCTCTCCCTCCAGACAGCCTACTCAGCCCTGCAGGGGGCCTTTATATGCCCTGTTGCTTGTGTGTAGGAAGGGAGAGGGAGCTCTCAGTTTAACTCTCTCCCAAGCAGTACATGAGCCTGTATTCCCTGCTAAGTAAGTTTCCCTCAACCTGTTACAAAGGGAAATGCTGTAATCATTGATGTTTTTACACACACATTTCTTCTGCATGTTTGCTGTTACATCCTGAACTTTCTGTGTGTGTAAATCACTCATCCAGATCTTAAACATCTGGCTCTTTGAACTTCTACATAGAACTTCTCCCAGAACATTTGTGTGTAAAAGGTTCTCATGGTAAACTGCTTTGCTCCAGGCAGTGGTGGTTACTTGGTTTCCATGGCAGCCCCTCATGTCTACAGCTGCAGCTACTTTAGGCCTGTCTCTTATACACATCTAGATGTGTATAAGAGACAGGAGCACATCACTTCCAGCAACGCGGGGAGTATGTAAACACTCCCTGCGTGGCTTTTCTTTCAATGCGGGACTCAGGGGGTGCTTTTCAGTGCCTCGTATAAAAGTGGCCTTACTTGTGGACTTGTAAACCCAGAAGATTGAAAGACCAGCACTTTAAAGTGTGTGTAAAAATGCCCAATATTATTATTATACATCCCAACATTATAAGTGATCAAACAGGAACAAGTCCTGATCTCTTGGCCATTAAGCCCTACCCTCAGTGAATAAGCTCCACCTCCTCACACACTTACACACCTCCCTACATTCCCAGTGAATAACGAGGGGCAGATGTTTTCCCACTGAACATATTGGTATTTTTGTCTCTCTCTCTTGAAAGAGGGACAGTGGGTTTCAGCACTGAATGAGGGATTGTCCCTTCTAAATAGGAAATGATAGGAGTATATGTATCATAAACTCAGGAACTAAGGGTAGGAGGCACTTAAGAGGGGGAAACCCCAAATCTGACCCACAACTGGTTTTTATTGCCCCTCTTTTCAATTACTGGATATGGCCCATAAATCCAACTCCTACACTCAAGAACTGAAAAGGCATGTTCAGAGGGAAGAATGTGGCGATGAGGGCGTTCATTCAAGTATGGAGAATAGATCCATCATCTGGACCCCCCTCTTCCTTCTTCCATCCCTTATGTGCCCTTCCCCCTCCCCCATGACAGCCCCTCTCTGGCTTGCAGAGCTTGAACTGGTGTTCCAAGTAGCCTGTAAGAGGGAGAAGCCCACCGCTGCACCAAGACCCCAGCTCCCATTTAACCGGGGTGCTAATGTGTCCTGAAAATTTGGTTATTGTTAGTCACAAAAATTTTGAAAAGCCGACCTGTGCTATGGTGTCTACATTACAGCTTACTTCTTTTTGTTATTTACCTATGACTCTGGGTGCTGCACCCATCTAAATTTCACCCAACTGAATTGCCTGATGTCCCACAGAAAATCTGTAGTCATGTAGGGAACTGAACTAAGTCCATACAGTAACCACTGACAAATCCTTCCTCACTGGAAATAGCACTGAGAAGTCACAGATGCCCAGGATTAGTTTAGTTACAGGGATATGGGGAACCCGAATGAAAGGACAGTAGGGGAGCATCAGTGAGCTATTTGTGGGGATGAGGAGCTAGGGAAAGACTGACCGAAGAGGTAGGTTTTCAAGAGGGATCTGGAGGGAGCAGAACACATGTGTTCAGGAAGGAAGTTCCAGGCTTAGGGGGCAGTGTGGGAGAAGGGGCAAAAATGGCTTAGGGATCAGGAGACTCAGGAGCAGGTGAGTGTCGCTCCTAGAATGTAAGCCCCTCAGGGCAAAGACTTGACTATCTATGATTGCTCGGTGCCAGATACATTGCTGGTACTATATAAATACTTAATAATACAAATAAAAGAAACTACTGCCTAAAGTTCCATCCCAAGTTCTATATTATGGCCATTGCATGCTGGTTATAACTCTGAACGTTTAGCCAGTACTGGGTAAATACCGCTGAAATACTCATAAAGTACAGGCATGGTTAATAATCCTCATAGTTTGCATCATAGTTTACTAAGCTTCTCCTTTCAAAATCAAATTGATTTTGAGTTTCCAATATTGCCCCCTCCCCCACTCTTGTAGCAGGGGTGTGTTATAGCCTCTACTGCTTCGAGATGGGAGATGGCAAGGCTGGGGCAGGACCAAGCAGAAGAAGGTCCACGTCTGGGTTTGTGAAAAGGTCTCAAAATCCAGGAGCTCCTACCACTTTAAAAGCCCTGGCAGCCTGTGTAGCGTGTGGTGGCTTGGCGGGGACCTGAATGAGGAGTGAGTTGTAACTCTACTACACACCAACCGGCCATTGAGGAGGGCTAGCTCAGGGGCGGAGCTATAGCAGCTGCAGCAGGTGCAGCTGCATTAGTGCCAATGAGCTTTGAGGGCCCACACCCATGTAGACTGCATATTTTATTTTATTTATTTATTAAAATGTACACCCTGCCCTTCTCCAAAGGTTCCTCTGCACACTGGAGTGGAGTGCCCATTCTATCTTCTAAACCAGCTCCTATTTCGACCTGATTGGTTTCCAAACCCCTGGGCTAGCTGATCACTATTGAGGATGTGGGAAGGAATCTTTCTCCCAACCTGAATGGGCCTCCTGGGTCTGAGGTTGGGTTTTTTTTCTTCATCTTCCCTGCAGTACTGCATGTGGGTCAGTGTAAATTGGCTAGTTTGCAGTTAGTTGTTAATTATGAATCAAATTGACAGGAAGGTCCAGTGCATAAGGAAAGAGAATGGGGACCAGTGTATTTAATGTGAATACATATCAGTAGGGGAGGTGTCTCCTTATCAGATGGGTCAGTCATTGAAGTCTGGATTAGAGCTGGAAATTGATTTTGCAAATCTTGCTTTTCTTGGCGAGAATCAACGTTCTCGGCTTCTTCTTGCAAACAAGAATGAGCCGAGAATTGCCTGGATTTTCACTGAGAAAAATCTTGCGAACAGCCCTCCCCCACAAAAGATCCTGGAAGGGCATTTTGCAAACCCTGGCTAGGTTTGCAAAAGACCCTGTACACCATGTATTCACCAGGTGCTGGGTCTCTCTCTCCCTGTTTGGCTTCAATCTCCACATAGTGGCATGGGTAAGTGAAGTTGCAGGGGGAAATAAATCACTGCATTTGCGCAAAATGGCCACCTGGGCAGTTCTGCGCATGAACAGCAGTTTTCAAAAATGGCACAGGCAGAATTACCACCATTTCGGAAAAGGGCAGCTAGTCGGTACCTGTGTGAATGGTGCTATGCATTCCCAGAATGACTGCTCTTTTCCAAAATGGTAGCGATGCTGCCAGTGCCATTTTGGAAAAGAGATGCACATGTGCAGAACGGCCCTGATGGCCATTTTGCACATGTGCAATGATTTATTAAAAATTTTTTGCACAACATCTTGCAAGGTTTTGCACCGGAGTCAAGGTCTTGGTTGAGATCCCAGTCAAAATCTCATGAGATATCTCATGAGACTCCAATTTGATTCTTGTTTCAGCTCTAGTCTGGGTCAGTCTGTGCTTTAGCTTTCCTGGGGGTTGGATGGTGGAGAAGGATGCATCACTGCTTGGAAGGGCTGGAGTGGGCCCAGCCCTCTTCTTTCCTCTTTCTTGGCCCCTAAGTGACTAATGTGGAAGGAGTCCCAGAGATGGAGGAGAGACCCTGTGATATAAAGGGGAGGCCTGTTGCCTAGGTTTATTACTGCTCAGGGATCATGCTCAAGCATCATTTCCTACTTTCATGTCAAGCTGATAATTCTCAAGATTAGTCAGCTATCACCTAATGTTTCACCAGAAGCAAAAGGTTCAGAATACTGAGGAGATCCAGCATCGTGAGTTCTTGCAAAGTGGCTGTGGAGGGGGGAGAGGCCTTGCCCCAGACATCCCTCTGTGCATACGCTATGTGGCTGCTCATCTTCTTTGGCACCCTCATGATCTGCACCCAGCCTCTGCCCCATATATTCTACATTTATCTCCCGTCCCTCTGATTTTTCTTATTAGTCCAGCCTAAATGTTCTTTTAAATTCGTATAAATTTGCATGAACCAATGTGTGCAAATTTATGTATATTAGCACTGTCAGGATTTTTTCCTGGGAGAGGTAGCAATCCTACTGAGGCCCTAGAGTGAAATGCTGCAGTGAGTTCTAGAGGGAAACTCTGGATTAGAGCTGAAATAAGTACTCGCAATGAACACCCACTGAATTTCCGATACCCAAATCAAACCAAATATTTTAGGTTCTTTTTACTACCCACACTGGGTTTTGATCGTGTACATGAAATACCAACAACCAGTATACTGAAATACTGATTTTATCCCAATTTTGTGCTCAATTTTTCAGGTATTACTTTGGGTTTTGGCATAATTTCAACATTTCGGTATACTGGTTATCGATATTTCAGTATTTTGATATATCAGGTACTCAAATGGTATTCAGGTACTGATTCAGATATTTGAAACGGTACCCCAAAATGTGGGTATACCCATGAGTGCCAAATCATATCCGTTTCAGCTATACTCTGGGTGTGAGGCAAGGTAACGGACCTACATGAGACCAGATAGATGAGAATTGGCTTGGTTAATAGAGTTGTGGCCCATACCTGTGTCCTCGCCATCTTGCAGTGGTGTGGCGAGTGACATTGTGGGACAGTTCTAGAGATATACAGTTAGAAGTAATTATTGGGATGCACAGAATCACTGGCTTTTGAAAGGATAAATATCTTGGCTCTTCCCACTACTACTTCATCTAATCGGTACTGGTCCTGAAGTAAGTAATGAATGTGGACTGAATTAAAGCATTTGGATCTGAGTAACTGGCACACCCATCACACAATGGTATCAGCCACATGGAGTACATCTATCAATAGCTAGATGATAATCTCTCTTTCTTACCCTTTGTCTCCCACGCTCTCTGCTTCAGATCAATTTAGTGGGAGTATAATTTAAACTAGAAATTCTGTCATGCCTTTCTCTATTTTCTGATGACTATTTATTACAATAAGACAGGAAGCCTTAAGAAAGTATCTGTGACAGAAATTCAGCTATTAGAGAGTCTGTCTGAAACTATAAAACTTACAGGTCTGTAGAGCTGGGTAAAAAATAAAAACCAAGCTTCATTGCAGTTTTTAATCCTTTTCTCTTTCAAAGAATGTGAGATGGGCCCTTGTTTGTGAACTTCTCTGCAAAACTTTGAAAAAAAATAACATCAAAACATTGTCAAAACAGTTAGTTTATCAAAGACTGTATTAGTAAAAAAGAGAAGTAATTTTTCTTAAAAGCTATGAAGAAAAAAAAAGGAAGCACAAAGCCTTTCTCAAAGAAAAAATGTAAAAATGTCGATAATGAAAACATCCCCCCCACAAATGAATCACCTTTGAAAGGGGGCCATTTTTTCAACAGCAGCGTTTTGCTTCAAACACTGTGACATGCTTTACCCGTCTAAATTCATTATGTAGATATACTTTAAGGCAGTAATTCCCAATTTATTGATTCCTTCCTTTCCGTTTTGAGATTTCAGTCTAATCCCACAATCCCAGTGGCATGACCAAGTTCTCTCAGATGGTGGGGGATGCCTACAATGGCACTTTCCCTGGGTGTGTGTGTGTGTGAAGACAACTAGGAGGAGGGCAATAGCAGACAGAGAGATGAGAGTAACAAATAGGGAGGAACGTAGGCCTTAAATGTATTTATTTGTGTGTGTGTGTGGGGGGGGGGGGCAGGTCTCCAGGTCTCTCCCTTGGTTAAGCCCCTGAATGATCCCAGATAGTAATTAAGATGTAAAAGTAGAGTACTGATTGAGTTGGACATTTAGGACCAAGCCTGACTATCCAGGGTCTGTCCTGAGCCCAGGCAGTCTGCTGCTCCTCACCTCATGGAATGCTGTGACATCACAGTGCTCAGTAAGGGGTGGGGCTATGCCAGAAAAGGGGTGGAAGCTAAGGCACTCCTTGGATCCTTGCAGTGTGGCCACCATGCCTTGCAGATGGAGCGCAGTAACATAGAATCATAGAGTTGGAAATGACCTTAGAGGTCATGTAGTCCAGCCAATTGCTCAGTGCAGGGAAACTGCAGCTACAGCATCGCTGACAGATGGTCATCCAACCTCTGTGTGCAAACTTCCAGTACAGGAGAATCACCACCACCTCCCTAGGCAATTTCAGCACACCAGAGCACCTGATGGGAAATGGGGCCTCCTACAGTTGTAGGAGGTGCTGGAAGGGGGAAAGTGGCACCCAGACGTCCCAAGCAGCTGTTAGGATGGGGGGGGGATGTAGAAGGGAAGCGTCTCTCCAGCCTTCAGATCCTAACGCCTCCTCCCTCCACAACCCAAAAGGGGCTTCCCTGGTACTTAAGAACCCTCAGGATCGTGTTTGGGCGATCTCTCCTGAAGGAAGAGCAACCCAGATCATCACAGAGTAGAGTGAGGTTATCTCTTTGGGAAGGGAATGGGAAAGGGGGATCAATCTGAATCACGCTGTACTCATGCACACTCGATCCCTTCACCGAGGGTTCCCAGGGCACGTGTCGAGGCAACCAATCCGGTCTGGGAGTGATGAAGGTGATGAGGGGAAAAAGGGGGGGAAGGGAAAACACACACACCGGGTCGCACTCATACGAACGTGCACTGACCTGTGGGAGAAGTGGGGGATGCACACAAACACACGCTTTCAATCCACACTCTCGTTCCTTTCACCCTCCTTTAGCCACCTCAAGCCAAGCAACAGCATCCACACCCACTCTCCAATCACACACTCAAGTCTCCCAAGCACAATCTCTAAACACAGTTTGTAGGGGCCAGTCTCTCAATATGATTACTGGCAGGGAATGGAAGCCCCGCCGGCTGTTTTATCCCCTTTTCCAAGCCCCTCACAGCTGTTGCCACTTTCCCATTGCCCTGGAGCCGCCCCCGCTGCTGTCACAGCAAGGCGGCTCCCAAGCCCTGCAATGATGCCTTGTTGCAGCCACGCACTGCGTTGCAGCTGGGCCTGGTTGCCTAGCAATGCGCGGTGTGTGCAACGTGTACGGTATGTCCTCCTGCGCTGCTGTGCACCTCATTTTGGGGCCCACCCAGTGGTGGTGGCGGTGTACTTTGGGTTGCCTAGCAACCTGAATCGCGTATCGCTGGCCGCGGGCCCTGACAGTGGCAGAAGCCAGCCTTGCAGCAGCGGCCCAAGGGGCTCCCTGTCACTTAGGAAAGGCTGCTCCCTGCTCTCCTGAGCCTCTCAGCTAAGAAGCTCTGGAAGGGGGAAAGTGGGGAGCACCCCCCATCAGCTGTTTGGTGGCTGGATGTGCACACCACACAGCCAATGGGGGGAACCAAGAGGAGTGCGCTCACACCTCCCCACTGAAGAGGTGATGGAGGGGCCTGGAGGATCTCCAGGCCCCCGCATCAGCTGTTTGGTGGGCCGGGTGAGTCAAGGGCACTCTTCCAGGCCTACCTGATCAGCTGTTCATTGGCCAAGCTGGGTACACTCCTCCAGCCCCCCCCCCATTAGCTGTTCAGCAGGGCCGGGTGAGCACACTCCTCTGGGCCCGATCCATGGAACCCGCTTCACAGTGGGACTGGAGGGGCCAAACAGACATTCAGGCCCACATTGGCCCAACTGGATGGGCCTTGGTCTGGGATGTGTCTCATGAGATTTTCTGGAGGACATGTCCTATAGCAGCCGCCTACCCACCCTGGAGCATATGCAGGCCAACATCTGGCAGGTAGGGAACAAACTTGCAGGTGACTCCTAAGCCAAAGCAGGCCAAGATGCGCCACTGGGTGTTTTTACGCACACATTTCTCCTGCATGTTTGAACTTCTGCATAGAACTTCTCCCAGAACTTTTGTGTATAAAAAGTTCTCCTGGTAAACTGCTTTGTTCCAGGCAGCTGTGGTCACTTGGTTTCCATGGCAGCCCCTCACGTCTACAGCTGCAACTACTTTAGGCTGTCTCAGGGCAGTGTTTGTGTGAAGAATCCATCCAGGAACTGCCTCAGGGCAGTGTGTGTGTGAAATATGCATCCGGAACTTACTTGTGGACTTGTAAACCCAGAAGATTGAAAGACCAGCACTTAAAGTGTGTGTAAAAATGCCCACTGTCATGAGTCTGATTTCACATGAGAAAGATCAGGTTTTACCATGATCATCAGTAGGTTTGATGATAGTTATATCTGGATTATTTAAAGAAATTTCAGTGCCCATATAATTACTGCCCAACAAAATGCTACAAGATCATTTTATTTTTTACCAGAAACATGTGTTTGCATGTGCTATATTGTGAGAGGAACACAACACTCTCTTCTGGGCTATTTTTAATGTAATAACAACATATTTCTCTCTTTGCCTGGACCTAGAAGAGTGGGTGTGGACACACAGCTGTACTGAAGGTATTCATGTGTGTGTACCAGGGTTTCCCACAGAGCTGTACAAAAGCTAACAGTTCTGACAGCACAGTGTCTGCCAATGTAAACTTGTCAGACACAAAGCACTTAGAAATAACACCTGTCTGACCCTAGATATTTGAATCTGGTTTACTAAGAGAGGAAAGGTTAGCTTCACGTTGGACTTGTTGTCCCCTGTTTCTTTCAAAGGCCCATTTCACATGGGCCATGGTGGGTGGGGGGATGGGTGCACACCATTGGTGGGTGGAGGTGGGTGGGTGGCATGGCCGTTCCCATGGGCACACACCCATCTCCACCCACCTCCACGTGCAGAGCAACTGACATTGGTACCTGTTGATTTTTGGGTGATGGGTGGAGGTGGGTGAAGCACAGGAGCATGCATGAACCCCCACCCATCACCTACTGTACACCTACCTGCTGCGGTGTTCACATGGGCGCCCGTGTGAAAAGGGCCTAAGTACCACCATAGGATATTCACACATGCGCATAAAGCCACTGAGATTGGTAGCAGACAGCTCACAAACAGAGCTCATCAACCTGTCTCTCTGATTGTTGGTAGACAGATTATGTTTGACCCTGTGTAGGTGTGGTAGGGAAAGAGGCCTTTGTAATTTGCTCCACTCCGTATAATACCTACTTAGAGCTATAAATAATCAGTCTGCTCTGCATTAAATCAGACTCCAGAAACACCCTTCCCCCACCCCCAATTCCTCTTCTAAATCAGGGTTTTCCCATCCTGCCTGCTCTTGGAGTAGTTTTTCCAGTCTAGTTTTAAATGATCCAATGGAAAGGACCTGCTTAAAACTCTAAAATCCAATAAAACTAGAGATGTGTACCAGGCCCCATTTTGTTTTTGTTTTGTGTTTTCATTATTTAAATATGTCGTTTTTGTTTTCCTAAATATCATATTGTCATTTTCGTTTTTGCTTTCATTTTCGTTTTCCATTGGTTTCAATAGAAAACACATTTTCAGCTGTACCTTTGTTGTTATTCACTATATATACCAGAAACCTGGAATAATTATACCTCCAATGGAAAGCATTATGTCTCTACCAAATTTCAAAATGATTGGATAAAGGAATCCAATTTTATAAGCAGTTGAATTATATTATTTTGCAAAAATCTTCATATACATTCTTAGCTGTAACATCTTTGTCTCATATTTAAAGTAGATGAAAGTTGGCAAGTTTATACTCCTTTCCATATTTACTATCTCTGCCAACTTTCAGAAGGATTAGATAAAGGATCCTGGTGGTAAAAGCAATTAACCTATTAATGTATGTCTGACAGTAACATCTTTGTAGTCCAACCAGTGTACATGAAATTTGGCAGAGATCTATATAACACTTTTACAATCATCTCTGCCAAATATCAGAAATATGTGATAAGGTTCCCAATTGTATATGCCTGCACAGCATATGCAGAGAAGGAGCCTATACCAGGGATTCTCTTACGTGTCACTGTGGTATAAGATCAGTTTGGGATGCCAATTGGCCACCAGAAATGCCAACCAAATATCCTCATTCTGTGCTGTAACCATCCCAACATCTCTCCCCCACTTGTTACTGGGAAGTCAGAAGCATCTATTGAGGAAAACGTCAATAGAGATTCTCTTATGTCCTCTGTCGCAGTGCTGCAGGATGTGATTGTGATGATAATTGGCCAGCCTGAATGTGTAAACTATGTGTCCTGTTTTCTGGGATGCTATCCCTAAAGTCACAGTTATGTCCCTTCTATGCCTGCCTGAGGGCCGCCCCCTATGCCCCCCTCGAAGCCACTACTTATTGGTCCTGTAAAGCTAGAAGCATGCAGTAATTGGCCAGTGAATGTGTCTGTCAGTCTTTTGGGTTGCTCCACATCCTCCATCCTACAGCATATCTCCCCCTGCCATGCCAGGTGCCTGCCTATGACTGGTACTGCATGTGCTGCTATTTATCTGAATAATGTTCTTCAAGGGGACAACTTCAATTGCTTATAAAATTGGGTCCTTTTATCTAATTGTCCAGTAATTTGGCAGAGATGACAGGGAAGGTATGTGATACATTCCTACCAAATATCTCATAAACAGAATGGAATATACAAATGTTACTACTGGAAACATGGTTTGTGGTTTGTTATCTTGTTGGTTTGTTATGGCCAGTGGCTAAACAGACAAATAAAATTATTATTATTATTATTATTATTATTACTGGAAACATAGTTTCAGGTTAATGTCTTATACCATCAGGACCCTTCACCCACTCTTTCTGAAAATTGAAAGGATTGTTAAGCTTGCAGAGGGACATAACAGTCATAGGTTTCATTCAAATTGGATGGAAGATGTAAAAATTGTAGCAGTGAATGTGCATGGAGCTTTTCTTAAAATCACAATGTTCAATTGCTTCTACAATCGGTTCCCTTTATCAAATCCTTTCTAGCGTTGGTACACTTAGTGCCCTACATAGGGGGTACAATCTCCCCAAGTGTGATCATAATTGAATGAGAAACACAAAAGATATAGCAAGAAATACATTTGTCAGTTATTTCCCTTTATTTAAAAAACAAAATGTCATTTTCATTTCTATTTTCATTATTATTATTTGTCATTTTCATTATTGCAATAAAAATAAAGAAAAAAAATTGTCATTATAGTTATTGTAATAATGAAAATGACATGCACACCCCTAAATAAAACTGTCACTGTTTGGGGAAATTCTCCCTGTACTTTCCTTTGTTTACAAAACCATAATTTTCATTTGCCACACAAAGAAGCTAGATATGACTTCAATTCTACCAAGACCTAGTAGTAATTCGACTGCTTAAATGATTGAAGAAAGATTTGGTATATTTGTTCTCTTTAAAAATATATATAAAAGATTGTCTAAAGGCGCTTGCTTCTCACCTTCCGCCCTCTTGATCTTATATTTCCTCCACTTAACCAAGCCGATATTGTATATATATTTCATCTGGGGCCAAATTAGACAGACCAGTAGCCAGACCAGAAATGATACCTTTGCCAATTCATCTTCACTTATTCTTCCTTCATTCAGTCTGACAGACAGTACTGGGGAAAGGAGACGAAGCCCAAGCATGACAAATAGGCCCTGTGATTGTTTTCAACAAGCCACAAAAAAAGGAGGACAAAATATCTTAATGTTTTCCTCTTTTCCTTCATCCTTCATTCAGCCGAAATTTGCTGTCATTTATAAAGGTCACTGGCCTATGAAGCATCAGAGAAAGTGAAAAACTTTTTTGCCGTTGCTTCAAGCAGTCACTTAGACAGCAGCGAGTAGAAGCGGGGTTGCTGCTCCAGCTTTTTGGCATTAGTTTAGCGGAGAGGATTTCAGGAGGCTGCCCTCAATCTAATTGCATCTGCCCAGTCAGATCTCTTCTTAGGAGTCAGAGAGAATAGCAGTTTAATGTAAAAACTCAAAGCAGTAATAACCTTGGTGGTTTCTTATTCCAAAAACTTGCAAAAAAAATAATAATAATAATATTCTTATACAATTTCTATAGGCTCCTTGAAAGTTTAGAAAGGGTGAAGTCAGCCCGAGGCAAGGAGTCAGCACAAAGTTCATGTACCATGGAAATTTCATTTAGAGGTTTTTAGTGAGCTTTACAGCCGGATCCTCAAGGTGTCCTGCCAGCACAAGCCCCGTTGAAATGAAGGAATTGTGTTCGTAAACCTCTGACTGACAGAAGCTGGGAATGAACAACAAGGGATGGATCATTTCTTATATGCCTAGTTCTTATGCTCTCCCCATTTGGCCCATGTCAGGTACAGGATACTAAGAATGGGCCATTATGTGTCTTTACATTCTTATGGCTGGCCTGCCCATTAGTATGTACACCATCTGCTATCACTCTGCCCAAGGCTCTGTTTAATCCAAAAAGAATATTAAAAAACAGGGATGCTGGGATCAGAGCCAGCTCTCAATGGGATGAGAGGACCCTACAGCTCTGGCCCCATGCTTATTGAAAGCTCCACACTTCTTGGCTCCTGAGGTGTCCAGGGAGCCCTGCTTCTCCTGAAGCACCCACCACTACTGCTAATCATGAAGGGCCCCAAGAGTCCTGCTGCCACCACGAGTGATACTTCTGAAAGGCCTTGGGAGCCCTCGGGTGTGGCAACAGTGATGGCGTTGGTGCTCATGATGCCCCTCAGTAGCAGTGCTGGTGCTTCTGGGGCCCCCACCAAGATGACAGTGGAGGTGATCCTGTTGTCCTATTGCCATTTCTTCTGAGGTCACCAGGCATGTACTTTCTCTGAAGTCTACTGCTTGCTCCTTTTCTCTGGCAAACTTGCTGCCTAAGCCTTGGGCCCTGCCAAGGCTAAGGATGGTCCTGGCTGGAGCCCTTCAAAAGCGAGGGAGCCAATGTCCACACTCCCAAGCCAGAATCCACACCCCTGTCATGGCAACTCTGTAGTGAAAGTGATCAGGAAGAAAGGAAAATGAATGTATATTCCAGGCTTAAAAGCACACACATGCCATGACATAGGCTACAATTCTGTTTAGCCTTTAACTCTGAAGTAGTCCCATTGAAGACTACCCAGGAGTAAGCAGTCTGACAAGTGTGGTAATAGACTGGTATTTATGGAAGCCTGAATCCCATTAACACATATGTATGTATTAAAACTTTAACATGCATTTAAAGTCAACTAAATTACTCATGAGTTAGCGATTCCCCCAACTATGGGTTGGGTCTATCACACAAATATGTTATATTTTTGGGTATCTATTTCACATGTTCATTTCAGTGAGCAAGTACCCAAACTTTGACTTTTGTTCTCTGCAGAGTCTTACCTCAACCAGTCCTAACATCAGCTCCTGTTACGTTGACCCGGGCAAGCTGGCTCAAGTGTTGCTCAAATATGTGCCTCCGTCAGGTCTATCACCTTTGAGACAAAGATCAGTTTTGCCAAAGCACTGTAAATTTCCCTACGATGTCAAAGTGAATATGCAAATTTTGCTTCCCATAAGCCAGCAAAGCCTGCAAATAGGAGAATGCTCTCTATTGCTATCTCCTGAAGGACATGGAGAACTGCATGTACATGGTGCTGGTGGGTGATAATGGGTTATGGGATGCAAAATTTGCATACACTTTGCCTGTCTCTATTGCTGTTGAGGGGGCTACAGAATTACATGCAAGTTTCAAAATCAGGACATGCAAGCAAAAAAGTTGGGAAATACTGGACTAAATATTTGCAGGATGAAGCCTGAGAATTTAATATATCTTGAATATAGATGATTGGATGTATTATTGTAGGAGAGAGGTCTTTTTTCTTCCTTATAATGGTAAATCCCTAAGGTGTTTTAAAATGAACAGTCAGATCTACCTTTGAAGGTTGCAAAATTTCTGATATATTATAAATGATAAAGTCTGGTATATAAATTCTGATAAACTTATCATTCTGATGTGTTATAAATTACCAACGACACAGTTGTAGCAAAAACATTGTAGTGCCAAATTTAACAGGTGGTACACTGAACAATAGAAGAGACTGGCAGAGTTTAAGACAGCAGCCACTATAAACTATAGCCAGAGCATATTATTAAAGCTATGCTGGCATGCTGCATTTTGCCAGAATTTATCTAGAGGAGATTTTACCCCCCTCCCCCAAAAAACCCCAACCAAAAAACCAAAACCAACCCCTCCCCCCAAACACTCTCCCCCAACACTAACAGTTTGAGTGCACTTGACAAACAGCTTGGTTCATCGTACTTCAAGAAAAGATAAAGCTAGGGATAATTTAAGACAATTTAAACCAGTGATGCTTGAGATTATTTGATGTTTTTCTTAAACTATACAGCAGCTACCTGAAAAAGCGTTGTGGGTATTCTTTAAAATTACAATTTTGATCAAAACAGTCTTGTGTTAGTGCTGAAATAAAGAGTGGATTTTGTATTTGTGGATATTACTTGCATTTCTGATAAGTGTTCCAACTTCTGAATAATATCCCCAACTGAAATGGATATTTACAGATCTTATTTTAGGTACTTGGTGTTTTGGTTATTCTGGTTACTTAGTTTTGGTTACTGCACATGTGCAATAGCATTAATAGTGCCCAAATGAAGCAACTGAATTACAAATATTCTGAATAACTGAAATAAATAAAACCCATGCATAATTCTGAGGTACTCAGTTATTATGGTGACTCATAGATTTTAAGGTCAGAGGAAATCTGTGACCTCATTCAGCATTACTTCCTATGTAACACAGGTCATTGGTATTTCCTCCAGATATTATATACAACCAACTAAATTGTACCTATGCAAAAAACCTGCGGTTTAAGAACCTGGTTAAGGCGGCATTCCAAACTATACTCAAACTCTAACATGACAGTAAATTGTCATGTTAAGGCAAATTAAAAATAAATAAATTATGACAACTGAAATTAAACTGCACACGTGTGGTATGGTGAATGAACAATATTTATACATGATATTTATTTATTTATTTTTTCTTTCTTTCTTTATATTTATTAGCCACCCCACTCATGCCTACGGCATCTTGGGGCGGTGTACAATAACAAAAGATACATAAAAATACAATAAAAATACTAAAAAAGCAACTATATATTAAAAATATCTTAAAACCCAAATTTATTTCCAGCTACCCCACCCCCCCACCCCCCCCCCCGAAGGCCTGGGTGAACAGCCAGGTCTTGCAGACTTGGCGAAAAGCCAGCAGACCTGGGGCCAGGCGGGCTTCCTCCGGAAGAGAGTTCCAAAGTTGCAGCTCGGCCACCGAGAACGCCCTCTCCATTGTAGCCCCCGTTTTACAGGGGGGACCTCCAGAAAGGCGCCCCCGGTGGACCAGAGGGATCACTCTGAGGTGCGGAGGGTGCGGCGGTCCCTGAGGTATGAGGGGCCCAGACTGTGCAGGGCTTTATAGACCAACACTAACACCTTGAATCTGGCTTGGTACACTATGGGCAGCCAGTGCAGAGTACGGAGCACAGGTGTTATGTGCTCTCGCTGACCCATCCCTGTAAGGAGACATGCTGCCGCAGTCTGCACTAGCTGCAGCCTCCAGACCAGTATAAAGGGAAGCCCCACATAGTGCATTGCAGTAGTCTAGCCTCGAGGTGATGAAGGCATGGGTGAGGGTGGCCAGATTGGGCCCAGAAACGTATGGACACAGCCGCCGCACTAAACACAACTGAGGGAAGGCGGCTTTAGCCACCGCCTCCACCTGTCGTTCCAGATGGAGGTCTGAGTCCAAAAGCACAATCAGACTCTGAACCTGCTGGGCTACAGGAGGGCGGACCCCTCCCACAAGGGGAGCAAGCACCTCCCTCGCCCTGCCCACCACCATCACCTCTGTCTTGTTGGGATTGAGCTTCAGTCTGCTCTGCCACATCCAATCTGCCACGGCCTCCAAACACTGGGAAAGTAACGAGACAGCACAACCTGGGTCAGTTGAAAAGGAGAGGTACAGCTGAGTATCATCAGCATATTGGTGACATCGCACCCCGAACCCTCTCACGATCTCCCCCAAGGGCTGCATATACATATTAAATAATAACGGAGACAGGATTGAACCCTGCGGAACACCACATGTCAAGGCCCAGGAGCTTGATGTTTCAAGCCCCCAGTACCACCCGCTGGCTTCTCCCAAGAGGAATGAGCGGAACCACCCAAGGACAGTCCCGTCCAGGCCCCCCAGGTCTTGCAGTCATCTCAGCAGCAGTCCATGATCCACTGTGTCAAAAGCGGCAGAGAGATCTAGCAGGATCAGAAATGTTGAACATCCTGCATCCATTTCCCGGCAGAGATCGTCCACTAAGGCCACCAATGCTGTCTCAGTACCATAGCGGGGACGGAACCCAGACTGAAAAGGGTCAAGGAAACCAATGTTATCCAGATGCGCCTGGAGCTGTATCGCCACTGTCTATTCAATAATCTTCCCTAAAAAGGGAAGATTAGAGATGGGTTGGTAGCTGGCGAGTGCGTCCACATCCAAGGATGGCTTCTTCAGCAGGGGGCGCACCACAGCCTTCTTGAGACTGGGTGACAATCTCCCCTGATGAAGGGATGCGTTGACTACCCTCGCCAACTCTGTTCCCAAAGTCTCCCTGGAGGCTTTCACCAACCCGAACAGGCACAGATCTATTTCACAACTAGTGGATCTAACAGACCCCAAGACATCCACTGCATCGACTGGCGTCACTTCCTGAAACTCATCCCAGGAAGATAAACCAGATGGTATCTCCATAACCTCATGCTCCTCACCTACTGCCTCCAATTCAGTGTTAAAGTTACTCTGGATCTGAGCCATCTTGTCTGAAAAGTAGATGGCAAACTCCTCACAGCGGGCCTGGGACAAGTCCCCGTCCAGGCGGAGGGAGGCCGGACTGACCAGCCCCCGCACCACCCAGAACAGCTCTGCAGGGATTTACTTTGAAGACACTATGAGGGTAGCAAAGAATATTTCTTTGCTTGTCTCACAGCCTCAACATAGGACCACAAATGGGCCCTATGGAGAAGTCGGTCAGATTCAGAGTGAGTCCAATGCCAGCATCACTCTAAACTGCTGCCTACCTGTTTAATACACCACAGTCCCTCAGTAAACCAAGGGACTCTGTGGTGATGAGACGGAGGCAGGGGACATCTCAGAGCCACCCTGTCAATGGCCTCCCCCATCAAGATGTTCCAATGCTGGACCAGCTCATTGACCGAGTGACTGTCAGGGTCTAAGGTTAACTCCCTCAGAGCCTCCTGGAACCGCTGTGATTCCATCAGCCTCTGAGGGCGGACCAGCCTAACTGGTCGAATCCCCTTCTGGAGGTGGTGCACTGAGAGGCTGGACTGTAGGAAATAATGATCCATCCATGACAAGGGAGTGACCCCCACATCCCCCGCTAACGGATCACCAGCCTCAAGGCCAGAACAGACCAGGTCGAGGGTATGCCCCCCCACATGGGTCGGGCAGTTGACCACCTGGGACAAGTCCATGGTTGCCATGGCAGCCATGAACTCTCATTCCATTCCTACAAGGCTGGCATCAGCATGGGTGTTGAAGTACCCCAGGACCAAAGTCCTGGAGGAGTTCAGCGCCACCTCTGAGGAGTTCAGCGCCATCCCTGCTGATGGCACTGGAGGAGTTCAGTGGCATCCCTGCTAGAGCAGCAAGGGATGCTGCTGGACAGGAAGGAGCCCAGTATACCAGCAGCACCCCGAGATTGCCCCCAGCCAAATCAAACACCACATGGAGGGCCTCAATACCTGGAATTCCCTGGATTGGATATCTCCTAACCGGCTATTCCTCTCTAAAAACAATGGCTACACCATCACCCAGGCCTCCTATGCAGGGCTGGTGCTGTACGGCATACCCGGCAGGAACAAGATCAGCTAAAACTGGTCCCGCCTCCTAGTCCAGCCAGGTTTCCGTAATACATGCAAGGTCCGCTGCCCCATCCAGAATCTCGAATTACTGAGACCTTATTCACTATGGACCTTGAATTTAGCAGCAGCAGCCCTTTACCAGCAGACCTTAGACCCTGCGCCTCCCTCACCCTCAGTGGCCCGGGGGGGGGGGCAAATCTCTTAACCTCCACCAGGAACCTCAATCCTCTGGGAGTGCAAGTGACCTGTCCCTTGGACCATACCGTCCTCGCCCCACAACCACCCCTATAGCTGCTCCTTCCCCTCCGTCCACACCTTCCTGACCCCTTCCCCATGGCTGCTCACCTAAGGTCCTCCAGAATCTCCCCTCCCCCTCCAACTCCCCCCCCTCCCCTACAAACCCTTCCCTGGGACTCCCCCTCTCACAGGGAGTCCCCACAACCCTCCCCAGGGGCCACCTCCCCTCCTCTCACCAGTAGGGTTGGCCCTATCCACCCCAACCCACTCCCCATGCCCCCCACCCTCAAGCCACACCCACCTCATCCCCCCCAGAACCTCTTAAAACCACAAGTTAAAAACAAGATAAAAGCCGCCCACCTCTAATGATGGGGAATGTATGCAGTTTAATTTCAGTCAAGTCATCATTTTAAAAAATGTTTTGCCTTAACATGACAATTTACAGTCATGTTAGAGTTTGAGTATCATTTGGTAATTTCCCCTTCTGTTGAAATGTAAAAGTTAATAGTTTATTATGTATGTCCCTTCCCCTCTGGGCAGACACCAGTCCATCCCAGTGTCTATCTGTCTGTCTGTCTGTCTGTCTCTCTCTCTCTCTCTCACACACACACACACACACACACACACACACATGCTTAACCCCTCACACACTCATTCAAATTGGTCACACACTAACACAGTACATACACCTGCTCTCATGCCTCACACACTCATTCGCACATACAATCACACTCATCTCTCTCACATCCACATCCACACACACTACACACACATGCTCTCACCTGTCAGACTGACACATTCATTCATACATTGATCATGCACACTTACCTCTCTCTCTCTCTCTCTCTCTCACACACACACACACTCCTTCGTTAAAATTGATCACACACAGACTGAGCCACACGCTATGCACACATGCAGTCATCTCTCACAAATCACTTTCAAACTGAGCAGTCACAAACACACATTCACACATGCTACACACTCATTCAAAATGATAAATCTCACATATACAAACACACAGCAGCTCCCCTTGCCAGCACGTCTGCTGCTGCCTCCCCCTGCTAAAGACACCCCGCGAGAGACAGTGGATTCTGTAAGAGGTGCGGGTGTACTTGTGCCCTTCCAAGGTGGTAAACTTTCTGGGCATGGGCCAGCTATATGCTGGCAGCATCAAGGTACCCATCCCCACCCCCTTGACACTAATGAAAGTCTCTTGGGAGACTTTGCTCCACCGCTCTGATCCCACTGGAGCCCGGATGGCACTTGCACCCCCTCCATCTCTTCCTGCTCCACATTAACAGCAAAGCAGCCTGCATGCCCAGTTTCACATTGTCTCATTAGCTGCTTTACCTGTTTGGCCTGAGCCTCATCCCTGCCTGGCCATGGAGCAAATTGGATATAAACATTAATATAACTTAGTGGTGGTGACAGCAGCAGCAGCAGCAGCAGCAGCAGCAGCCTTGGGCTAGCAGGAAAACAAGAGCATGAAACTGATGGGCCGGCAAGAGGAAAGCTGCTCATGTGGCACAGTACTCTTACCGCCACCCCCAATAGTTCTTGCCAAGGGGGGTTCAGGCAGGCGGGTGAGTAGGAGGCATGCAGAGGCAAGCTGCGGGCAGGTGGGGATGGTAATCCCATCCCCCCTCTTACCAAGGGGGCTCAGGAAGGCGGGTGAGGATGCAGTGTGCTGCTGGTCATGTCAGCTCACGTACGCCGGTCCTGGTTCAGCATCTCTCAACACCTCGCTTGTTCTAATCTGACAGCCTCAGCCTGGGATGCTACTCCTCTTCCGATTCTTTTTATTTAAATCAATCGCTGAGTTGCCGGCCTCCTGCTTGCATTTTTATTTTTTTTCCCTCTTAAAGGGAGACCATTCTAAAAAGTTTTTCATTAAAAACAAAAGCACTATTTTTTACAGTCAAACCGCCAGCGTGTACTAGACAGTCCCCTTGAATGGTAGAAGTCATTACAACAAACATGCATGGGGAAGGGAATCTGCAACACTGATCAAAACATTTGGTTGCCAACTGGAAGTGTTTGACAGACTCCCATTGAATGGTGTAGGCGCTGTTCAATGAATGTCTGCAAGTGCCTTAACTATAGAGCCACTACTGTGACTCTCTAATTTGGTGAGAGCAGACATATTAAGAAGGGCATATAAATCCTTACCTGAAGTCTGCAAATGATGGAAAATCGACCTTAGTTTTCGTAGCCTGTCTGGTTCATCACCTTCACTGTTAGAATTCTTGCCTCTTATTTATTTTCTTGCCTTTCAGTGTCTCCAGCATTTACACCCAGCCACTGGTTCTTGTTAATGGGTGTTATTAAAAGTGAGGTTGGCCTGCTTAGGCTCGCTTGAAACCGCTTTGGCCTGTGGGCCACTGTCACATTTGTTGTGTGCCATCCAGATGTTTGGCCTGGAGTTTCCCTAGATGTGTTGGTGGCTAGCCTGGGCTATGACCCGGGGATGTCCAGGGTCACAGCCCGGACTGGTTGCCAACATGCCTCCTGGGCCGAAGCGGACTATTATGTCTGGTAGTGTCAGGAGCCACAGATGGGGCCGCCTCTGCTGGCACTATGCCCAGGCAGCTCAAGAGAAACTCCCCCATCTTCCCCACTCCTCCCATGCTCCCAGGAGTCAGGGTTTGCTCGGGGACTCCCGCAGACCGTGCTGACAACTAGCAGAGCAGCATGGTCTGGAGTACAGCAGGTTGCTAAGGCAACCATGAAAGAGGCCACCGCCCCTGTAGCGCTGCAGGGGCGGGGCCCAGACAGCGCTACAGGAAGCTTGAAGCCTCTGCGATGCTCAGCGTAGCTCCAGGCTAAACAGGAAGGTAGGGCTAGGGGCATAAAATCCAGCACCAGCTGAGTGCTGGTGATCAGAGCTCCTGAGAAACTGGCCTCGTGAGCAACTTGCTACCTTAACCTTCCAGATCGATGACCAGTTAAATGAAAGGAAACGCGAACGACACCTGGAGGCTAGAAAATTCTATAGTAGGACCCCGCAAATAAGTACTACATGAACAGATGGGCAAAAGTCTGAAGATCCCGAACCAATGCAATTAGGGGCCTCACATGTACCCTTAACCCCGGAAGAGCAAGAAAGAAGGCAACGCTCAAAGGCCTATTTCTATTCTGGGAACCCGACTCATTTTGCACGTGAGTGTCCTAGTACCTACTCCACAACGAGAGATGGGAAATGCCAGGAACTGAGATGGGCAGGGGACGTCTTGGTAAGTCCTAAGATCCCCCTAGGTGTAATGATGGGTGCCCCCTAAAATGGGGCTCTCATTTCCAGATCCCAGTAACACTGACAATCGGTCCAGCCAAGTCTCTTGTTCTCCTGGCTCTTATTGACTCTGGGGCCTCCGGTAACTTCATAGACGGAAATTTAGTATGGATGTACGGAATTACAAAGAAGTGGAAAGCCCAGGTAGAAGCCATTCATTCTATAGATGGTTCCCCTTTAGTGTCAGGGCCAGTCGTATTACAAACACAAGAGTTGGCATGTTGCATATGTACTCATGAAGAGAAGTTAACTTTTGATGTGGTCTGTACCCCCTTGTTTTTCCTGGTTTTAGGAGTACCCTGACTACAACAGGATTATATGGAGCACCCAGGAATTGTACTTTCCTTCCCCATGTTGTACCCAAAGCTGCATGGTCAGGCGTCCTTTACCCATAGTATCTCAAGTCCTTGGTTCCTCAATAGACAAACAATAGACCACTATTACTCCCCAATCAGAAGTACCAGGAAGTGTTTAGTAAAAAACAGGCATGGAATTACCCCCACATAGACCCATTGATCTTCTACCAGGGACCGAACCCCCCTTTGGGAGGATTTATGCTTTATTTGCTCGAGAGTTGGATACCCTTCGGCAGTATATAGAGGAGAGCTTACAAAATTATTTCATATGGTACTCTAGTTCCCCCACAGGGGCACCGATATTTTTTGTCCCCCCAAAAGATGGGGGATTAAGACCCTGTATAGATTATCGGGGTCTGAATGTGATCACCATACGAAACAGGTACCCCCTCCCTCTGATCCCAGGATTACTAAACAGACTGCAGGGGCACGCATCTTTACCAAATTAGACCTTCAGGGTGCCTACAATTTTCTTAGAGTACGTGAGGGAAACGAATAGAAGACGGCCTTTAGAACCCAGTATGGGTAATTTGAATATACCGTGATGCTGTTTGGCCTGGTCAATGCTCCAGCTATGTCTCAACATTTTATCAATTATATTTTGCATGACTATTTGGATATGTTTGTTATTGCCTACTTAGATGACATCTTAATTGATTCCACCTCCAAAACAGAACATGTTCAGCAAGTACGAAAGGTGCTGCAGAGATTGTGGCATCACCAGTTGTACTGCAGGTTAGAAAAATGTGTCTTCCACCTGTCCACGGTCGAGTTCCTCGGCTTTGTTATTTCCCCAGAAGGGATCCACATGGATAAGAAGGTTGAGGCAATTTGAACCTGGCCGGCTCCAAAAGGGGTTAAACCCCTGCAAAGGTTTTTGGGCAGCACAAATTATTATTGGCGTTATATCCCATGCTATGCAGATATAACAACACCCTTCAATCGTCTACTATGAAAGGAACAACCATATAGTTGGGAAGCACCTCAACAACAAGCCTTTGACCAACTGAAAGAGTCCTTTATGATGGCACCCATTTTACACCACCCTAGTTTTGAATGACCATTCTGGGTTGAAGCAGATGCATCCGGTGTAGCGGTTGGAGCGGTGCTGTCCCAAAAGGATGAAGAAACAAACATGATATTTCCCTGTGCTTATTATTCCTGGCAGTTGATGACCGCAGAACAAAACTATACTATCCTGAAAAGGGAACTCTTGGCAATCAAGACCGCCTTCGAAAATTGGAGACAGTAACTTGAGGGAGCAAAACATCCTGTCATGGTATTGTCTGATCATAAAAACCTCATGTATCTTCAAACAGTGTGTATAGCCAAAACACGTCATGCTCGCTGGGTGTTCTTTTTTACACGCTTCACGTTTACTATAATATATCGACATGGTACATTAAATATCTTGACCGATGCCTTATCCCATAGTCAAGAATTGCTTGATTCATCCTCTGGACCCAAGGGGGCCATACTACACAATAATGTATTTGCTGCTGCGTATGTTTCCCTGCAAAATCTCCGACAGGCTACCACACAAGAACTGACAAGAATGCAGGATCCCTCCTTCTTCGAAGAGGAGGGATTAATAAAATGGCAAGGGAAGATAGTAGTCCCATCTTCTTCTCAGGAAGCTATCGTAAGGGCACACCATGATCCGCATCTCGCCTGCCATCCCGGGCAAGAACGAACATTACAATTACAATTACAATTACAATTAAAATTACAATTAATATGCCGATCCTTTTGGTGGCTAACTATGCGTCGAGACGTGCAACAATATGCACGTGGTTGTACCATCTGTGCCCAAACCAAGGTCCCATGACAAAACCCCATAAGTCTGTTACAATTAAACGCGACACCCCAAGACCCTTGTCAGAGAATAGTGATGGACTTCATAGTTGAGCTTTCTAACTCCCGGTGCTATAATACCATGTTAGTAGTGGTAGACCACTTTACAAAATTAGTCCACTTTGTGGCATGCAAAAGTCTGCCCACAGCACAAAGCACTGCACTCTTGTTCATACAACATGTAGTTACATTGTATGGCTGACTGCTCGAAATCATCACCAATTGTGGAACCCAATTTGTAGCGAAATTTTGGAAAGCCCTCTTTAAAAGCCTCCATGTCCAACTAACCCCAATTCAGCGTATCATCCTCAGGCAAATGGACTAGTTTGGACGGATAATGTCAACTCTTTAGGGTACTCTCCTTTCTTTATCACCTATTGCTTCCCTCCACAACAGTTCCGGCCGCAAGTGCCCTTGCTCTTCAAATCAAGCACAATCATTTCCTCGCTCTATCACTCCTCACCAAAGCTCGGCAACCGTACAAGCGGTATGCAGACAACCAGCGACAAGACGCTCCCACATTTCATCCTGGGGACATGGTGTGGATTGATTGACGTCATTATCCGTCCAAGCATCCGTCCCCTAAATTGGACCCTTTCCTGCTGTTTGTCACCTCAACAATGTAACCTATAAGGTGAAACTACACCCACAGGTACACCTGCACCCTTCCTTCCATATGTCCTTGCTAAAATGATGGGAACCTTCACAGTATCTAGCTATCGCACTGATCCCAGAACCATTACCAGTCCCGACTCAGAGCCGGAATATGAAGTTAATACCATTTTGGACTCCTGTTACCACGGAGGCTGACTCCAATACCTCCTGGACTGGAAATGGTATGGACAGGAAGAATGCACCTGAGAACCTGCGCCACACGTCTACATTCTGCACTTGCTCAGCTTAGTCAATCACCGCTACCCCTGGAAGCCGGGGCTCCGCTTGGGGGCCTTACGAGGTCTTTGATATGGGGTTACTGTCAGGAGCCACGGATGGAGCCACCTCTTCCGGCACTATGCTCAGGTGGCCCAAGAAGCACTCCCCCATCTCTCCTGCTCCTCCCATTCTGATCTGGTGGGGGGAGTCCCGGGGGACCCCCCTGGCAGAGAGACAGAGGGGTGGGCACTCCCCATGAGTCAGGGGTCGTTCGGGGACTCCGACAGACCGCACCGACAACTATCAGAGTGGTGCGATCTGGAGTAGAGCAGGTTGCTAAGGCAACCACGAAAGAGGCCACTGTCTCCACAGTGCTGTGGGGACGAGGCCGATACAGCACTACAGAAAGATTGGAGCTGCTGCAATGCTCAGCGAAGCTCCAGGCTAATCAGGAAGGTGGGGCTAGGGGCATAAAAGCCTGCACCAGCTGAGTGCTGGTGATCAGAGCTGAGAGGCTGACCTCATGAAAAAGCTAAATGTTATTGTCTGTGCTATAGTGTTTGTTGTTGTATACGGTGATATTCTTGTGACCCCTGAGTGAACCTCCCCCTCTCCCTTGCCTTTCCTACTGTTTTGATTGGAGAATGATTGCAGAGAGTAGTGTGGTTATGATTCCCTCTCCCATTCCTGGGTTCCTGGCCTCCCTTCCCCAATCCCTGAAGTGTATGTCCTTCCCTTACCCCTTATTCATTGGAACCCATGCCCCTCGTTGCCCCTCACTCTTCGACTCACGACCTCCATGAAACCCCGTGTACCCTGTGTGAGAGAGAGGCTGAGAGAGACAGTGCAAGAATATCCCCAGTCTTAGTTGGCTCTGCACCCAATGATGATAGTGCCCTGATAGTCTAAGGGCCAGCATACTATCCTGATGGGCCATTTTCCCTTGAGAGTCTTCTTGTAAGCCTTGAGACTAAAGTGGGTCCTCGGACCCCTGTTTGTTCCCTCTTGACCCCCCTACCCCTGTGACAGGTACCCTGCTTTTCCCGATGTGCCGGTCTGGAATGGACACCATGACAGGCAACCATGGAGGCTGTAATTGGCTGCCATGGCTTCCCATCATAGGGGAGACAGGGTACTGGGCACAGCATGGGGAAGGGGTCAGCTGGGCGGTTCCCTGGCCCCCTGGGCCCAGCTGCTTGAACGTTTGTTCCATGGCTGGACCCTATTCCAATCGGGAAGCAAGTGGCTTCCCAGTTTGGATCAGTGTGTAGCAGTGGCGCTCTGCAGTCATGCATGTTATCACCCAGTTTCCTTCTGCTAGATAAAAGAGTCTTTTAACACGAGGGATGTGTGAACGTGGTTCAGGCATTTGGTGTTTGGCCTGAACTTGGCCCGTTCAGAAGGCCGAACAGAATGGCCCAATGAACAGTTCGGCTGCGCTCGAGTGAGTTCGGCGGCGTTCGGGTGGAAACATGACTGGAAGACCTGGGGGGTGGGGGGACTGAGGAGCAGACTTCCTGACGCCAGGGGTGGAGAGGCTTGGACTAGCAGTCAGCCTGCCCAATCAACATCCCTCTTTTCCTCAGACCACTGGCTTCACAGTCTGCAATTGGCATGGGGCTAGGCTGCACAGAGCCAATGGGGCTTGTGGTAAAGTGGGCGCAGTAAGTAACAAAAGTAATTGCCCTACCCCCTTCCAATTCCTTCTAAGCTAGCCACTGATCCTGTCAGCAGGGATTTTCAGAACTCTCCCTCTCCCAGGAGTTTGTGTTCCTAATCCATTGCCATCCTCCTCCTATTTCACCCATTCCCACACATTTACCTCCATAGTTTCATTTATTTAGATCAGATTAGACAGATGTAGGTGTTATTTTTATTTTTTACCCCTCCCTGTGTTCTTTCTCCCTACCCTCCATTGAATCCTTCCCTCCTCCCACTATATATTTCATCCTTGATTTCCCTCCCCTGTTTTTGGATTTATTTAGAGTAGGATTAGATTTAGGTTTCATTTCAGTTTTGTACCCCTCCCTGTGTTGTTTGTTGTGTGCTATTTGTGTCCCCCCCCCCCATCCCTATAGAAAGATAGATAGATGTAGGAGTTAACTTAGTTATAGAGACAGATAGAGATAGTGTGTAGTGATTCAGTTTTAATATTTTATAGTGTATTTGTAGGACTAGGCCTTTGTAGATATAATATTCCATTTAGTTCTATAGATTTTAGAATAGTTAATAGCAGTTAGAGTTAGTGAGTTAGTGTGTGTGTGTATATATATATATACTATATATATTAGATTACAAATGTGAAGACATGGAGAAGGGAAGCAGGAGAAGCCGGTCTGATGCCCATATGGTGGGCAATGGGGCATGTGGCAGAGGTAATAAGGGCCGTGCCAGCCGAATGGCAGCAGGCAGCAGCCCGAGCCCATCACCACTCCCAAAATTCCACAGGCCTGATTTTGGCAGTCAGGCTTCAGAGGCTCCCAGCAGTGGCACTAGGGGGTGGTTCGGCAGTGCCTCCTGCCAGCATCCTCCACTGCCATGCAGGGCACTGGAAGGCCTGCAGTACAGGAGGCTGCAGCTGTCTCTGCTGTGGCTGCAGGAGTAGGTAAAGGTGCCTCAGGGGCAGGGTCTAAAGTTCACCATGGGCCACCATCGTCCCCCATTATTGAGGTGATCCCTAGCAGTCCAGGGCTGGTGGATCCCACCCCAGCTGCTAGAGGCAGGCCCCGATCCCTAGGCAATGGCAGATGGAAGAGGAGCAGCAGCAGCAGCAGCTATAGGGGGCACAGGGAGAGTGGCAGCAGCATGGTGAGCAGTCCATCAGCCTCAGGGTCCCAGTACTCCCCTTCGTCGGACATCAGTGTGATTGGGGACAGTGAGGCAGACACTAGTCCCGCGGAGGAGATGTCTGGAGCTGTGGCGATGGCTTTCCCTCAGAGAGCTGTGTCACCACCATGTTCTGCCCCTCTCAGCATCGCTGTCAGCCGTATGTCACTGGTGCAGGCCAGAAGGCAGGAGGGGGCAAAAAATTCTCCGTCTGGGTGCATTTTAAGTTGGTGCGGGCAGATGATCCCAGGGAGGGGAAATGCACTTTGTGCCAGAAGGTGGTGAAGCATAGGTAGGTGCTCACCATCCTTGGCACAACTGCCATGGTGAGACACCTGAGGGAATGCCACAGCGCTGTGCTGCTAAGCAGGAAGGCAGGAGCAGTGGACGCTAGCGGGTTCCCGACTGCAGCAGCCAGTCATCCGCCTCCATCAGTGGGCAAACATCCTGCTAAAACAGCTGCCTCTAGCAGCAGGAGCGGTATCGCCTCTAGGGGGGAGCAGCAGCAGCAGCAGCAGCAGCATCAGTCCACCATGGAAGAGCTAGGGTGGGGGCAGCTGCCAAGTCCATCGGCAGCTGCAGGACATGGAGGGTGGCGTGGCTTTCAAGTGAAAGCCATGCGCATGTTGGGGGAAATGATAGCCCTGGATAGGCAGCCCTTCTCAGTGGTCGGGGATAAGGGGTTCAGGCATCTAATTGGCTTCCTGGCCCCCAGTTTTAGCTGCTGTCGAGCACCACCCTGAGTCGGCAGGTGGTGTTAGCCTTGTACTGGGATTTAAAGGAGTGGGTGAGGGAGCAGCTGGCAGGGGCTGGGGGTGCCACTGTCCACTTCACCACAGACCTGTGATTGAGCAGGAATGCTCAGCACGCCTACCTGGCAGTAACGGCGCACTGGTGGCAGTACCTGGAGGCAGCAATTGGCAGTGGCAGGAGGGGTCCCGAAGCAGGGTATAGGTGGGCCCTGCTTCAAGCAGAAGTAATGGACGGCCCCCACACATCTTGGAACATCAAGGCAGCCCTGACCGCCATGGTGAGGGAGTGGGTCACGCCTGGTGCGCCCTTCACCAAGGGGTGCATGGTGATTGATAACGCAGCCAACATACTGAGGGCAGTCCAGGAGGGGGGCTTCACCAGCATCCCATGCACCACACACACCCTTTATCTGGTGGTCAGGGACACTCTGGACTTGGGGGAGACACCCTTAGTTCCCTGACTGAGCGGGGGAGGAAGCTGGCTGGTTTCTTTAACTGAAGCATGAAGGGCAGAGACCTCCTTCATGCAAAGCAGGCCGAACAAGGCTCCCCAGTGCACCAGCTGATGCAGGATGTGTCCACATGGTGGAATTCGACCTTCCTGATGCTCGAGCGGCTTCTTGAGCAGAAAGCTGCCTTGCATCAGGTGCAATTGGTGATGGACATCAGGGCACCTCCTGGGTACAATGGGGTGGGATGGGAGATCCTGGTGCACACGGTCTTTGTTTTGAGACTGTTCCTGACTGTGATGGAGACCATCAGTTTGTCCATGGCCACCATCAACCAGGTGACCCCTCTGGTACAGAGTCTCCTCAGGAGGCTGGAGAAAATTCAGGGGTGGGATTGTGGGTGGAGAAAATTCAGGAGCAGGAAGCTGGCGGATGAGGTGGTTGCCCTGGTGCGGCAGCTGAAGGCAGGGCTGAAGGCACGGTTCGATGAGCTCCTGCAGGGGGTGGAATATATGTTGGCAACCATGCTGGACCCCAGGGTCAAGAGCAGCGTGGTACACCAGACAGTGCTCTATGGGCACTAGAAGATTGAGCTGGTGGAGAGGGTCCGGCAGGCAGAGTGGGCTCTGGAGAGTGTGCGGCAGCAGCAGCAGCAGCAGGATGCCCCTGGAGATGGTGGGAGTGGGAGGAGCCACCCCTTTCAGTCGGCGAGGTCTATCCCTGCCCCCAGCCCTAGCGGTAGCATCAGCAGCAGGCTGAGCAGCAGCAACACCCCTATTGCCAACAGCAGCAACTCCTATGGGCAGGCCACTCTGGGGAGAATGGGGTCTTGCACAGCAGGGCAAGAAGCATGGCTGAGGGCAGTGGTGGAGGTTGTGCCCAGGCAGAGTTGCCTGAAGGAGTACAATGGCACCTCAGCAGCAGTGGAGACCTCCCTGGAGGAGAAGCTGTGCATAAAACCCATGGCACGATCCCTTGGCCTACTGGGCTGGCAAGACCAATGTGTGGCTGGCCCTGTCCAAAGTGGCCAAGGGTCTCTTGTTCTGCCCACCAACCAATGCCCCAGCGAGTGGGTGTTCTCCATGGCAGGGGACATTTGCTCGCCGCACCGCATGAGACTGGGGGCCAAGTTGGTGGAGCAATTGCTTTTTATAAAGGTCAACTTTCCACTGCTGGGATTCCCCGAGCTGCCCCTGGACATGGATTGATGGTGCAGTGGGAAATGCCATCCCATGCCAAGGGCATTCTTAGGACGGGGCTCCTCCTCAATCTGGGCTGCTTCTGCTGTGCTGAGGTGCTGTTCCTCACTCCCAATGCCTGGAGCCCGCCCTACCTCTCTCTCTCTCTGACTAGATGGCCTCGGCTGGCCTATCTGCAAGACCTCATGACACAGAGTGGCATTTGAAAACTGTACGCCTGCAAGCCAGCCTGTGGTTAGACGATCTCAGCCTGCCTATGTGACTGGCTCTCTCTCTCTCTCTCTCTCTCTCGTGCTGCACAGTCTTTGCCAACCTATCTCAGTGCCCTGCGAAGGTCACAGCCTGCCTTCCTACTGCCTTTCCTGCCACGCTGCCTGTCTGTCCGCCCAGGTTGCCAAACTCAAAACCTGCCTCAGTCTCCCTGCCTTCTGCTCATGCCAAGATGCCTTTCTGCCTGCGCAGGTTGTGAAGCTCGAACCCTGCCTCAGTCTGCCTGCTTTCTGCTCATGCCACGCTGCTTGTCTTCCCGCCTTCCCAGGAGGCCTAGATCAAAGCCTGCCTCAGTCTGCCTTCTGCTCATGATGCACTGCCTGTCTATCATGGCCAGGCCCTGAACCTCTGGCCTTGGGGGGCTTCTGGGAGGTACTCTCGGCAGCCTGCACTATTGACAATGAGCTGCAAGGGGCGGCTCTCTTCCTGTTCATGGCACTCTCCCTTTTCTCTCCTGCCTTGCTTACCACTCACACCTGGTGGTAGGCGTGGCCACACCTGCCATGCTCTGATTGGCTCTGGGGAGTACTTAGGGACTGCTGAGGGCAGTGGCAGGTGTGGAGCTTCGAGTCACTTCCCCTTAGACTTGTGCTTGGCCCACTCACCTTGTTCTTTCTCTAGATGCACTTTGTTTGCCCTTTGTCTTTGTTGGGTGTAGTGTTTGGTGGTGGTGAGTTCTGTATACAGTTTCCCTCTCACACCCTGCCTTGTCTTCATGTTAGTCTGTCTCCCTGTTGTTCCTTCAATGTCCTACTGTAAGTAATCCCTATTGTTTGCTGTATTCGTCTCCCTGTTCCTTCCTAGTTTCTGTGTAGTCTGGTGTCTCTGT
>QEPC01015536.1:48752-64566 GCA_003113815.1 Sphenodon punctatus
CTGCTGCTGCTGCTGCTGCTGCTGCTGCCAATACCACCTCTGCTGTCTGTGCCACGGTTTCTGTGCCCATGCATTCCAATGCCTTCTGCTGCTGCCAATGCCACCTCAGCTGTCTCTGCCACGGGTTCTGTGCCCTGGCAATCCAATGTCTGCTGCTGCTGTCAATGCCACCTCTGCTTTCCGTGCCATGGGTTCTGTGCCCTGGCAATCCAATGTCCGCTGTTGCTGCCAATGCCATCTCTGCTGTCTGTGCAACTGGTTCTTTGCCCGGTCAATCCAATGTCAGCTGCTGCTTCCAATGCCACCTCTGCTGTCTGTGCCATGGGTTCTGTGCCCCGGCAATCCAATGTCCGCTGCTGCTGCCATTGTCGCCTCTGCTGTCTGTGCCATGGGTTCTCTGCCTGGGCAATCCAAGGTCTGCTGCTGCTGCCAATGCTGCCTCTGCTGTCTGCGCCATGAGTTCTGTGCCCCAGCAACCCAATGTCTCCTGCTGCCACCTCTGCTGTGCCACAGGTACTGGTCCCTGGGTCATCCAATGTCTGCTACTGGGTGGCCTCGTGATTCAGCACTGGGCAAGGCTTGACCAACTGGCAGAATAGTTCGTTCATATCTGTAGAGTAGGATGCAAGCCTGCAATGCCCGGCCAAGCAGGGGTGGCCACCACCGAACCCTATCTGGGCCTCTGCCACTGCTCCACTGATGCAAGCTAGCCTGCAAGGCCTGGCCAAGTAGGGGTGCCAGCCACTCCATCCCCAGGATGCACTGTCAGGGTTTTGCGACCTATGTTCCAGGAAGGGAGGGCTGTGTCAGTACAGCAGATCATTGTCTGAAAATGTGCCACATCCTTGCCAGCCAGCCTGTAATGCCTGGACAAGCAGGGGTGCCAGCCACTGAGCCCTGGCTGGGCCTCTGCCACTGCTCCACCCATGCCAGCCAACCTGCTATGCCTGGCCAAGCAGGGGTGCCAGCCGCAGTTACTGTGCCCTGGCAATCCAATGTCTGCTGCTGCTGGTACTACACATCAGCCATTTGCTCCTCAATCCTGTAGATGGCCATAGCTCAGATGAGTGCGCCGGCGGCTGAGGGCTGGGCGAACACGAGATTCACCACTGGGCAAGGCTTGACCACTTTGTAGTAGAGCTTCTTGAGTTCACTTGAGTACCACCCAAGTCTGCAATGCCTGGCCAATCAGGGGTGCCAGCCTCTGAGCCTCTGCCACTGCTCCACCAATTCCAGCCAGCCTGAAATTCCCGGACAAGTAGGGGTGCTAGCCACTCCAGCTGCAGGACCCACCATCAGGGTTCTGGGGCCTACGTTCCATGCAGGGACGGCTGTCCCTCCACGTCATTGAGAAACTGCCACTCTAGTCCCAGGACCCACCGTCAGGGTTCTGGGACTGTCATTCCACTCACAGGGAGCTGTCATTCCACGGCATCAAGAAGCAGCCACTCCAGCCCCAGAACCCACCATCAGGGTTCTGGGGCCTATGTTCCAGGCAAGGAGGACTATCCATCCACATCATCGAGAAGCTACCACTTCTGTCCCAGGACCCACAATCAGGGTTCTGTGACCATCATTCCACCGACCCATGTGGAGGGTCTTTATTTGTATACAGCATGGCCCAGGGAGAGTGGGCTCCTGTTGGACACAGACAGCAATTTGAACTACAGAGGCAGCCAGCCACTCCAGTCCCAGGACCCACCATCAGGGTTTTGGGGCCTACATTACAGGCATCAAGAAACAGGCAGCCATTCCTGTCCCAGGATCCACCATCAGGGTTCTGGAGCCTACGTTCCAGGCAGGTAAGAGGCCCGGACAGGGCTTGGTGGCTGGCATGGCACCCATACGGGATTGGGCACTGCAGGCAGGCATCCTACTTGCCAGGTCTCAACCAACTCTTCTGCAAATTGGTCAAGTAGCCTTTTCCGGTGGTGATTCACGTGGCCAGCCGGCCAGCCAGCCAGCCAGCCAGCCAGTCAGCCACCACATGTCATGATGGCGATTAGAAATGGAGAACCCAGCCAGCATAGAGTGAGCAGAACTAGAGGCCTGCTAGCCTGAAATGCACGGCCAAGTAGGGGTGCCAGGCCAGCCACTGAGCCCCAAGCCTTCCCAGCCTATGCTGCTGCTGCTGCCACTGGGTCTCAGATGGTCAACCCTGGTGCCACAGGCACCCCCAGGGGCCAAGCGCCGAACCTGCCTGCCCGGGCAATCCGGGGTGCCAAGCACCAAGCCTTCCAGGTGTCTGCTGCTGCTGCTGCTGCTTCTGGGTCTCTGATGGCCTGCCATGCCACCATGGGCACCCCTGGGGGTCCCTGGATCACCCCAAGCCTCCTGGCGGGACCAAATTCTGCCGAATGTTCGGCGGGACTAAACTCCACCGGACTGAACCCCTGAACCCGCACTAGGTTTTCGGGCTGAACGGCCAAACATCTGAACCCCGCTCTGTTCGCACATCCGTATTTAACACCCATTATGGTCCTACATACACTGTAATCACATGTTTACTTATACACTTGTATCACTTATAGTGTGGCATGCCCACTTCTCCTGCCTTACTTCTCACCCACAGTAGCTAAAGACTCAGCCCTAATTGTGGAGAGACACCTGCAGTTTGACACCATAGGAAGATGCCCATCTGAGTTAACACCTTTGAAGATCTGAACCACACTCCCACCTTTTTCTATAAGCAGAATCCAGATTAAATTCTTTACTTTGTACTCATGCATATTGGTGTAAAATCAGAGAGAGAATCAAACTCTCTATGAAAGTCACGTTATGTTGGTTGGGGGAAGCATAGTTTCAGATTTTTGCCTCAATGACTTCTTGTGGAATTTTGCCAAGGGGTTGATTTGCAGACTAATAGAATAAATGGATACAAAATGGATTAGACAAATTCATGGAAGATATGTCAGCGGCTATTAGCCAAGATGGCCAGGTCATGCCCAGAGTGTCCTGAGACATCTGATTACTGGAAGAAAGAACAACAGGGGAAGGACCACTCGTTAATTGTTTTGTGATTATCTCTGAAGCATCCAGGGCTGCTTACAGTCAAAGAGAGGATAATGTGCTGGATGAATCACAACTCTGCCCTCAGTATGCCACTTCTCATGCATGTTTTGCTTTGGGTTTACTGTGGAACTTCTTTGTGGAAACCATACTATTAGTAAAACTTTCCCAGAGATGATTAATTAGTAAAGAAAGGTGTTAACTGGCTAGGTTTAGCTACATAATCTCTGATTTCCTTAAGTTTCCTCTTCCACCCTCTTATTTAAATGTACTTATTTGTGAAAGAAAAATGCAACTATTTTGCTGACACAACAACAGCACAACAACAGGAAAACAACACATGACAAAGGAAATCATTAAGCTATTGTTTAACCAAGAATCTAGTCCCAGATGTTAATAACCTGCCTACATTTCTGGTGGAATTCGGAGAATATTATTTTTGCACTAACATTACACTGCATTTGTTTTCAAAACTAGGCACAAGGCTAAAAAGCATGTATTTTGCATTTAAATCAGCTTCATACAGTAGGCAGAGGCAGTGAGAACTGCTTTGTGATTTTAAAATGTATATCTGGCAGTACTGTTGAGTTGAAAGTTTCAAAGCTTGGCTAATTCCATTTTTTTTAAAAAGGAAAAATACAGTAAAAGCCTTGATAATATTTCATTTTGATATGTCTCTAATGCCTCTTACAGATATAGCATAACTGAATCTCAATGCTTCATTTGCTTGCATGCAATTCTGTCGTGGCCATAGGCACAGAACACACCAAAAGAATGTGTCAGCATTAGCTTCAATTTTAGAAAGACAGAGTTTGAATTGATCCCAGAGATTTAATTTGAGAAATCATTTAGATTTCTTACAAATGTATCCATAGGGTTCTGTAGGGGTTGTGAAAATTGGTTGTGGGGAGCAGATTTTCCAGGATCCATGCTCCCCCATTCCTATGAGTTGCCTATGACAAAGCTATTAGCCTGCAATTTCTGACTTGACCAGAAATCTTAGGAGAGGAATTAAATCTGAAAAGCTATGAAGTTCAGAAAAAAACCCAATCTTATCTGACTGAAGCCTCCAACACTATTTTAGGCTTGCTCATCATTAAGTTTAGACAATATCATCAACCATTCATATCAGTAACATATGCAGTGCAGATCTAAATGCAGTGCAGATCTATCTCAAAACCAGATGAATAATTAATTTAGGTTTCCCTTACAAATACTTTTGGTAAAAAGGAGCATCCCTGTCACTAATGAAGTGTCCATTGTGCTGTATTTGCAGCAAGCTTGCCACACTATTTCAAGCTCCCTGAGTTTCAGGATATTAATCAAATATATCTTCCAAATAGGTCTAATACAGTATAGGCTGTAATGGCCTCTTGCTTCCATGTCATACCTTTTACCCACATTGCTTATCAGGGAACAAATATGCAAATTACATACACAACAAGGAAATTGCTGGCTTAGGTGGCAGCCTTTTCCCAATACGAGGCAAACATCTGGCGGACTGCGTTCCGACAGGTGATGAGTCTGGGACCAAGGGGGTGTCATGGAGAAAAGGGGGCATCACAGTCATTTGGGGGTGATGGAAGGGACACAGAATCTGGGGTACTGAAGGTAAATATGACAAATAAGAAAGACAGCTAAAGTCACACATTAAGAGATTGTGAGCCCTACCCCCCTCGCTGAACTAGTTCGGCAGGGGGGAGGGACAGGAAAACCTTTTGTCAAATAAAGTGAGCATTTTGTTGCTAAGGCAACGCCCAGGTGAGATGGGCAGCCAAATCAAAATAACAAAAGCAGTAGGGACACAGGAAACTGAAGCCCCTGCAAACAGGAAAAGAGGAGACAGGATCTCTAGAGAATTGAGGACACTTCCATCTTGGACTGCAAGGAGAAAACAGCTTGTTGTCGACGCACCTCAAAATGAGACACAGAGGCATTTGTTGGGTTATAAACTGGCCGCACCCTTTATTCCAATTCAAAATCAAGGTCAGTGGGTAATTGCACCATGCAATTTTGGGTCCAGTATGCTAATAAACTATTATAATATTTTAACTCAGGGATTGTCCTGGATGTGGGTCTGGGCGGGCGGTCTGGACGGGACTGTTCTTTAATGGTTCCAGTCATTCCTCTCGGGGAGAAGCCAACGGGTGGTGTTGGGGGCTGAGACATCTTGCCCCCACGCCTTATCCTGTGGCATTCTGCAGGGTTCCATTCTGTCTCCATTGTTATTCAATGTATATATGCAGCCCTTGAGGGAGGTCGTGAGGGGGTTCGGGGTGCGGTGTCATCAATATGCTGACAACACTCAGGTGTACCTCTCTTTTTCAATGGACCCAGACCTGCTATCTCAGTGCTATTCCAGTGTTTGGAGGCCTTGGCGGACTGGATGTGGCAGAGCAGACTGAAGCTCAACCCCGATAAGACGGAGATGATGGTGGTGGGGAGAGCGAGGGAGGTGTCAGATCCCCTGATTGGGGGGGTTCGCCCTCCTATAGCTTAGCAGGTTCGGATCCTGGGGGTGGGATTGGACGCGGATCTCCGCCTGGAGCAGCAGGTGGAGGCAGCTGCGAGGGCTGCCTTTCGCCAGCTGCGTCTGGTGCGGAGGCTGCGCCCGTACGTCTCCGGACCAGACCTGGCCTCCCTCATCCATGCCTTCATCACCTCGAGGCTGGATTACTGCAATGCGCTTTACGTGGGGCTGCCTTTGGAACTCCCTCCCGGAGGAAGCTCACCTGGCCCCAAGCCTTTTAACATTCCGGCAAAATTGTAAAACCTGGCTGTTCGCCCAGGCTTTTGAGGAGGGGGGAGGGGGTATGGGTTTTATTCCCCTTCATCCTTATTTATTGTTTTATTTTGTTGCTGTTCCCTAGTCCTGTTTTAATGGTTGGAACTTTTTTAAGTGTTTTAATGTATTTTATAGATGGATTTTATAGTTGTATTTTGTTTTGATTGTAAGCTGCCCCAAGCTGTTTTAGGAGGGGTGGGGTAAAAATCCAATAAATAAATAAATAAATGTGCCTTCCAGTGACAATCTCTTTAACTTCAAACTTCCCCTCTTTCGACAGCGACAGGGTTTTGGCCGAAAGGGGGCAAGGCCCACTGTTGGCTTGAGTAAGGAGCAAGTGCCCTCAAGGTGCGAAGACAGCGCCTGTCCCTACTCCCGTATTAGGTCACCGCTCCCGAACACCAAACTGCCGAACTGCGTTCGCCCATCCCTATTCAGTATTGAAGTAGTCATCGGTGCCGCACGTGTGCAGGTGAGGTGTTAGTTCGTGCCCAGGCCTCAAACATGTACTTTAAGAAGAACCCTTTTTCTGGTGATGGAAAACCCTTTAGCCTACTAATGAACGCAAGGGCTACTATTTTTCCTGATTTCGTGCCCACTGCCAATCCATACCTACAAAGGTGAATTGCAAATTGTATTACTTCAGGTTCACTAATGGGAAACCCTTTTGATCACCCTCTTTCCGACCGAATTTACAACATGGACCACAGTCAAATTATCACACCAAAATAATATGGTGCGGTTGGAGAACTGTGCAGCCCACACCAGAATCGCCACTAAAATGGGGAATAGCTCAAGAAATGTGAGGTCCCTGGTCACCCCTGCTGCATGCCATTCCTCAGGCCATTGCACTGCACACCAGTGAGTACGAAAGTAAATTCTGAAGCCTGCGTCACCAGCAGCATCTGATTATACCTGTAATTCGGCTCAAAGCAGCCACCTTTTCCTCCAGAAGCTAACCCCATTGAAGCCTTCCAGGAATGCCAGCCATACTCCCAGGTCCTGCCTCATCTCACCATTAACCCTTATCCTGTGGTAAGGGGAAAGGTCCCCTTTTAACACTTCCAATATAATCAGGAAAGGAATGCCATCCCGGGGGCCACCACATGACATGCAAAATTGAGACTCCCTACAAACGACTGCAACACACGTACAGTTGTCTTGCGTGCTCCCAAACATTCCCTGATCTTTTCTTTCATGTCCCCTATCTTGTTCAGTGGGAGTTTTGATAACATTTTTTCTGTGTCGAGTTCAGTTCCTAAATAGGGGAGTCTGGTTGCTCATCCTTCATTTTTTTCAGGTGCCAGCGGGACATCCAAATCTCGAGCTACTTCTTGGAACACCCATAAAGCGGTTGCACACTTGTCCGTACTTGGGTGGACAATTATCAAGAAATTATCTAAATATTTGGTGATGTCCCCAGCGTGCAACCTCTGCTGAAAGACCCACTCTATTATGGAACTGAAACACTTGAAAGCTGAACAAGATATGGAGCAGCCCATTGGCATGGCTCTGTCGAAATAATACTGGCCTTCGAATTGGAAACCTAGAAGATGAAAGCTATTGGGATAGACTGGTAAGAGCTGAAATGCCAATTTCACGTAGCATTTGGCTATAAGCACACACCACTCCATTGCCCTCACCTTTTCAATGACTTCATCAAAAGAGGCATACTTAATGGTCGCTAACTCCTTGGGAATGGCATCATTTATGGACCCACCCCAGGGGTAGGAGAGATGGTGAATAAGATGATATTCTCCTTGTGTTTTCTTTGGGACGATTCCCAATGGGGACACTACTAGGTTCCCCATCGGAAGTCATCCAAATGGTCCTGCTACCCTACTTTCTGCCACTTCTTTGGCTATTTTTTGTCGTACTAATGCCTCCATTCCTATTGTCCATTTTAGGTTCTGCACCTTCCTTTGTTGTTGAACTGGCCCTGCTGGAATAATAAAACCCTCTCTAAATCCCCGAATAACGTAATCAACCTCCTTCTTATCAGGATGCTCCCTGAGGGTTGCCTCCAACTGGTCAGTTTTGACTGGCATCAGCCCCTTTTGTAGGGCAGGGTGCTGTGGAGGGGCCCTGTCCACCTCTTCCATTCCCTTGCCCTTGTCCAAAGCCCACTTTCTTTCCTTTTTGGCGGGACCTAAAACAATTAATCTTGGGGTGCCTTCCCACACAATTGGAGCAGACATGGCAAAAACTACATTTCACCCAACTACATCATCCTGCCCTGTTGTATTCCCAGCAGGTACCAGGCTCCGGAACTGTCGAGCAACTTTCACCACGAAAGGGCTCATTCGCCGGGGCCACCCCGCCCCGGACCATTGGGTGGCCGCTATCTGCTCGAGGAGCCCTGGTCACATCGACCATGCATTCCAACCACAGGTCCATGGCATGAGTGTCCCAATGCAAGCCTGGTGTAGTGGCTGCCCTATGATAAAAAGCCTTGTCATACCTTAGCCACCCTCCTGTGGGGTCCCTCCCATATGCCCTTCTAATGATATCTGCATACTTATGCAGCTCAAGTCCCCTGCTAGGGTGCACCTGCAATATTACCCCCATATAAACTGCCCAAGCTGCCATCCAGTTCTCCCAATTCCGGTCTGCTTTGGGGCGGTGGAATTTTTCTTTTTCTTTCTCGTCTTCCCTTTCCAAGTGATCCAAAATTGGATCACTGAACAGCAGAGCAAATATATCCACATATTCCCCTTTCAGAATTTTTTCTTTTGTGGCAGGGGGAAGATGTGACCCAAATGGTGCTGTCACACTCAGTATGGCTCCCCCTGGAGGAGGGGGAGGGTGGCTGGGGGCCCCTTTGCCAGACTGGCCTGGCTCCACCGGGGTTTTCTCCTTTCCCCTATGCCCGCTGCCAATGCCCTGCATGGCCATATTGCTGCCATTTACACCACCACCCCTGGGCCACTCTCCTTGAGCCGAGTCTGGTGCTATCACTGGTGTTACCCATACCCATACCCCATTCAAATTCATAGGGATGGACCAACAGAACGGAGTTCAGAAATTTAGTTCAGTTCGGTTTGAAATTCGAGTTCGGAAATTCGGTTTGGTTTGGTTTGAAATCTGAGTTCGGTTCAGAAGTTCAGTTCGATTGACCAAACAGACCGAGTTTGGTCAAAATCTGAACTTCTGAACCAAGTTTGGCCATTCAAAACTGGGTTTTTCGGTGTGTGTTGCCACTAGGGATGGGTGAACAGAACAGAGTTTGGAAATTCGGAGTTCAAATTCATAGGGATCGGTGAACAGAACAGAGTTCGGAAATTTGGTTCGGTTTAGCTTGGTTTGAAATTTGAGTTCGGAAATTCCTTCGTTTTTTGGTTTGGTTTGGTTTGGTTTGAAATTCGAGTTCGTTTCGGAAGTTCGGTTCGGTCGACCGAACAGACCGAGTTCAGTTCAAACTCCAAACTTCCGAACCGCGTTCACCCATCCCTACAAATTCATTAACTGTGGCACCCCTGGATGTACAACCTGGGTGGGAACTACCCCCATGCCCGGGTCGGCTGAATTCTGTGAGAGCCCGGGCTGTTGTGCCCTTTTCCCCGCAGGGTCCAAGATAACGGGGACCTCACTTTCATCCCCTCCCATGGCCACTTTGATGATGCCTGCTCCACAGTCTCATCTCCCCTTTCTGGCACTACTACCCCCTCACCTCGTGTCAACACAGTGGGGTGTGCTCTCCCATCTGCGCCACAATCCGATGGTCGCCGTTCATTGTTCCGCCCTCCTCCTTGCAGCTCCCGTTTCAAGGCCTAGATCCTGTCCCACATTTCCCTGTACGTGGGGCTGTCCTGGTGTCCTGGGTTCTCAACCTGCCTCCTTCTGCTTGTATGGGGCCCATCTGCTTGTATGGGGAGAAAAACTTCCCGGGTAAAGGGGCCTGCGGCCTGCACACTCAGCGCTGGTCCAGCTCCTTGATGGTGAGTCGGAGGGTGGAACGCCCCCTGGTGCTGGAATTGCATCCATCTGGGGACACTGTATGGATCCCTTACTGCGTCCCACTGATCTGCTCCCATAGGCCGGCTAGCTGCCCCCCCAGGGTAAAGGCCCTGGAGCAAGGGGCCCATATTTGCCTCCTGGGCTGGCTGTCCCACTTCAGACCTCTGAGAAGAGGGAAACATCCCCTGTGGAGTGGGGGCCACTGCTGAGGGTGGGGGCATGTTTCCCCTTCGGATTGGGCTTCTTCCCCTCCTGGTCTCGGGGGACGGGGGGGGGGCATCCATTACCCTGTACTGAGCAGGTGTGGTGGTAACCCTGCCACTCCACCTTCTCTCCGTAGGCAGAGGGGTGGGGGAGCACCTCCCCTCTCAGGCCCTGCTCGTCATCCCTGGCCAGCTCAGGACCGTCCCTGCTCACATGGTGCTCCGCACCCCCACCTCCCCCAGGATTACCTCCCTGGGGGCTTCCATCAGACCCCATGCCTGTATTGTGCACCCTTAATAGGGTCTCACATGCATGTAACCAGGCGAGCATCTCTGCCTGAGGGGGAGGGTTCTCCCCTCCCACCTCAACTTCTTCCCCACGAGCTTCTTCTCCCTCTCGGGCTTGCCAGTTCACTGCCGCCTTCTTCTTCCCCACCACAGGATTTCCCTTTCTTCACCCCATGGTGGTTAAATCAAGTTTGTCAGTCCAAGGAGCTCAGCAGCAAGGGATTCTTGCTGCTGATCCTTTGACCTGCCGCCCTGATAATGGTGCATTTTTTGCCGTGCACAGAGACAAAATCCCCTCCTAAAGGGGGGCAGAGCTCCACGTCCCATGCAGCACGCTTGAGCAGCTGCATCAGCGGGACAGTTGACAGGCAACCATTCAAACACGTGGAGAGGTTTTCTAACAGGCCTCCCTGCTGCAGCCCCTCCTCTGCATCTCCTCAGCGTGCGGGGGTGGAACAATCATCCCGTCACCACCATTCGGCAGCAAAGGGAACTAAGGAAGCTGCACAGTCACTATGAACTAAAGACTATCCAATTCAGCATAAGAAATGAACCTGGCCTGAACATCCACGCCGAGAAGCCCTAACCCAATCTGGACTGAGCCTCAGGATAAGGAGACAGTTAGGGAATCTCAATGTAATTTAGAATGTGTATACTTACTTCATGTTTGATTTATTGACTTGCACTGCCTGATCAACAGCCTTGTACTTGTATGTACTGGACATACATTTTATAACCAAGCATAGCGTGCTTGTGTGTTTATTTGGTCTTGGGGGGGTTCATTAAGGGGGCACTCTATCTAGATGAGAGCCTAGATGAAACTTTTTCACATAAGACAACCCCACTGCGAAGTCTTCCAAGTCACGGGTGGCCAGAGAACATTCTCTGAGTTATGGCTGGGCTGGGAGTTCAAGGAGAGGTGTTTCTGGGGGTGCTGACCTCCGAAAGCTCCCTGATTGCAGTGAGGGTTTCTGATCATGTGGGAACCCACGCAGGTACAGACAACTGGGTTGCAGCTGATCTGGTGGGCATTCGGGGGACAACCGAGAGAGAGAGGGGACCCCGATCGTTGTGACAGTGGTGAGCCAGACCAATACTCTGGAGTACCCCATTTGAACCCCGTGAAATGCTTAAGAAGAGTGAAAAGGGCCAGAGGGACTAGCCCAGACTAGCCCGCTTGGAAGTGTTGCAGAGCAGAGTTCTTATGCGAAATGGCCACCAGGTGGCACTAACAGGCTGAACCTGATCTTTTAGTGCAACACAAGTTTTTATTTTTTTTTTTAAATTGATTTAGGGAGATAGGGAGAGCACACGAACATGGCTCCAACAATAAAGGGATTGAAAAATATGAACAAAGAACAACTTATTGCTGAATGCAACAAGAGGGAGATAGACACATCTGGACTTAAGGTAGAACAGCTGAAACAGAAACTCAGGGATCACGTGCAGTAACCACGAGAGGGTTCATCTGCCTTGCACGACCTAGACGAGGGAGATAAGACCTATCAGCAAAGAGTTCCTGAAGTTCAAAGTAGGAACAGAAACGGGAACACCAAAAGATGGAAATGGAATGACAAAAGATGGAAATGGAATGGGAGTGCCTCAGACTAGAACACGAGGAAAAAGAAAAAGACAAAGCCATGGAAAGAGAGCGCCTGAATCGAGAACACAACTTGGCTATGCTAACAGCGACATGATGAAAGTGGGGCACCGTCTCAATTGAGAAAATCCTAAATTAAGTTTTGGGTGGGAGGGGGAGGGATGCCACTTATCAGCTGTTTGGTAACAAAATGCTCTCCCTGCCAAACAGCTGATGGGCATTCTTGCTAGCACCCTCCCCACCCATGGACCCAGCCTTGTCAGAGAGAGACTGGACCTTAAGCCTCTGCTCCAGGGTAGGGTTTTGTAGTGTAGAATAGCAGTAGTGAACAAGCTCTGGAGGAAATTCTGGGGCTGAGCCATTGTAAACCCTGACCCAAATCAGGCCCTGATATCCACATATTTTCCAAGCCTGTAGCAAGGGTATGAAGAGCAGTATATGCTAACTCATGTAGCAGGATAGTTTACACATTGGGTACTTCTAGATGAATAGCAGCCCTGGTTCTGCACGCACCAGCCTGCTTCACCCCTGAGCTGGCCTGGCTGTCTAAAGGTGCCCCCGCCAGATGTGCAACCAGAGCAGAATGTGCCTGCTCTGGGGCAACTCCAACAGCAGCATTCCAGAACACCATAGAATGCCATCAGCAGAGAGGGCCAGTCTAACCGAGGGCAAAGTGGAGTTGCTGTCTGATGGGCTGACCCACGCTGCAGCTCCACGTATGGCTGACCTTCAACCTGGGCAATGTTATAGAGCTGTAGCCTACAGAGTCATGCCGTCGCCTGCAACTCTATGGTGTGGGGGTGGGGTGAGAGTGGACTGTGGGCCAGGGAACCTGTCGGGTCCATCTGAAGATTACCCAGGCACGCCGGGATGCAGGTGGACAAGGGGGTGTACCCCTGGAGCAGTTCCGAGTGCAGACTGCCTCCACATCTGCCTAAAAGCACCTGTAGTGGCAGATGTGAGGGTGCACCCACAGCTGCCTGCAGCACGCTGCCATCGTAGCACTCCCACTCTGCTTATATCGCTGCTGGCTCCAAAGAAATCAGGGATGCATCTGCCAAAGCAGGACAGTCCCTCTCACCTGCAGAGCTTCCGTGTGGGTAGGGAATGCAGTGCTTGCCACCAAGCAGCTGATAGGGGAAGCACAGGATAGCCCTTCCCCCCAAGAGCCATAGCAGCCCTGGGAGTAGGTTTCATGGCTGTGTGTGAACTGGACCCAAGCTTTGGAGTGCTGCTCCAGTTTTTTTTCTGGGTTTGTCACATAGCTGTTCCCATGCTCTTGTTAGGGTTGAAATAGAATATTATTATCTGGTTGAATTCCATCTCTAATGGATTTAACCCTTTCCCATCCAGGTCTGATCAAACAGGGACCAACAATGGGTGAAAACAGACATGACGCTAACCACCCTTTAACCACCCTTGGTGGTTATTTATGCATGGGTGTTTTCAGATGTTACGGGGCCGCTTGGCCCCATACCGAAAACAACCAAATCATCCCCCGCTGGGATGACCCCTTCACGCCGTATCAGACGTGCCGGGGAATCCTGGCGGGGAATCTGGGAGGGGGCGGGGCCACGCGGCACAACATGCGTCCGCATGGCCCCGCCCCTCCACATTCCCCACCGCCCGCCCTTTGGGAGGCAGGGCCAATGCGGCCGCAGCGTCTGGCTGAAATCACCACAGCCCGGGATCCCGCCAGTGATCCCAGGTCGTGGTGCCCGACTAGACATGATTTTTTTTTGGTCCCCATCAGGGATCACTTTCACCACGCTTCCCAGGAAATTCCCACAGCTAGCCTGGGAAGCATGGTTGACAATGATCCTGTGTGGGTATTGACCATGGCGAACATCTGGCGGCCGCCAAACAGACGTTCGAGGCACAGTGACCACAGGTGGGTATTCACCGTGGTTCACTGTGATCTCGTAACATCTGAAAATACCCCATGTTGCAGCGCTGTATTGGTGCCCTATGAAGCCCTGCAATATGCATAAATGACCACCAAGGGTGGTTAAAGGGTGGTTAGCGTCATGTCTGTTTTCACCCTATGATTCAGTCCCCATTTTGACAAAGATCCAGATCAGTTGTTCCATCTCACACAGGCATGGATGCCACCACTTTCCCCATGCACAATAACAGAACAATATTTTTGTGCATGTGCAAATTAGCCAATGTATATTTGCGCATGCAGAACAGCCAAAATATATTTCCACATTTAGTGCATATTCAAATGCACTTGCAAAACTATATTTTGACTCTTGGGCATGCATAAAATAGCAGCATTCACAGTTATGCTAGCTGAAAGAATACATGTACAGAGATCTACCACATTTTTGGAAATGTTCCATACCATACGTATCCATTTCAGCCCTTGTTCTTGTATTCAAGCATGCACACAAGCATAGGAACATATGTATGCAATGTGTGTAAGTGCTTACTCTCACATTCACATCTCTTTCTCATATCTGTTCAGCCTCCTTCTCCAAATCCCTGCCTTTAAACACTCATATCCTAATAGCACTCTAGTAGAAATCAGTGTCAAAACTCCTACCAGATTTTAACAGGAGCAGAAACAGGCCCTTAGTGCCTTTCTGTCCAATCATTATTTCCAACTCCTCTTTCTTCCTTTCCCTTCTCTTTCATTTAGACTCTGTGCCACTGAGTCTTTTGAATTCATGACAAAGTGGACCGTGGATGCTGACAAAGTTATTCAGTTACTAATCAGATCTCCTCTGTTCAAATGACAATGTAATAATAATAATACACCAGGGAGATGCATTTGTTGAACATCTGTGTTATCCCACTGTCTGGAAAAGAACAGGATTTATTGTTTTGGGAGAGATTTTTTTAAAAGCAACTATTAGAATTATAAAAAGTGAACAGACGATTCGATCCAAACAAAAATAATCCGGTACAAATACTCTATCCTGATTAATAGGTTTTCAACAGCATCAGGGGAAATGAAAATTTAAAATTGCATTATCAATAGCTGGACATCTTTTCCAACTTTTATCAAATAAAGTGTGGAAAAAGCAACTAAAGATCGTAGAAGTCACTGAAAACTAATTTAAACACTGGGTTGCTTCTTTGTTGAGAGAATTGTTGATGTTAATGGAACTCGAAATGACCTACTTAACTTTGGACTCCTTTTATTCTTTCTGCTAATAGGGAGAGCTTAGGAAACGGACTTCTGTTTAAATTCAATTTAAGTGAAAACCTGCAAGGGGCCATCAGAAAGCAACTCCAGCTTTGTTCTGGTACCAGAGATATGTGGAAAATAATTTAGAACAAGAGATGAATTGGAGAGCAAAAATTGTTTGCTCTATTCTATGAAAAGGAAGAAGTACACAGTCTTGCTTCATGCCTTTTCCATTCATGATTAGGAGTGGTAAACAGCCATTCCACTACAAAAGAACAGTCCTTGTGATGAAAATGGTTGTAATTTCCTGCAGAAAATGGCAGCATTTCACTGAGGGGGGAGGGAATGAAAATAAATGGAGGATTGCTACTTGCTTTTAAGATGGAATGTAACCACTCGACTGTGTTAGAAGGTGCTATCTGCACAGCGAGTGTAGAGGAGAGATCCTGAGAGCAGATAGTGCACATGCTACCATTAGTATGGACATGAGTCCTATTCATTTCAGTGGTTCTCATGCCTGTATTGTGTGCTAGCTAGGGATGGGCGAACGCGGTTCGGTAGTTCGGTGTTCGGCCCGAACTCGGCCTGTTCGGACAACCGAACATGAACACGAACACGAACGCACCAAATGGACCGAACACCGAACACCGAAATGGCGAACACACTGAATGGAACCGAACACCGAACTACGAAATGGCCGAACACACCGAACGGAACCGAACACCGAACTACGAAATGGCCGAACAGTTCGTTCAATTCGAATCACGTTCGGTTGTGTTCGGGTGGCTAAAACATGGTCTTCTGTCAGGTCACTGGAAGGCCAAATGTAGCAGGGA
>QEPC01015536.1:82033-96503 GCA_003113815.1 Sphenodon punctatus
TCTCCGCCAACTCCTCCCTTGACCCCCTCCAATCTGGCTTCCACCCCCTTCACTCCACTGAAACTGCTCTTGCTAAGATCACCAATGATCTTCTTGTGGCTAAATCCAACTGCCTTTATTCTATTCTTGTCCTCCTTGATCTCTCTGCTGCCTTCGACACTGTTGACCACTCGCTCCTGCTTGAATCGCTTCACTTCCTGGAATTCCAGGACTCTGTCTTCGACTGGTTCTCCTCCTACCTTTCTGATCGCTCCTTCAATGTATCTCTTCCTAACTCCTCCTCCTTCTCTTTCCTAACCCTCTCAATCAGGGTTCCCCAAGGCTCTGTCCTCAGCCCTCTCCTTTTCTCTATCTACACCCAATCCCTAGGCAAACTCATTGCCTCCCACGGTTTCCAATACCATCTATACGCTGATGACTCTCAACGCTATCTCTTCAGTCCTTCTCTCTCCCCCTCTGTTCAAGCTCATCTCACCAACTGTCTCTCCGATAACTCCGCCTGGATGTCTCAACACCAACTCAAACTGAACATGGCGAAAACTGAACTTCTTATCTTCCCTCCCAGTCCTTCCTCTCCCTCTTCCCTGTCAATTGCCATTGACAGGGTCTCCATCCTCCTTGTCCCCCAAGCCCATAGCTTGGGCTTCATCTTCAACTCACACCTCACGTTCAAACCCTACATTGACTCCGTGGCCAAATCCGTGGCCAAATCCGAGGCGTCTCCGTCCACAGCATTGCTATAATCTGCCCTTTTCTGTCTGTCTCCTCTGCCAAAACTCTCATCCACACCCTAGTCATCTCACGCCATGACTATTGTAACCTCCTCCTCACTGGCCTTCCCTGCTCTCACCTTGCTTCCCTCATCTCTGTTCAAATCTCTGCTGCCAGAATCATCCACCCAGCCCGTCGCTTTGACCATGTGCAGCCTCTCCTCTACTCCCTCCACTGGCTTCCCCTTCCTGAACGTATTCTGCACAAGCTCCTCGTCTTCACCTACAAAGCCCTTCACAACCTCGCTCCCCTCTACCTCTCTGCCCTGATCTCCCTCCGTACCCCTGTTTGAGCACTATGCTCCTCTTCCATCCCCTCCCTCACCCTCCCACGCCTCCCCTGCTCCCCCAACTGCCTTCGTCCCTTCTCCCTCATAGCCCTGCATGCCTGGAACTCCCTCCCTGCCCTCGTCCGCCTTGCACCCACCCTCCACACCTTCAAGTCCCTCCTCAAAACCCACCTCTTTCGCTCCACCCTTCCTAACTCCTGCTAATCATCCCTACCCAGGATTATCCCCCACCTGTTATCTGCAAACTCTTAATTTACTGTAACCAAGCCAAGAACATGTACCTGAGTTATCGCATCCTCATGAATGTTGCATCCTTTGTCTCTCCCTCTGTTCCCCTTTCCCTGTCTCCCCATCCCCTGTCTTCTTTAGATTGTAAGCTCTTGGGCAGGGACCGTGTCTATTTTATTCTCTGTAAAGCGCCAGGTACATTGTTGGCGCTATATAAAAGCTAATAATAAAATAATAATAATAATAATAATTTTAAAAGTGAGCATGCAATTGTACAAAAGTCAGTATGTGCATGAGTGAGTGCATGCAGGAGGGGCAGAGCTTGTTTGTGGAGGGAGCACAGCTTATTGACAAAGGGGCAGAGCTTGTCCCTCTTTGATCACTTTGTTGGAAGGTATGTGAACACAATATTCTAAACTAATGTATTCCAAACTGCTCAAGGTGAATATCAAATACAATGGTATTGTCCTCACCAATTTTTACGCCTGTTCAAGATGGTGAAGAATCAGGTTCAGTTGTACAGATTATGCTGGGTGTCAAAGCTATACAGATGCTTTTGGGGAGGTGGAGGCAAGTGTCCCTGGGCAAAATCTGAACTGGGACCTCTACCCTTCTTCAAAAGATTATCTCTCTGGAAGGGAATAAGGAGTTAGGTGATCCAATTTGTAGATGGCAAAGTCATTCAAGACAGTTAAAGCCAGGGTGGACTGTCAGGAATTACAGGAGAATCTTGCATGTTTGGTTGACTGGGCAACCAAATGGCAGATGAAATTCAATTTTGAGAAGTACAAAATGATTCAGAGAGGGAAAAATAATCCTAAATATACATACACAATGTTGGATTCTAAATTAGGTGTTGCCACACAAGGGAAGGATCTTGGAGGTTCCCCAGGTGGGGAGAGGCGGGTGGGATAAAAAAGGGGGTAGGGTGGGGTTTTTTGGGCAGACTTTTTATAGGTTTTTTTAAATTTTGTGTTAAATGTTGTTTTAACTGTTGCTTTTATTGTAAGCTGCCCCGAGATGCCGTGGGCATGAGGGGGCAGCTAATAAATGTAACAAAATAAATAAATAAATAAATAATTTAACTTCCTACCTCAGTCTCAAGACTCTTCGGCAAGATATACCCTCTGATCTGAGTTTGTCTGCCCAGGAAGCTTCCTTAAAGTCAGCCTGAGACAATTTACCACTGACTATAAGAATTTTTCAGTGCACTTGAGTCATAAGGAGATCAAGTAGTACTGTCAGTTTTTGCTTGGCTTTAGGCCAATAACCTTTGGTGATGTTTCTTTTGGCTTTAATAATGATACAGTGGAGTTCAAACAAAGACTTTTATCCCGGTGTGAGAAACATCTCTCTTTCTTTGCTTTGCAGCATTTGGAAGAAGAGAATTTGTCCTGGATGCACCGTACATAAGGATATGAAACAAGTTATGACCCGTAGTAGCTCCCTTGGAAATGTCAGCAGCAGTGCCATGCACCGTTTATACATGTTGAGAGACCATTTCTGAGCATCTTAACATAGAGAAGTATTTTATTTGACTAGCAGTGGGATTCAAAGCAATTCCTCGTGTTTTCCTTACTCCCTTTTACTGGTACAGTTATGTCAAAGTGAAAGAAAGACAATAAAACACAAATTTCTGAATCAGGTCTGAGGTGGGATCCAGGGAGAGCAATTGGAGATTCAAGATGCTTCACAGATAGGGTCACGAGGTGCCCCTTACTTTAAGGGAACATCCCTTATTTCAGAGTCCTACAGCACTATAGCATACCTCCCAACAGTCCCTAACTGTGAGGGACAGAACCTCTTTCTGTGCTGAATCCTATTTGTTCCTCTTTTAATGTCCATTCCCGTGACTTTGGTTAGGAAAACTTGATGAAGATTATCAACTCATTCAAACACTCAGCCTGCCCAACAGTGTGCATACAACAGTATACTTTGGTTCCTACCAACTCCATGCCTTAGTATGTAAGCATAAGCAGGTTATTATGTCAGTGGATGCACTGCTGATAACAGCAACTGCTACCTTGTAGGAATAGCATGTGCCAGATGATTGCAGACTATTAATTAGTGATTCAGAGTAAAATAAACCTGACAAACAAAAAAAACCAAAACAAAAATCCCACCTTAGAAGTCTCTTTTCCTGCTAAAAGCAGAAATTGGAGAAAGACATTAATTGTGCTTCTTATAACTTCTGCCTCTCCAACTGAATGAGATGCTTTGTGAGTTTCCAAAAGCTCCGGGAGCATGGTGCTGGAAGCTGAAATATATTTGACAGATTGACAAGTAGGACAGAGATTTGTTCATTGTTATTTTAGCTCTTGGGATAAAAAAAAAAAACAGCAGGAGAAAGAAGCTGAAAAAGGCTCTTTTTATATGTAAGTATATTGTTCTCAGAATAAATCATAAAAAATAAATCTAATGTTTTGTAAGATTCTCCCCTCCCAAACAGTAAAAATAATTTTGAATGTGCACAGAAATAACTACCCTTCTAAAATGGCTGGTAATACAGACTGTATGGTGGGCTTGATTCTGCTCTCCTACTAGCGTAAATCAGGAATGATTCCACTGGCATCAGAGGAATCATGTTGAGGTAAGGCTGGTGTAGATGAGTTCGGATTCAGGTCCAAGATCTTCTCTCCTCGGGAAGGCAAGTAGTCTTCTATCAAATTTTGGGTTTCGTCACAAGAACATGCATATAAAATGTGTAGTTCTGTTATATTCATGCCAGTTCAAGTAACAGTCCCATAATTCCTGGTGCATATCTGCAATGGAGAGCCTGTTTTTGCAGAGCCTAGCTCTCTGCCACACACTGCCAGCTTGGCTTTAGCTGAAATTTGAGCTTAGCCCTGCCCACTCCTGCTCCCGATTCCTTCCAGACTGAGTTGGGGCTACGTTAATCTCTGAATTCCTCTTCCTTTTCCAGAGCCGAGAGATGATTTTTCTTTTATTAATTCCAAATTCTTGCTCCCTTCCCCTAAGGCAAAGGGCGGCTTTCTAATAAAAACACATATAATAAAAATACAATAAAACTCAATTTAAAAACTCATTAAAAACCCACTGTCACACCTCAACTCTTAACCCCTTCTGCCAAATGTTTTGCCAAAAGAAAACTTATGCACTGCCTCCGCAAAATGCTCAGGTTTGGGCTCTGACACGGTGTCAGGTAGCCCTGGGTCTTGGAGGTGATGGCTTGTTCCTCTGCACCACTGCCTGAGCTGTTTGGATTGGGAGCTTTCTGTGTATTCCCTGTTTCCCTTCTCTGTCTTCCCTATCTGGGGCTAGGGCTGAAACTCAGTTCTTGGTTCCTTGTGTTTCTCGATGAGAATCATAGTTCTTGTCTTGTTCTTGCAAATGAGAACGAGACGAGAATCAGCTGGATTCTCACCAAGAAAAATGAGAATCTCGAAAAACAGAATTCCCAGTGCTGATTGGGAGAGGGAAGAAGGAGGAAGTCACGCTGTTCTCTGCCCAGTTTTCTTACCTTGTCTGGGGCTGGCAGCTGTCTCGGTGGGGAAAGCATTTTGGTGGCAAATTTTCAGGAATGGGTGGAGGGATGGGGGGGGGGGGGGGGCGCAGATTCAGTTGCTATCTTTGTATTCTATTGGCTAGCAGGAGCCAGCAGCCAACAGAATGCTGAAAAGCTGTGTTGAGCCTGCGTCTTCCCTTCAGCTCTCCCACTCCCATCTGGAAGTCCTTTTCAGATGGGAAGGGGAGAGCAGGATGGAGGGGGCAGATTTTGAGCATTCTGTTGGCTAACAGGAGTCCGAACACCGAATAGAATGTTGAAAAGCTGTGCTGACAACTCTTCCCTTCAGCTCTCCCCTTCCATCTGGAAACAGGGAGGAGGTGGACTGTAGTTGATTTTGCATGTTTACCCATGTGATTACCGATTACCTTGTCTGGGGCTGGAAAACAGATAGGAAGGAGGAGCTAAAACCCGCAGAGGCGGGTTCAGCGCAGTTTTTCAGCATTCTTGCAAGTACCATCTGCCCATGAGGTATTTACAGCTAAGACATTCAGAGATGTGCTGGCCCATTATTATGGAACTCCCTTTCCTTGGAGGTTCATTTAGACCCATGCCTGTTCATCTTCTGGAAATCCTTTTTATTTGGCCAGGCATTTGGCAGGCAGGAATAAATTTGGATGGGTTGGGTGGTGGTGGTTAGCGGACTTTTAGATGTTTTGATTGCTTGTAATGACCTTTGATGGTAAGGACAGTATATAAATTTAAACAAACAAACAAATAAATTAATAAAGTATATTTGTGCCTGCACCACTATTGTTTCCTAGAGAGCATATATAACACCCAATCATGTGCTAATCAGCAGGTAGCTATTTAATGACTAGCTGGAAAAAAGACAAGAAGTACTAATTTTACTGAGAGCTAATGGAGAAAGTGAATGCTGTACTATTTAAGAAATGGTGTAATAAGACTAGATATGACATTAAACTAGAAGTCAAAATACTGAGCTTTTCCCCTGGTTGTATCACTGACGACCTTTAAACTAGTTGCTTAATCTCTCAGTGTTCCTGCTCCTCCATCTGTAAAGTGGGGTTGTAAGATAACCATACACCTTTCTCATTCCTCAGAGTCAGGGAGGGAGCATTCACACATAGGCAGCGCCAGCTGCCTTCTTCTGTTCCTCCATGTTTTGGGTTCTTTAACCACCAGTGTAAAATACATTCCATTTTGTAACAGAAAATACTATGTAAGTGCTATTTTAGTGCTTTCTTCTCACTCGCCTTTCCATGTAAAGTATGCAGGAATTATGGAAATAATGTGAGTGTTATTATATGGTAGCTGAGCTCTGAAGTGGAAAAGGCTTCCCTGCTCTTTATATGTAATGCCTCTCAGAGACTGGTGACAAACAAGGCATAGAAACTCAGGAGGCTGAAGAAAGTGTAGGGAAAAACTGGCCCCAAAGGATGCCTCAGAGTTCTGCTTTTCTTGAATTAGTGTCATGCTGCCTGCTGGAATTAATATCCATAGCAAGTAGCAAATTTGACAAATTCAGTAGATTCTAATCAGTTTTAGCAAAGTAGATATGAATCAGTATTTGCTTCCATAGTCATTTGCAGTTTTAAATCTTCGCATTAGTATTTTCGTGTTTGGTACTTTCTTGGGCACTTTGGTATTTCATAGAGTTGAAGCAGTTAATGGGTTTATTATTCATGGGTAGCATTTGCATTTTCAAGTAGTCCTCCAAGTAACTAAATATTATATCTGGGACTGAAACAGGTACTTGCATAACCATTTTTCCTGGTGTTCCGTTACAGTATTTTTGAATTTTGTCCATTTTGGCAGTACTAATTACCATTAAAAACAAACAAACAAAAATATATTTGCATTCAGACTAATCATATTCATGTTTAAAAACAAAGTGAAAGAAGTAGTGGATACCAAAACCCCAATGTAACAGAAATACCAAACATGAGCTAGTGAAGTAACTGATATACTGAACCAAAGTAAATGAAAATACAAATTTTGTAATGGTGTCTGTAGGCCGCTTTTAGACGAGCGCCACTCGCTCGCGCTGTGAAATCATGCGTCTTGTAAAAGCGTGCGGGCAGCTTTTAGACAGGCCTAGACACGCCGTATTTCCAGTTGCACATCCTTTAATAGTGCAAATTAAATACTTTGCATATCGAGGTATTTAATTTGCGCTGTTAAAGAATGCGCGACTGGAAATACGACACATCTAAAAGCTGCCCGTGGCACTTTTACAAGCCGCATGATTTCACAGCGTGAGCGAGTGGCGCTCGTCTACAAGTGGCCTGTGACAGGGCTTACTGCGTGCCCGGAGGCCATGCTATGGGAATTAGTTGCCCTGCCACAGTTACACAGCTCCAAACCCAGCTCACAGGGCTGTGGCATTGCTTCGGCCTACAAACACCCCTTTAGCCAAGCCTTCTCCACCAAGTTTGCACAATTCACAATAGTGAGGCTTACAGAACTCCACAGCCCCACCTGGGTCCAGCGCTCTATCTTTCATTCCTCAGGAGTAACATCTTCCTGATACCTGGTTCTGAAGCCCCCAAACCAGTCTCTCTCTGCTCTGAATCTCTATCTGGGTTAAATAGGGTGTTTCCTCTTTCACAGGTGTAGTTTTAATCAGTCAATGCCCAGGTGTGCTTCAGTCCCATTTAGGCTTCCACTCAGTCTCAGGTAGCACTCTTGCAATACCCAGGGCCTCCTTAGCAGGGCCAGGGTTTGTGGGGTCATGTGTGAAGTCTTGGCACGGAGCCTAATTTGCATAGTTTACATAATTTTTATATTTGCATAATTTGCCCTCATACCTGCGCACATGCCTTATCAGCCCTGTCGCTTACTCCTTAGCTTCCCCCCCCCACAGCACCCTCTCACCACTTCTCTCCCACATATCCACCCGCAACCAACCCCAACATCCCCCACAGAGTGCCCCCTCGCCTAGCCCCCACCTCCTTCCAAGACGGAGGGAATGGCAGGAAAGAAAAACAATAAGAGCGGAAAGGCACGAACCTTCACCTATTCAACCGCTGTGTACTTAAGGGACGATGGCTGCGATCCACTAACCACTTTCTCTAGAGTAACCTCCAGATCGCAGCCCTTGAGTGCAGTCCTGACTCCACTGCAATCAATGGGAGTTTGATCGTTGACTTCAATGAAGCCAGAATTATACCCTTTGCAAAATGATACAGCTGCTCTCCCAGCTGTGAAAACAGCCTGTACTGGAGGCAGGTGTCTCTCTTGGTGGGTCTAGGCGTATGTGTCTCTCTCTGCCTTCCCAAGTGCACTGACGGCTCTGTCCAATGACTGGGGAAGAACGAGTCCCGGGAACAAACTCTTCACCCCCCTCACTCAGCAGCAGGGCAAAGAATGCTGCTTTCCAGGACTTTTCATACTTCCTGCTGCCCTAGGCAGTGGAGCAGAGAGGAGCGGGAGATACCAACCCTGCTCTGGCCACAGGGGCCATCCTTGTTGTTGCCATAAATTTAAATTCCTGCCACTTACATTCCCCCTTTCCTTCCCAAGATATTAGTGGGTCCCCAGGGCCCACAGGATAAAGCAGGGAGAGATCAGGGGGAGCTGGCTTGCCTGGCTGAGCTGGCATTGGCTTATAGCCTGCTCCCCAGTTCTGATCTTCTGCAGCCAGATTTGGTGCATGCTGGGCTCCAATATGCTGTGACACGGGGCTGTCCACGGCTCCTCTCTGCTTCAGGCTTAGAAGAGTGGGGAGCTTTGCAGCAGCAGCCCGGGGAGCGCACACCATGGGGTACAGACTAAGAACTTTTTAGACATGCACAATTTGTGTGGATAAACAATAATGTGCTCTCTTTGACGCGCACAATGTAAAACCTCACATTTACCAGTTTGTGCACTTTATATGTCCAGTGTGCACAACATTGTGTGTGCTAATCTGTTCCCACATTATCACGCTGATTAAAGCTCACCTCCCCCGTCTCTTCCCCACGCCAACCCCGATCCACCTGAAACTCCTCTCCCCTGCCTCTTCCCCCTGCCAGTCCCAATGCCCATGAAACTTCCCTCCCCTGCCTCTTCTCTCCTACCAGCCCCGATCCCCCCATAAGCTCATCTCCCCTGCCTTTCTTCGATCCCTCATCACTGCTCTGGTCCAGTTTCTGGGCTGGTGGACAAATGGCCGGAGGTGCGTACTCAGACTGCGCAGTAAGCATTGTATGATATTCAAATAGAGTGGACAAATCCAAAGCCGCTCTTATAAAGGTAGGTTTACCTCACCCAGTAGTGCGCTGATTTGAAAACCACACTGGCCAGGAATAGAGCGCACAGAGGGCTTCAGACGTGCATGAAATATGCACTTTAAACGAAACAGTGCATATTTCATGCACGTCTGAAAGGACTCTTAGAGCCCGTGTGTTTATCCATACATATTGTGCACATCAGCAACGCACCCAACCACCACAGAGCTTGCAAGCCTTGCATGTGTGATGGGCCCTTGGGGCTAAGGGGGCTCAAACTCTCTCTATGGGGCACCCCAGTGCCACTCAGCTGTCTTGTATCATGTATAGAAGCACAATACATGGCCCAGCCAGGGGGGCCAAACTTGCTTATTGGACTAATATAGGTATGTGTGTGTGTGTGTGTGTGGTGGGGTTATGCCACCCTGCTGCCTTGCTTCATGTGTAGAAGCACAATACATGGCCCAGCCAGGGGGGCCAAACTTGCTTATTGGACTAATATAGGTGTGTGTGTGTGTGTGTGTGTGGTGGGGTTATGCCACCCTGCTGCCTTGCTTCATGTGTAGGGGCAATAGGCCCAGCAGGGCTGGGGTGGGGTGTGTTAAAGTTGCTGATTGTTAACATGGTGTGTGTTTTTTGGTAGCTTCTGGGAAGCTCTTCTGCCTGCTGGCAGGGCAAGGACCATGTGCTCTCTCTCTATGGGGCACCCCAGTGCCACCACACACCAGAGAGCGTTCATGTAATCATGGGGCATGCTAGTCACCACCCTGCTTTTTCTTTTTCTTTTTAAAATATATTTTAAAGTGGATGCTGGACCATGCTGTGGGTACGTGACTTTTTTGCAGTTGCAGTTTTTGGGATTGTCTTGTGATTGTCTCATATTTGCTCTGGTTTTTTTTTTGGCACTTTACTTAGCTGTGGGTTCAGCTTTCCCAAGATGTGTCCAGCTGGGGCGCAGAGGGGGATACTTTCTTGTTAATTTATGGTGTGTAGGGAGGAGACTTAAACATAAGAACATAAGCAGTGCCATACTGAGTCAGACCAATGGTCCATCAAGCCCAGCATCCTGTCTTCCAACAGTGGCCAATCTTGATTGCATGGGAGAAGAACCAGCAGTCACAATGGGCAATCCATTCCCTGTTGTTCACTCCCAGCTCCTGACAGTAAGAAGTTCATCCTGTAAGCTACTTGTTTAATAGCCATTAATGGACCTACTCTCCAAGAACTTATCCAGTCCTTTTTTAAACCCAGCCATTTAATACTGGCCTTGACAACATCCTTTGGCAACAAATTCCATGAGTTAATTATGCATTGAGTGAAAAAGTACTTCCTTTTATTTGTTTTAAATCTGCCGGCAGCTAGTTTCATGGAGTGTCCCCTAGTTCTAGTACTATTTAAGAGGGTAAATAACCATTCCCTATCTACTCGTTCCACACCACTCAAGATTTTATAAACCTCTGTCATGTCCCCCTCTCAGTCTTGTCTTCTCTAAGCTGAAGAGACCCAGCTTGTCAAGCCTCTATTTGTACAGAAGCCATTCCATGCCCTTCATCATTCTTGTTGCCCTTCTCTGTACCTTTTCTAGTTCAGCTATATTTTTTGGAGATGGGGTGACCAGAACTGCACACAATATTCGAGGTGCGGTCGCTTGATTTGTATAGAGGCATTCTGACATCCTCAGTTTTATTCTCTATCCCTTTGCGAATAACTCCTAACATTCTGTTTGCTTTTTTGACTGCTGCTGCACACTGCGCTGGTATTGTCCACAGTCACTCCCAGATCCCTTTCCTGAGTGGTAACTCCTAGTTTAGTACCCAGCCTTGTGTACTCATAGTTTGGATTATTTTTCCCTATGTCCATTACTTTGCACTTGTCCACATTAAATCTCATCTGCCATTTAGATGCCCAGAAATCGAGTCTCATAAGATCCTGTTGCTCGTGTTTTAACTACCTTGAATAACAAATTTGGTTATCTGTAAATTTGATCACCTCACTCTTAACACCCTTTTCCAGATCATTAATGAATACATAACAGCACCGGTCCTAACAGAGATCCCTGGGGGCACACCACTTTTTACATCTCTCCATTGTGAAAACTGTCCTTTTTGCTTCCTACCCTTTAACCAGTTTCTGATCCATAGTAAGACACTACCTCCTATCCCATGACTTTTTAATTTTCTCAAGAGTCTTTTATGTGGAACCTTATCAAATGCTTTCTGGAAATCCAGGTACACTATATCTACCAGGTCTTCCTGTCCACATACTTATTTACACCCTCAAAGAATTCCAACAAACTTACCTTTGCTAAATCCATGTTGACTCTTCCCTATTAAGCCATGCTTATCAACATAGCCAGCGATTCTGTTCTTAATGATAGTTTCCATCATTTTACTGGGCACAGATGTCAAGCTTACTGGTCTGTAGTTTCCAGGATCACCTCTGGATCCCTTTTTAAATATCAGGGTTACATTTGCCACCCTGCAGTCCTCAAGTACAGTGGCAGATTTTAGAGATAGGTTACAAATTACTAACAGTAGGTCTGCAATTTCATTTTTTAGTTCCTTCAGAACTCTGGGGTGAATACCATCTGGTCCTGGTGATATATTAGTATTTAGTTTGTCAATTTACTCTAGAACCTCATCCAGAGTCATGTTGATTTGTGACAGCTCTTCCAATTCATCACCTACAAAGTAAGGTTCTGGCATCGGTATCTCCCCAACAGCCTCTGCAGTGAGGACCAAAACAAAGAACTCATTCAGCTTCTCTGCAAGCACCCCTTTCACCCCCTGGTGCAAGGCTTGCCTTGCATGGGGGGGTGGGGGGGCGCATAGAGCAATGGAAGCTTTGTTTTCTTTGGGGGGTACATGTCTAGTTTCTTGTGGCTATTATGCCTGGTGGCTGATGGTATGCATGGGGCTACATGGACCAGAAACACTTGTTGAAACTTGACTGATTGGTTTGATTGATAATGCTATGTTTTGGTGCGGCACCCAGTGCTACCCATTCAACACAGAGTTTGCAAGCCTTGCATGTGTAATCATGGGGCGTGCCTGGGGGTCACATTATTGAATGGTGGTGGTGGTTAGTTTTTTTGTGCTAGCTTCTGTCTCTCTCTCTGGTTGGATAAGCAATTAAACAGCTGCATGTGGCACCATGTACTGGCCCAGGTTCTGAGTTTCCGTGATTTTGATTTCTGAGCTCTGGAGGCCAGAGTTCTGCTTTCTGAGTCATCGGAAAAAGCTCTGAGTGATGACTGAGGACTCAGTTTGGGCACATGGAACCTTGGAAATCTAAGTGAGTCCTCGGTACGTCTATTTGGTGCCGCCCTCGGCAGCACACAGTGCACCCCTGATTGGTCCCCCAGGAAACAGGGGTATATTAGAGTGTTGCACATAACTGGGAAGACAGTAAATTATCTGAGTGGGGAGGATGTGGCAGTGGATGAAGTGACGAGGCGGCAGTGTGGGCTTGGAGCAGGGGGTAATGTTTGAGCAGGAGAGCAGATCTTGCGGGCTTGAAGCAGTCTGGGGTGTGGATATTGGGGCAGGAGGAGTATCTTGAGAGCTTGGAGCAGTGGGAGAGGAGGGAGCTTGGGGCAGTAGGAGGGATCTTGGGGCAGGAGAGGTAAAATTGGGGGCTTGGAGCAGTGGAAGGAGGAATCTTGAGGCAGGAGAGGGGGTGCTGGGGACTTGGAGAAGTAGGAAGGATCTTGGGGAAAGAGGGGGTGAGCTGGGAGCAGGAGGGACACAGGGTGGGAGGCTTGAGACAGAAAGGGGAGGTCCAGGGGCAGTGGGCTTGAGGAATCTTGTGGAGGAGGTGAATCTTGGGCAGAAAGGGGAGATCCAGGAGTATCAGGCTTGAGCGAATTTGGGACAGAAGGGGTCCTGAAGGCTTGGAGTTTGAAGAAGGAGGGGGTATATTGGTAAAGGTGGCTTCCTATTGTACTAGGCTGTGCAATATGCATGCATTGCTTTTCTATTTATAGTCTATTTCTATTTATTATATTCTACTTCTATTTATAGACTAAGGATTTATAGTCTATATATTTTTATTTAAAAACACTTAATTACAGGTTATATACCATTCATTATGTATTAGTATATAGCCATGGCAGTGGCTGTATGTTAAGATACGACCCCATTTTTATGTTTCTCATTGAAACTCAGACATGGTTTTTTCGATAACATGTTGCTTTTTTCAGATTTTTTGTGGGTGTGTTGGGAATAATTACAATGGGTTTTGTGCAAATTTTCTTCTTCTGGTTTATTTTAATTTTTTTAGTTATGTTGTTTTGAAGTTTCTACTTTCATGTAAAATCCTGGGGCAGCGATGTTTCTCTTTAGAATAATATCTTCGGCTGCGGTCACTTAACAGGCTTCAAATTTTACCTATATGTAGCCTGGGAACTCTGGATAGAGCTCTTGCAGGTTTGTCAGGGTGTGCTGCTGTTAGAGAGTTTTTATTAAGGTTTTAAAAATCTGAACAGGTACACATGGTCATTAGCTGCACACACCAGCAGTTCCATCCTGTCTCATTGTCATTATTCCAGCTACTCTGATTGGCTGCCAGGAGTTTGCCTCACTGGACATCACAATACTGAAAGGACTGGCTGGCCTGGGCCAGCCACTGCACATGTTGGAGCTCATCTCCCCGCTTCTCTGCCAGAGGAGGTAGGAACAGACGTTTCTCCCCCACAGCAAAAACAAGGTCTGCTGCCTCTGGGGAACTGGCAGAGGTTACCAGACTGTGCATCAGGACCCAAATGTATTAGACACAGGCATGGAAAACTGAGAAGGGAGGGAGACAGCCTGTACAAGTGGCAGGACACTGGGAAAGCACTGTGTAATGCAATTACATATCAAAAAGACGATCATGATTTATTTGGTCTTGTGGTGTTGGGGAGTTTTTTTAAAAAAACCATACCTTTACATCAAAAACTATCCCATTACAGTAGGGACAGTGGCTGTATGTACCCAGGCACAAAAGAAGCACACGGCTGCTTTGTGCAAATGGTAGGGGCGGGAAACCGGTAAAATCCGGTATCCGATAATGCCGGTACTGGGTGTACCGGCATTATTGGATTCGACCTGGTAATCCGGACCGGGTACTGGATTCCGGGGTACCGGATTTTTTTTACATTGCAGCCATTTAAAAATGGCTGCAATGTAAAAAAACTTAAAGCCCCAGCAAAAAAGTTTTTTTTTAAAAAAACCCTCCCCGAGTCCAGGCTGCGCGGGTGGAAGGGGGGACACCCCCCACCCACCCTGCCCAGCCTGGATTTTTGTTTTAAAAAAGACCCAGAGGCGAGCCCACCCCCCAGCACCAGCGGCCGCGGCGTCCCCGCAGCCGCCGGTAAGTATGACCCGATCCCTGGGGTGTGTGTGTTTAACACCCCCCCCCAGGGATCACCCCTACTAAAGTTCAGTGCGCTTACCTTTGGGAGCTCCGGCGGCAGCGGCGGCGGCGGCGGGCGGTCCGGCAGCC
>QEPC01015536.1:96737-119029 GCA_003113815.1 Sphenodon punctatus
GGGGAGGGGGAGGGAATTAATTTATTTCATTGGTTTCAATGGGGACACAGCGCCCCATTGAAACCAATGAAATAAATCCGGTACCGGTATACCGGATTTAATCCGGGAATCCGGTTTTCGCAGAACCGGTAACCGGTAAATCCGGTAGCCGGTAATGGGCCCGGGGTCCCACCTCTATGGGTCTTCCCGGTGGAAGGTCCCAGTGGCATCTCATGCTGTGCTCTGTTCCTTCCCTGGGCACATACAATAATTATCAATAAAACAAAACCAGGCAATTAACTAAATAAAGAACTTATTGGTTTCAAAAACCATTAAGCTACAACTTTGACATAAAATATCAAGTAACATATGCATCCACCACCACCACCTTTAATTTGTACCCCGCACTCTCTCGCCTACGGCGACTCGAGGCGGCTTACAGAAAAGGAAGAGCATACAAAACAACAATGCCAATTCAATACCAGACACACTGGCCACACTGCATGAAACAAACCAAAACCAAATACCACAAAACAAGGAAATAAGCAGTTAAGCACTCCACCACAGCAATCACTTACAAATAATAACATGTACTACAACTAATACACACATACCCATGTTAAACATCCAACTGAACCTAACCCAAACAACTACAAAAGGAAGAAAGTGAACCCCCGCACAAAAACAACAACACAGCCAACCCCATAAAAAAATCATACAACTTGCAGAACCAACATTACAAGATGTACAACATACAGGACATTAACAAAATTCAAACAGATTTTAAAAACCACAAAAACACACCAGTAAACCACACTCCAGTTACATTTACTCCTAAAAAAATCCATCACCCCCCCAAAAAATAACAAACATACCACAAGACTACTACCCAAAGAGAGAAAAACCTCATCCCACAAAAAAGGTACTTGCCAGAGAAACTACTAAACAACCCAAAACATACCTTCAAAACACAGAACTGCCCCCACCCTCCAAAAAAGGTCACACATATGAAATGCTACCCACTTTAAATATAAAAGCAAAATCATTGGAATAGATTAACTCATGGCGAATTATGCTTATCATGACAAATAACTGTCTATAAGTTGAGGTTTTTGAACGTATTTAAAACTCACTTCCCATATGCACATTAAAATCATGTCAAGTGATTCCATCGCCATGGCTTAATCTACTTCGATGATGTTTTTACATTTATATTTAAAGTTGGTATCCTTTCCTATGTCTGACATTTTTGTTCGTTTGTTTGTGTTGTTGAAAAGGTAGTGTTGTTTGATAAAATGTTTTCCTGATGAAGAGGATGTTTTCCACTGGGGTGGGCACATTTTGTTGGGAATTTTCTCACTCGCTTTATATCTTATCTCTTATGAGCCCACTGTGAGGCAGGGCTGCTGTGTTCTGCCACTGCTGAGCAACAGCGAGGAGGGGGAAAGTTAAATAGAACATCCCCCCCCCAAGTTAAAGCACCCCCCTTTTTTCTTTCATGTTAAACTGCTTGACAATGCAATTAGAGAGTTCCTGGCGGCACTAACTGGATCCTAAAGTGCCTTGTTCATGTTGCAGCTGAGGAGAGAGAAATCCACATAAATTGCTGTCCTCGCTGCATCTGTGAATATGCGTGTGAATCATCTTACAATCCAGTTATAAGAACCTAAAGGAGCCTCTAAATAACTTCCTGGAGAGCTGAACCCTGGGGCCATCCTGAAGAAACAAATAATAGATTTTTTTTGAATTTGTGAATATTATTCAAATTTTTGAATAGCCATCCAAATATTTGAATAAATATATGAATCCAAACCAAATGTTTTTGTTTCAGCCTTTGGATAGATTGTAGGGGTGGGAATTTCAGTTTCGGATAGAACTGAAATGGCCCGAAAGTAGCTATTTTGGTTTTAGAACCGTAAACCAAAATTGTGGTTATTTTTCGGTTCTGGCATTTCAGTTATTTTGCTATGATTTTCCCCCGGTTTGTTCTCATTGACTTCAGGGGGAGAAAATTCATTAAAGTCAGAGGGGTGGGGGAAATCAATGCAAAAACTCCCAAAAACTGAAACCGAAATTAGATCTGAAAATCATGAAGAACCAAAACCGAAAAAGCCAAAACCGAAATTCTACCCAGAGTCCCAACCCTAATATATAATTTTGGTTACTCCAATTATTTGCTTATTTTTATTATTTTAATCCTTTTGGCTCAGATATTTGTTAATTTGACTGAATACCTGAACCAAAATGATTAAAATAACTGGGAAAACTGGAAAAATCAAACTCCCACAAAATGAAAACAATATCTGAAATGGCGGAAGTGAATAGTGCTTTGCATGCGCTGTGTTAGACCCAACTCAAAGCAGGCAAAATCCATATTTGTTTTTACTGTACCCACATGCCTTTGGGAACTACAGAGGGCTGGTCTTAATATGGCCCATGCCCTGTCATCAAAGGGGACCCTACCTGGAGGCCAGTCCTGATAGTCTCAGGTCCATGACGCCTGAGGCCCTGGGATGGGTTATTTTCAAGGCCAGACTTAGATGCAGGCAACATAGGTTGCAGATTTGTGTGTGTGTGTGTGTGTGTGTGTGTGTGTGGCAGATTTGGGGGGTTGGGACTTTTGTTCTCATCCTTCACCTGCCCAGTCACAGTGCCCCATCCCCCTGGCACAGCCACAACTGCACTGCCTCACCCACGCTGCCCACAGCCTGGGGGAGCAGAGCCCTCCATCCATCTACAGAAAGCTGTTCTGTCCCCAAGTCCACTGCAAACGCGCTCTGCTGTGGTGCCAAGCACAGAGGAAGAGACTCTGCTTCTTTGCTGGGTGACTCCATTGTTTCCCTCCCTGCTTCAGATGGCAGTCACCATGCACTCGGGGGTGGGGGGGGTAGGCATCCTGAGTTGCCTAGAGTGCTAAAATCCTAAGTCTGGCACTGGCTATTTTTCCAGGGTCCTCTCAGCCCCTGGGATGGCTGTGTCCTGAGGAGCCCTGACCCACGCCTCTCACTTTCAGTAAGTCACTGCTCCCTGAATCCTCCCTGCCAGAGGTGTGTGTATGTGTGTTTGTGTGTGCGCACATGCATACATGTGTGTGAGAGAGAGAAAGAGAGAGAGAGAGAGAGAGCTTGCATGTATGTGTGGGAAAGCCTGTGTATAGGTCTCTCTGTCTGAAAACCTATTACACTTCTGTGTTTTTGTAAGCAAACACCAGACTGTCAATTATTAAAGGAATGGGGCTACAGAGGGTGGGCCATGGGGCTCCTTATTTTATTTTTGCTCTGGGCCCTGCCGTTTCTAAGGGTGGCCCTGTAGCTACAGGTATTGAAGGGGGTCTTAGACAAGGCTTCTTGCCATACCCTATTGTGCCTACCCATGTGGACGCCTCTGCCAATTTGCTAGCCTGAGACATTCCTATGGCTGCCATTTATGAATAACCCCCTAAGGGAGACAACCTTCTCCATTGGGAACTTTGAGAAATGGGGTCTTTCAGCCAAATCTGCCCACTCACTGGAGTGAGAGGGGATCTACCAGCTCCAGTATTCCCCACAAAGAGACATGGTAACTGGGGAAGGAGAAATGGAGAAACCCAGGAACTGGTAAGGGAGAATTGGGGAACTGATCTATGGCAATTGCATGCATCTACTGTAAATTTTGAAGAACTACAATAAACAGTGAAAACTAGGGTTACACCCTTCCTCTTAGGTTGCTTTTAGATGAGCACATCACATTCACGCAGGATTTAGACGTGACACATCATGTGTTCACACACGTTCAAGGTGGTCACACATTGGGTTTTTTAAGACGTTAAGAGATCACAGTCAACCACAGTGAACCATGGTCAATTTCGTTGCGGGGCCAAAGCACCCCGAACGTCTGTTTGGAAGCCGCCAGATGTTCACCATGGCCGATTCCCATGTGCGGTCAATTTCAACAATGCTTCCCGGGCTCCCCGCAGGATGAACCCCGAAAGCGTGGTCAAAGTGATTCCCGGCGGGAAGCAATAAAATGTAATGTCTGGCCGGCGATTACGACCCAGAATCCCTGGCAGGATTCCAGGCCGTGATCAAAGTGAGTGGGCGCTGCAGCTGCATTGGCTGTGGCACCCGCCTGTCTCCCCAGAGAGTGGGTGGTGGGGGAGCATGGGAGGGCGGGGCCGTGCGGCCGCAAGTTGCACCACGCGGCCCCGCCCCCTCCCCGATTCCCCGCCGGGATCTCCCGGCACGTCTGTTCGGGGCTTTTATTGGCCCCAGGGGGTGGTTGTTCTGTTCACCCCCATCGGGGATTCACTGGTGAATCGGGACAGTGTCACGTCTGAAAATACCCATTGTTTAATTACTGCAAACTAAATACCTCGACTGCAAACTAAATACTCACTCTCCTGCTGTTTCGGCATATATGTAAGACCTGGCTGTTCCGTAAGGCTTTTGGCGAGGGGTAGGGATGGGGTGAGGATGGGGTTTTCCCCCACATATTGTATTTTTTAATTGTTTTAAAATTTTATATTGTTTTAGTGAATGCTGTTCGCTGCCCCGGGCTGCCCTGTGGGCAGGAGGGGTGGGATATAAATTTTAAATAAATAAATAAATAAATAAATAAATAAATAAAAATGTGTGAGGTATTTAGTTCATGGTCTTTAAACAACACACGACTACCTTGAACGCACAATGCGTCATGTCTAATCCCGCCTCGTGGGATTTTAAAAAATCACATGAGCGGGTCATGCAACTGGGACCTGCTCATCTAAAAGCAACCTTAGCCTTTGCCCAGAGGAGGCATGGCCACATTGGTAGTGGTAGGGCAAAGGGCTTTTTGGCTTAACCCGTATATACTTTCTATGGGGTACCTTAAGGCTAGATTTGAAATAAAGACTAGGCTTGCTGATTTGGAGAGAAAGGAAGATTTGGTTAGACTGAATGCTATTCCATCGCCAGCCCCTTATCCTTTGCTTTTAACAGCTATGGATTCAGCAGCCGCATAACTTGAGGACCTCTTAGCTCATACCCAAAGAACCATGTTTTTTCATGCTCATATGAATGCTCTCTCTTCTGCAGTCCTTGAGGAGAGTTATACTGCTATTCCATAGATCGCTATTGCCCTTGTGGTTCAGGTGAAGCTGAATTAGTTCAGCATGTTTTATTATTTTGTAGTTTATACGTGCAAATAAGAAGCGAGTTTATTTGTCCCTTGCTGAGGCTCTCCCTGGAAGATCTGTGTGGGACTATCTTTGGTTTCTTTTGGGAGATTCTAATAAACAAAGAACATTGGCAGTGGCCAAATATTTGGCCCTAGCCATGAAATCAGATCTATTTGGCTGAGGGATAATGCCATTAACATATAGGATATTGTCTTGAGCCAGGATTTTCATTAATTTTGCTGATTATGCTGACACTTGGTATGGTTTTTGTTACAATTTTATAGCTTTACTGTTTATTTTTTGTTTTCTTTATAGATATATGTATATATGTTGTGGTTTGTTTACATATTTGTGTATTTGCTAAGGCTGACAGCCACGCAATAAACTAATACTTACTACATTACTTACTTGACATAACCCCATCCTTTATGGAGTGTCTCTATGGTCCAGCTTTTTTCTGATGTGATCACCCTCTGCCACCTCTGGAAGCTCCTATTTCTCTGGGTTACCAGGGGACAGGTTCCCCAGAGTGTGATTCTGGATCGAAGCTGGAAGTCTCTAGGCAAAACCCAGAGTGGTGGTAACCATAGTGAAAATGAACATAAGTCTCTGGGGAGGAAGAGAAAGGTATAGGAACGTTATGTAGAGCTGCTTCAGCTTGGCAGAAGACATACAAGAATCGTTAATTGCCATTTCCCAAACAGGTGTGGTCACTCTAGTCTTCCCTTCCTGCACTGTACCCGACTACTTACAAAGTTGTTTGGCCCAGTCCATAGCCAGTTTACATGACCTTATATTTCTGTTACATAAAATAATAATAGGTTGGTGCCCCAACTGGACATCTCTTCATGACCAAATGACTCACACAACACCTTGAGATCTTTTGTGGCAGCTGTTATTTGAAAGACATTTAAGACATTCACTAGGTCCCTATCTCCACAGTACAAGAAACCACCTTCAGTAATTTTTTGCCCTGCCACACTACACTTCATATGTAGGGGTGGGACTACCGGATGATCCGGTATCCGATACTGCTGGGTTTTTTGTGTACTGGCAGTATCGGATTACCCCGGTAATCTGGGGGAATTACCGGATTCCCCCTGTGCCGGATTTTTTTTACATTGCGGCCATTCAAATGAATGGCCGCAATGTAAAAAAAAAACACAGACAAAAATCCAAACACTTTCCCTCCCCCATCCAGGCTGTGCGGGTGGAAGGGGGGACACACCCCACCCACCCTGCCCAGCCTGGATTTTTTTTAAAAAATTTTTTCCCCTAAGTCCCTGGGCTCCGGGCTGCCACTGGCAACCCAGAGCCTGCACCGGCAGGTGAGTATACCGGTCCCATTGATCCCTGGGGTGGGGGGTGGTTTAACACCCCCCCACCCCAGGGATCACCCTACTTCACCCACCCAGGGATCACACAATACCTTGGCTTCAGCTCCGGGTGGCGGCAGCGGCGATCTGGCGGCCGGCTTCAGCTCTGCTGTGACTGCCGGCTTCAGCACACTAGTGACGCATGCTAGGCCTTCCGGGGAACATCCGGGTGTTAAACCACCCCCTCACCCCAGGGATCAACGGGACTGGTACACTTACCTGCCGGTGCGGGCTCTGGGTCGCTGGCAGCAGCCCCGGCCCGGAGCCCAGGGACTTAGGGGAATTTAAAAATAAAATAAAAAATCCAGGCTGGGCAGGGTGGGTGGGGAGTGTCCCCCCTTCCACCCGCACAGCCTGGAGGGGGGAGAGGGGAGGGTTTTATTTTTCCTCCATTGATTTCAATGGGGACAGTTCCCCATTGAAACGAATGGAGGAAAAACCGGTACCGGTATACCGGTATTAATCCGATATGCCGGTATTTTGAAATCCGGGAACCGGTAAATCCGGTACCCGGTATTTCCCCGGATGTCCCACCCCTACCCAGGAGCCAAGTGAAGTGCTGCCAGATTTTGTGAATCTTCTGGTTTGCTAACTGGCTGGCACAAATACAGTGTCTGTTCAGTCAATGGGAGGTAAGAAAATATTGTCTCCTCTCTATTCTACAAGAGTATAAAAGTGGAATATATTTGCAAGAACCCCTCAAGCACTAGGCTGGTAAACACCAAGTTTTTTATATACAGAGGGCAGATGGTTCAACATGCTGCATTTCCCATGTGGAGCAGCACATATGTGATTTGTGCGCAGTGCTGGATCCAGGGAAGTTGGGGATATATGCAAAATGGTGGCATGGGCTCCCTCCTCACATAGGATGTTTATTGTTTGATGGACACACACTGACTCAACCATTAGAAAAAGGAAAAATGCTACTGTAATTAATTGTTGATGTTCAGGTAAATATAATTAACATTGCTTTCAAGGGTCAAGGGTCCCTTCATTGTTGTCCCTTCAAATTATGCATGTGCTGTTATTTCTAGTTTATTCATGATCCCCATTTGTTGGGGTTCCCCTCTGGAATTTCAACAGTGTTTTCACATGCTGGAGCCCTCCCTGTGATTGAAGCTAAGTGGGCCCATATTTTATGCCAGTGCTTCTGACACTCATGTTGTCATTTCGTGAATGGATCCTGTGTACTCGGGGCCCTTGCAAGCACAAAACACGAGGCCCTGTGCAATCGCACAGTCTGCACTTGCCTAGATCTAGCCCTCTCCATGAGGCAGTTCGGCATTCATGTAGCCCTTGCTTCTCATGTGTCTCTACCCCTATTTTTACTGCAAGGTGGATTGGCTATGTCAGGTGCCCCATCCATTCCTGCATCCCTGGAAGCTACCCCAGGATACGTTTCCCCACATCATGGGATTTGGTCAGGAATGTACCATGTTAACCCGGGTGTTGCCCTGCAACAATTTGACCTCATAGGGGGACAGATCATGCAGTGGCTAGGGATAATTGCATAATGGCATCACCTCATAACAGGGAGTAGTCTGTGCGATGTAGTTGCCTCATGGGACAGGGTGTGTCTTTGTGTGGTCCATGCAGATACAGCTAAGGCTCTGGTTGAGCTTCCACAAATGTCCAGCTCTGGCAGTATTGTAATGGCAACACTTGTGAAGTGCTACGTGGTAGTGACAGCAGATTGGGTGCGTAATCCCTGTGCCTCCTTCTGCATTCAGTGATGTGCCACAAATGATGCCCTTGTAGCATAGTGGCTCTCCCTTGCATTTCCTGACTTTGGGGCTGATCCCATGCCCTGTGGATCCTGAGTGCATGCACACCATAAGGAAACCTCACATACCTCTATTGAGGGCACAAAATGATGCACAGAAACCGTGCACATGTATGTGCGGTCAGGGGTGTGTGCGGGATCTGTCGGCCCTGAGATCCCCCCCTCACTTTATTTCACACTGACAGGAAAGCATGGCTGAATGAATTCCTACAGATGGTATAGGGTGGGCTATGAATCCTTCTTGGGATACCTGGTCAATTCTATGCTGAAGAGGAAAATGAAGCTCTAGAAGATGGCTCCTCATTTTTATGTATGGGTGCTATGGGCAGGACTTCCTAGACCACAGAGATCATGAGCGAGGAAAGAAGGGAATGGTTTTAGCCTTCTCATTTCTCTAGGACTTGCTGATCATTGGGATGACTCGATATTGGAAGTGTGCAAGTGATGGCTACACAGGAGGAGGAACACAGGACAATTGCTCCAGCTAGGGGTGTGCATGTCTTTTTTGTTTTTACAATTGCCCTCTGATGTCATTCTGGGGGGGGGGGGGCATTGTTGTGCCCCTCTCCTCCTAGAAAGAAGGGCAGGGAAAGACAGGGGCTGGAGGCTGCTTGCAGCCTCTGCAGGAGCTGGCCGCTGAGCTAAGTTGTCAGCGAGGGTTGCTTAGCAACCCTCGCTGGCAGCGCGAAAACAATGAGGCCTCTGATTGGCCAGGCGGGGTCACGTGATGTGACTTGCCCGCCCGGAGCATTCCCTTCTCATTCTAGGGAAGAGTGGGGCATGTTAGCAGCAGGGCCCAGTGGTGCTTGCAATTTGGATCCCTCCACCCCCACCCATTGGAGCTGAGGATCGGAGTGGCCCAGCGCATAGGAGCGTAGTGGAGCAGAGAGAATGGGGTATGCAAAGAAACGCGGCTCCAAGCAGGCAGGGAAGTTGAGGGCTGGGAGTGAGGCCCAGCTCGCATCAGCCAAAAAAGGAGGGAAGGGAGGAGGAAAGGATGGTGGTGGCCCCAAGCAGGCGGGGAAGTCGGGGGCTGGGAGTGAGGCCCAGCCTGCAGGAGCCAGAAAGAGGGGGAAGTGAGGAGGAAAGAATGGTGAGGATCCTGGGCCCACAGGGCCTGTTGGGAAGAAGGGGAGAGGAGGTTCCCCAGTGACAGCTCGGGGGGCAGGGATGGGAAGTGTCAGATCAACCCAGCCCCTAGGGACCAGGTCAGCATTGGAATGTCTGGTGGCATGTGAAGCGTTGCTGCTTGGGGAGGAGCAGGCAGCTGCTGGGGGAGAGGGGCCTCCCCACACTATGGGGCAAGGAGCAAAGGGATGGAATTGGGCCCGGGAGGTAGGGGAGCAAGGATCATTTCCCCTACCATCATGTCAGGAACGGCAGGTCCTGGCAGATGAGGTGCCGGTGGTACCCAGAGCAGGGCAGGGCCCAGGCGGGTGGAGTGCATGGGCTGGGGAGCAGGATAGTGTGACGCCGCCCAGGTGGAGTAACAGGCAGACTGCTCCCCCTGCCCGGTATGATGATGGGGCGCTTCCGGGGTAGTTGCCTGGAGGTAGAAGGGATCCCTCTTACCAGGCTCCCAGGTCTGATCAGGGCCAGGCTGGGTGAGGAACTGCCAAATGTGGGGGGGAGTGAGGTGCAGGGTTGCAATGACCCTCCCTTTCAGTGTGTTTACAGGGGGAGGACGACGGACACGATGAAGTGGAGGACGATGAACCCAAGATTTTGGCATGGATTGAGGCACTGGAGCGGGTGCTGGCAAGTAGGAATTCTGGGAGAGAAACACCTTCCCAGCCCTACGTGGCAGTGCCAGGTATGGACATGGAGGGGGGATGGTTATGCCGATAGGACACGGGAATGCGGGGGGAGGTTTGGGGTCCCGTACCCCCACCCCATCACGGGAATCACTCCGGTGCTGGGGGCTGGGCTATCAAAGCAGGGGGATAGGTGGCGGGGGCAGACCCGCGGTCCCTCAAGTGTTCCAAGGGGGGATAGAATCCCTCCCGCTAAAAAGACCCCGCAGTACCTATGGTGGAATGGGGGTTGGGTGTAAGTGAGCACCCCTGCCATTGCCTGGGCCAGTGCAGGGCAGGGGTGAGGGCAGTTAGGATTGGAGGTGGTGGATGGAGGGACGGCGGGGGGCCAATACTAGCCTCAGCACGCTTTGCAGATGTGGGCCCCCGGTGTGGCCGGCCATGTGGGTCAGGCCACGTCGGGGGTGTGCCCCCCCACTCTGCTCAGTGGCATGTATGCCAGTTTATCCTCGCTTATCGGGAAACATTTGTTGCCCGCCACGAGGAAAAAAATATGGAGAGGGGAGTATGTTGACCTCTTCGCTCTCTTATTTAGAAATCCAATAGTGGAGTGCGGGGAGGAGGAGGATAAGAAGGACAGGGAAAGATATAAGCTACCCAAAGCGGATAGGAATTAGGACAATTGGACAGCAGCCTACACGATCTACCATGGCATACTGCTGGAAATGTTCCCGGATAAGGGAGCAATCCTTTTGAAATATGGGGAAATTATCCACAGGGCCTACGAGACTGGGCCCCCCGGCGCCTGGTTAAGATACGATGAGGCATTCCGGCATCGGGCAGCCTTCACACCAGGTCCCCGGTGGGACACTCATGCTCATGACCTTTGGTTAAATTGTATGAGCGATGCGACTGGGGCGCCGAAGGTGGACAGTGGCCACCGCTTGGCAAGAGGAGGGGTGGCACAAGCCGGGGAATAAGGCAAAAGGCCGAAGGGGACAAGGGTCCAGGGGCACAGAGGCTGTGGGAAAAGGCCCCATCACCAATTAAAGTTGAGAGACTGCGGTTTGTCCTGTTGGCACATCCCAACCAGCAGGAAGTTCAGTATGTTGTGTGGAGTTTTATGGAGGGGTTCAAAATAATGGTGGCCGACGTACAGCCGGGCAGAATGGCTCCCAATTTGAAGTCAGTGTTAGGTATGGAAGAAATCGTTGCCAACAAGATTGCTAAGGAAGTAGCCGAAGGGCGGGTGGCCAGTCCGTTTGGAACCCCCCCATTGCCTGGCATGATCTTCTCCCCATTGGGTGTGGTGCCAAAAAAGGCACAGGGCCAGTATCACCTAATTCACCACTTGTCTTATCCACGTGGTCGGTCGGTCAATGACGGGATTCCAAGGGACCTGGTGTTGGTGCATTATGCAACTTTTGATACAGCGATTGCATTGGTCAGGCAATTCGGCAGTGGAGCTTTGCTCGCGAAGTGTGATGTCATATCGGCATTTCAACTGTTGCCTGTGAACCCAGACAGTTTTCCCCTTCTAGGTTTCCATTTTCAAGGGGGGTACTATTACGACAAGGCCATGCCCGTGGGATGCTCGATTTCATGCTCGGCATTCGAGCGTTTCAGCTCCCTGGTCGAATGGGTCATGTGCCGCGCGGCAGAAGGGGGAGGCATCACGAAATATCTTGATCACTTCCTCTTTGTCGAGCGGGCTGGGTTGCAACAATGTGCCAACCTTGTGGGGATCTTTCAGAGTGTGGCCCAGCACTTAGACATTCCTTTGGCGGTCGAGAAGACCAAGGGGCCAAGTACAACTTTGACATACTTAGGCATTGAGTTAGACACGGTAGTGGGCTTGTCCCGGCTGCTGTTGGACAAATTGAAGACACTGATTATCAAGTTGGAAGAGTGTAGGGGAATAGCCAAGATCACGGTTAAGCAGCTACAGTTGTTGGTGGGCAGCTTGAACTTTGCATGTAGGGTGATAACACCAGGGAGAGCATTTATGTCCCGACTGTATGGCAAATTGGTGGGCAATCCGTTACCACATTACCATATTAGGGTTACACAGGATATGAAATTGGATTTGGGGGTTTGGCGCAAATTCCTACTCAGGTATAATGGGGTGAGTGTGTGGAGGGAGTAGCTCCTTTTGGCAACAGATCTGGAGGTTCACTCAGATGCATTGGGTGCGCACGGGTTTGGACTGTACTTTAAGGGCAGGTGGTGTGCAGACAAGTGGCTGCAGGAATGGCGGGTGGAAGGCATAATGAGGGACCTCACTTTCTTGGAGTCATTCCCAATAGTAGTAGCAGTGCATCTCTGGTCCGAGCAGTAGGCAGATGTGACAACCAGGCAGTAGTGCATGTTGTTAACACACTGTCGTCACAATCGCGACAGGTAATGACGTTAGTGACGGCATTGGTCCTCGTTTGCCTACAGCACAACATCTTATTCCACGCCAAGTTGTTCCAGGACTTGAGAAGGAGATTGCTGATGCGCTTTCTCAGTTCCAGATGGAGCGTTTCCGTGTGCTGGCACCTCATGCTGCCTACCTGAATCCGGAGCCCATGCCACAATGCCTGTGGAGCCTTGGATCTTAGAGCTCTATACAACAGTACAGGCTTCACTGGCACCTTGCACCAGAACAGCATATGCCGGCGCCTTTCAGGCATTTTAACATTTCCGGGCCCAGCACGAATGAAGCCTGGGTTTCCCCAACCCTGAAGTGCAAGTTTTACAGTTTGCCATGGTCCTTAGGGGAGAAGGATTAGCAGCAAGAACAACTGCAGGGAAGCTAGCAGCAATTGGTTTTATGAGCCAGTTGGCGGGCCACCCAACACCAGTGAGGGGTTTCTTTGCTCTCAAGTTAATCGAGGCATAGTCCCACGAGCAACCACCCATTAGTGAATCAAGGCTTCCTATTACACCGTAGCTGTTAGGCAGAATCATTAGGTCATTACCGTTTGTGCATTTTAATGAGTTTGAAACAAACATGTTTGCGGCACTGTTTAAAGTAGCATTTTGGGGGGCTTTTAGGGTTAGTGAGTTGGTAGTTGAATCAGTTAGGGATAAGTCAACCAGGGCAGTGGGAAGTCAGGACGTTATACTTGGGGACCACCAGTTAACTATCCACTTAAGCAGATCAAAGACGGATCAGAGGGGATATGGGCACATTGTTAAATTGGCCAGATCAGGGGATGGAGCTATTTGCCCAGTCGTGGTGGTCCAGCTTTACAAGGGAATCCACCCGAACATGGGGGGCCCCTTCTTTTGTCATCAAGGTGGGGCACCGGTTACAAGGTACCAATTCGTTACCATCCTCCGGGCAGTACTTACCCGGATTGGCCTACCAGCCAGGGATTATGGATCCCATTCATTCAGAATTGGGGCAGCCTCCTTTGCAGCTCAAATGGGCATGAACACCAGGAATATACAGAGGATTGGGTGGTGGCGGTCTAGGGCTTATCACACATATGTGTGAGGGGAACCAGCCGGGGGTACTCAGTGAATTAATTTGTGTGTCTTTGACAGAGCCTGTCCTGGGTTACAGATCAATAATCTGGATCATGGGGCATAGCCTGGTGCATTGGGTGGCAAAGGCGGCGAGGAGCAGCGGCCTAGGAACCCAGCTGGGATTGTCAGAATTGACAATGATAAAATGGCTTGGGCAGAGCAGGATGCAATGGCAACAGCTTATCCCGAGCCTTGCATTGCACATAAAAGGGGGTAGGTCGGACATAATGGTGGTTTATCTAGGGTAGAATGGTTTACCGGGGCTAAAAGGGGTACAATTAATTAAGGACATGAAGCGGGATCTCCGGGTAGTAAAAGAAATGTTGCAAAACTGTAGGGTGATTTGGACCGAATTGGTAGAAAGGGTTAAGTGGGGGGATAGGGTACCACCGAAGAAGGTATATAAAACCAGAAAGACAGTTAACAGGGAAATTAGGAAGTGGTGGAGGGGTGTTGGAGGGGACACAATTAGTCATCGGGCAATTTCACATAGAAAGTTAGAATTATTTAGGGGGTATGGTGTCCACCACCTGTCCCAGGCCGGTAATGTTTTGTATTTACAAGCCCTATGTGATAGACTGTTAGAGGTTATGGGTTAGGTATGGGGGCCGGACCCGCATTTTCAGCGTGTGGCTCCTGGTGGTGGGGGTCCAGTATCAGTTGGGAATTAGAATAAGTTTGTAGGAGGCATTTCCTTAAGAGATGGGGGAGCCACGCTTAATGCATTGCAGGGTATGGCAGGTGAGGCGCTGGTTTTCCGGGGTAAGGGTGACCTGGCACAGTGGTAGGGCATAGTATGGCCCCCACTGGTGGGCACCTGTTGCCTTACTCAAGTTCTGAAGGACTACGTCCCCTTTGGCTGCGCCCCCAGTGATGGACGAAGGGGAGGCCTTAATTTTGTGAGGAGGTTATCGAGGGTATAACGAGACCTCTTTTGTTTGTTAATGAGTTCTGAGTTTAACAGTTGATACTGAACCCGAATCGCAATAGACGATCTTACCCCCGCACCTAAATTTGATTGTTGTAATTGGATTAATAAAGGGCGCAGCCATGTTCAATCCAAGCAGAGTGTCCTGTCTCCTTTCTGGGGTGCGCCGACAATTGCCCTTCGCTCCCATTCTGGGGGGGTGGCGTTGTCGCACCCCTCTCACCCTAGAAAGGAGGGCAGGCAAGGCAGGGGCTGGAGGCTGCTTGAAGGAGCTGGCCGGAGTGGCCACTGAGCTAAGCTGTCAGCGAGGGTTGCAACCCTCGCTGTCAGTGCGAAAACAATGAGGCCTCTTATTGGCCAGGTGGGATCACGTGATTTGACTTGCCCGCATGGAGCGTTCCTCGCTCATTTTAGGGAAGAGCGGGGAACGTTAGCAGCACCCACCCATCCTTCCCCTATACTGTGGTTCCTACTGGTTGCATTAGAATGGGCCAGGAAGGAATTTTTGCAAGAAGAATTGGTCAGAGGGCCCTCTTGTTTTTTTGCCTTCCTAATAATATCGGGTAATTCGGTTGGCCATTAGATGGGTGTGGTGTATTGCTGTTATGATGTTATTGTTTGATTTAAATTTGTCGCACTCTTGTGGGAGTCCAGTATCGGTTGGGAATTAGAATAAGTTGTTTGCACCCCCTCACCTACATTTGATTGTTGTAATTGTATTAATAAAGGATGCGGCCATGTTCAATCCAAGCAGAGTGTCCTGTCTCCTTTCTGGGGTGCGCCGACAATAACAATAACAAAAGTTGTCATTTTCATTATGCAATAATGAAAATGACAACCTGGAATAACGATACTGATACCGAGAATAATGAAAACGATAACAATAACAGTAACGATAATGATAACGATAACATAAATGATAACAAAACCGATAACGATAATAAGAACGATAACGAAAACAACAATGTCATTATCATTGTTGTTATTATTAGTGCTGTGGCAGTTGGGTTTTGGAGGGAAAATGTGGAGAGGGCAGGAGGGAGCAGACATCTCGGAGCCCTAAACAGGGTTGAACTCTTGAACTGTGCCTGTGTAGGGAGGGGTGAGAAGCTCAGCAGTATCTGATGGATGTATTGCTGGCCAATGAGCAGCGCAAGCAAGCCCCAGCAGTCTCATGGCACTCTGTGATTGCTCAATGCCTGCTGCCTCTCACAACCAATCAGGGGTGCTCTGGGGGAGGGCACTGCAACCCTTTAAAATGGGAGGGCCAGGCTTTTTCTCTCTGTTCTGTGAGAGCTCTGCTTGTCAAATTGCGTTTACACAAAAAATCCTCCCTAGCCCTCATTGTATTACCAATACCTTTCCTTCCTCATACCCTAAATTTTACCTTCTCCCTTTCCCTGCCTTTCCCCCCCCTGTACATTATATACAGATAGGTATAGATTAGATATAGGATTTAAAAAATTTATTTGTTTATTTTTTTCAATGTACTTATAGCCCGCTCCCTCCTGCTTTCAATGGCAGCTCAGGGCAGCTCATAACATTGTTAAATACATTTAAAACAATTATAAAATCTATATGTCTACAGACATATAGATTAGATTAGACTAGTTATATAGCGAACTGATTAGATAATAGATAGTTCTCCTTTTCCCTTTCCCTGTCTCCCTTAGATTTAGATAGATATTAGTTGTGCATGGGAATAGATACCGATACCAAAAATAAAATCTTTGTTTGAAATGGTAACGATAGCGATAACAACATTGTCATTAATAACAACAATGAAAACAACATTTTTGAATAATGAAAATGAAAACGAAAACCAAAAACAACATGGGGGCCTGGAGCACACCCCTAGCTCCAGCTTTCTGAGGGCTTTCTTGGGGACTGTCTCACCTTCCGTGACTCAGAATGGACCCTCTGATCCACTGGGGGCACCTATCTGGAGGTCCCCCGTGTAAGGGGCTACCATGGAGAGGGCGTTTTTGGTGGTCGGGCCACAGTTGTGGAACTCCCTTCCGAAGGAAGTCCGCCTGGCCCCGGGTCTTCTCGCCTTTCGGCGGGCATGCAAGACTTGGCTGTTCGCCCAGGCCTTTGGAGGGGAGGGAGGAGGGAAGGGTAAATGGGAGAGATTGGTGGGGTGGGGAATTTGGGGGAATTGGAGGGTAGGGTTAGGGTTGGGGTTTTTAAATTATTTTAAAATTGATGTCAGTTTTTAATGTATTTTATTGTTTTATTGTATTGTTAGCCGCCCGAGATGTCGTGGGCATGAGGGGGCAGCATAGAAATGCCAATAAATAAATAAAATAAAAAACTGTTATTTTCATGTTCTCATGTACAAAAATTATGTGAGATTCAGCATGTTCCATCTACCTGTTCAGAGCTTAATTCCTTTGCTGAGAACACCAAAAAGATTTACATTTCTAGTGGTGGCTGCTATGAATCATGGAAAGTGACCTCTTCTAATCCAACCACCTGCTCTAAGGCTTGGTATCCACATCTTAGACTATTGCAGATAGAGGCATATCCAAACTAATTTGAAAATATCCCAGGAAAGAGATTATACAACCACCCTGAGCAACAACCAGCACCCCAAATGTATTCCATTGTCCAACAGTTCTTATAATTAATTATAGTTTTTCCTAATATTTAACCAAAATCTACACCACTACAACTTCAACCCATTCCCTCTTGTTTTATCTTCTGTGAAAGTACAGAACAAATGTTTACCATCTTTGTTTGTGGCATCCTTTTAGATATTTTAAAACTGATGTTGTGTCTTACCTTAGTCATCTTTTCTCTAGGCTAAATATACCCAGTTCTTTCAGCCTTTCTTCGTATAGCTTGTCTTCCAATCCCTCTATCAACTTATTTGCTCTCCTTAGTTCCTTCAGGAAGTTGGCAACATCCTTCTTGAAATGTGGTGTCCAAAACTGAACAAAATATTGCAAGTGAATTAAGTTTATACAGAGTAAAAGAAAATGTGCAGGCAATGAGGCGGCTCCCCAGCCTGGGACAGAAAACAACGGCCACCACTTTCTGGGTCAGTGAGTGGCATGAAACAAAGAGAAGTCCCACTGCTTGCATGACCCAGGTGTGTGTGTGTGTGTGTGTGTGTGTGTGTGTGTGTGTCCCGCCCCTACCCTGCTCCCAGTGCCCTGTCTTGACATGCATCCATGGCAACCCTCGGCCCATGGTGGGGATAGACAGGACCCAAACAGATGCATGGACGCACATTGGCCCACTTTGGCACAGGTGGACAGCCCTTGGCCTGGGATGCATCTCCAGAGATTTTCTGGGGAGCATCTGGGGCCAGCTACCTACCCGTCCTGATGCAGAAGAGGTCCCACATCTGTCGGTCTTGATGAGTCCTGGGTCACAGTGGGCCAAAGTCATGTCTATTAACACCCATAGACAATGATGCATGCATCTAATGATTCCAGTTTTGTGCTCTGTTGCTATGATCCAGATTTGAAACCACAACATAGATGAAAAGCACCATGACCCAAAACCAATCCCCCAAGCCACCCCCTCAGGCCCTTTGCAGTTTTACGGGTTTAGGTAGCCTTCTTTCAAGCTTATAAAGTTCATTGTCAGTATTTTCCATCCAGCTTACCCATGTAACAATCTTTTCTCTCTTATTAAATAATCTAAATATAATTTGTAGCTTTGAGTCTTACCTAAATGACATAGTTTTATAAAGGGTTTAATTATATTCATATTTTGTTTAACTTGGGAAATTCTCTAATTCTACATTGTCTTCTGTAAGAGAGTGCTATTTAATTTTTCTTTTTGTGTGTTGACTATTCTACTAGTAAGAATAAGGCACGCTCTGCCATTTATCCTATACAGGTAGGACATTTGTGTTGAAAAGAAATTGCATACTTTAATGTCAATACGAGGTGCAATTTGTTTTATTAAAATAACTCAGAAGACAAATGCGCTATTCAATTGCATTCTGAATCTGTTCTACCCATCCTAAAATACCACTGTATTACTAAGTGTGAAACTACTTAAACGAAGGGAGGCTTGCTGGTGTCAACCCTCCCTGAGTAATCAGTTCCATCTTGTATGTTGCTAAAATTAGTCATTATGGTCACATATGCATGCGCAGGATTTATATTTATATTTATTTATGATTGGTACTTTTATCCCACCCTCTCTTGCCTGATGGCGACTTGAGGCAGTTTACAAATATAAAACCATAAAACACTAAAACACACAAATAATAAAAATAGTGCAAAAATATACAATATAATAAATAAATAAATAAATACATAAATAAAATAAAACCAATTATGCACAAGACACACACACACACACACATATATATATATAAATACCCTACCTCCCCGCCATGCCAAATGCCTGATGAAAGAGACAATGCGGGTGGAAGGGAAGAAGCTTTGGGCTAAGGCGAACCTCCACCGGGATAGCATTCCAGAGCGACAGTGTGGCTGCTGAGAATGCCCTCCTGTCCATACGGACCCACCTATACCATAGGACCTCCAGGAGGGCACTTCTGGACAACTGCAGGGGCCATAAGCAGGTGGGTGGCCACATTCTGCACTAGCTGCAGCTTCCGGACTGCTGCCGAGGGCAGCCCCATGTAGAGCGCATTGCAGTAATCTAGCCTCGAGATTACAAAGGCATGGATGACAGTGGCGAGGTCGGAGTATGAAACATATGGGCGGAGCCTTTTCACCAGAAATAATTGGCGAAAGGCTCTCTGGTCACAGAAGACACCTGCAACTCCAGGTGCAGCTGTGCATCCAGAAGCACCCCAAGACTCCTGGATAGATGGAATCAATGGAGGGTGAACACCCCGAATACAGGGGGTGTTCCCCTCCCCCAGATCTCTAACCTCCCCCTCCCAATAACATCACCTCTGTCTTATCAGGATTGAGCCTCTGTCAGCTTGACCTCATCCAATCCCCCACAGCAGCTGGGCACAGGGAGAGCACTGAGACCACTAGGTCTGGCTTAGATGAAAATGATATATACAGCTGGGTATCATCCGCATATTGATGACAGCAGACTCCTCCGCTGCTTATGACCTCCTCCAGTGGCTTCATATACACGCTGAATAAGAGAAGGGAAAGAATTCAACCCTGTGGGACCCCACATGGGAGACCTCCAGGGGACAATGTACACTCTCCTAGTATCACCCACTGTGATCTATTTGCCAGGTATGGATTGAACCACCGCAAGATGGTACCAACATTTCATGATTTACAGTATCAAAAGCCGCAGAAAGATCCAACAAGACTAACAGGGTCATACGACCCTGGTCTAACTCTATGAGGAGGTCGTCGACCAAAGCCACAAGCGTGGTCTCCATGCCATAACCCTGACAAAACTAAGACTGTGTGGGATCAAGGAAACTGGTGCGGTCCAGGTGTGCCTAGAGCTGACAGCCTATTCAATAAACTTCCTTAAAAGGAGGAGGTTAGAGACGGGCCGGTAGTTTCCCGGGCACAAACGTCAAGCAATGGTTTCTTGAGGATCAGCCAGACCGCTGCTTCCTTGAGGCAGTCCAGCACTCTCCCCTCCCACAGGGAGGTGTTGATAATCCCGGCCAACACCGACCTCAGAGTTTCCCTGGTGGCTTTCACCAACCAGGATGGGTAAGGATCTAATTCACAAGTTGTGGCCTGCACAGACGTCAGCAAATTGGCCTCCTCCTTGGCTGTCACCAATTGAAATTCATCACATAAACATTGACCAGACAGGACATTCCTAGCCCCTGGCTCCATCACTGCCTCTAAAATAGGAGAACCGAAGTCATGCTCAGTGCAAATGATTTTATCCACAAAGTACGTTAGAAACATGTCACAGTGGGCTTTGGACGAATCTGGCTTCAGGCAGAGAGAGGCTGGACTGACCAGAACCCTCACCAGGGTGTGTGTGTGTGGCTGCTGGGAAATGTACTGGGGCTCATCCCGCCAAAAATGCACTGGGCCCTGATCCCCTTGAGACCAACAGTACTCCCCCTCCCTTACAGGAGGGGGCAGGGGTGGGGTCAGCTGGAGGAGAGAAGCTTTTAGCAGATCCCAGCTTGGCGTCACCACAGGCGTGCGCCTAAGGGCCACACTGGTGTGACCCTTGGTGGGGGCAGGGGAGAATTTCTGTGATCATTTTGGCGGGTGCTGTGGCTATTGGGGCTTGTGTTGAGTAAGGGGTGTTTGTTAGTGTTTTTAGGCTTTTAGGTTTGGTTGGGCTGAGGAGGAAGGGATGTTTTCTGTTTTGGAATATGTGGGGGTGGGTTTGGTGACCCCCTTGGGTAATCATCCCCCGGTGAGAGGGCCATGGGGATTGTACTGTTGGATGTTGTTGGGGTTGAGGGTGGTGGTGTAGACCCCACAATGAGAGAGGGGGTGGGTTAATGGGAGAGGAGTGGGGGTGGGTGCCCCCCCCCGCGTTAGAGGACCTGTTGGGAGATGGGAGTTGGGCTGGTGGCATCTCCCTGGGGGGTGAGGTGGCAGCAATAGCAGGCGTGATGAGATAGGGAAATTATGGTCCGGGGGGGGATATCAATATGGGCAGTGGGATTGGTGATTAGTGCTGGTCCCCTGGGTCCCCTGGGCCCAAATAACCAGGTGATTAAGGTCTCAGAAGACCCAGGTCTGTTATTGGTGCTGTGCAATGCAAGGTCAGTTGAATGAATGAATGAATGAATGAATGAATCTTTATTTGCTGTGACTAAAAAGTTATTGGCAATATTAAAGAACAAACAATCAAGGGCAACAAATACAGATACAACACAAAATTAAAACAGTATTGCTAAAAAGTGATAATTAAATAAACATTATTCCATACAGGGAGTTCATATTCATCCTCCATTTATCTAAACCAACCTCATCCAATCGTACTTCAAGAACCTCTGCAAAATAGCCCAAAGAGCCTAGCGTACCCACCTTACCCCTCTCCAAGATCCTTAGGACATCTCACATACATTGCCAAATTACCAAAAATTGCCACGGCCAGTGTTAATTCTGAAGCTCTTGAGTCCAGACATAGATAATAACGGTCTACAAAAGGATGCCTAGCCTGGAATTCTCTGAGAACCAAGAGGAACTTACCTCTGATTCTATCGAGTCTAGGGCAAGTGAAAAGAATATGCTTATTCATATCCAGTTCCTGCAAGGAGCAGGACAGGCACAATCTTTCCTGCAGTGGCACTTCCAAATATCATCCCTCCAATATTGCCGAGGGAAAAACACCACACCGAAAACGCATAAAAGCCCGTCTCAATGAGAATTTAGTCCAAGCTATAATATAATTTGTCTCCGAGAGGGGTCTTATAGGAGGGTTGTAAAGCGAATTCACCCTCTGGCGCCGAAACATGTCAGTATCTACTTGAAGTTGCTGATCAGCAAGCCTCTGTTTCACCAGAAACATGGCTTGTTTAATTCCCAAAGACATCAGGTATCCTGGCAAAAAGCCAAGCCTCCCAAGTAGAACCTCCAGCTGCCTCTGCCAAGAGAGCAACAAGCCCTCCTCTCTGGCTCTACCCAAGAGGGATCTATCCCCCCAGGATCAATCCTCAGCCAGTATCTAACAAGGGCTTGTAACGCAAAAACCCTAATAGGGAGGCAGCCAGTCTCTAACGTAGGAAAACCTGTGGGGTTCCCTGGGGAACACCCAAGATTACACTCAGAAAACCATTTTAAAACATTTCTAGCTGTTCCAAATGGTGCAAACCCCATACTGGGAAAGCATATTATTAATTATTATTATTATTAACAAACATTTATATAGCGCCAGCAGTGTACCTGGCACTTTACAAAGTAATAAAATAGACAGGGTCCCTGCCCCTAGG
>QEPC01015536.1:132672-143564 GCA_003113815.1 Sphenodon punctatus
AAATCATGAGATGTAACTGTTAGTCTGGTGATCTGCCTACTTTTAAACCTGGCAGAGGAGGTGAATATAACCTGCCTAACTGAAATTGCTAGATTAAGTAATGTAATGTCCATCCAATGTTAACCCTGGGAACTCCTTGCTGCTGGCTGGGTTATGCCCTCGCTCCGCCTACCGTTTCCCTGACTCCGCCTACCATGTCCCTGGCTCCGCCCCTAAGCTAGGCTGCACCCCGAGGCTTACTGCTCCAGTGCCCCTCCAACCTCAAAACCCACCAGCCACCCCTGTTGGAATGTTTTCTTTTAAAAAGGCAAATGATCATTTTCAAGTATGTAGCATTTCCAGGTATAAAATGAAATGATATGTATTCTGTAATCTGTTTAGTTCCAGGTTTGCTTAGTGCTGAATACCCAAAGAGATCTCTGAATAGGTCATGCAACTGGTGCCATTCAATACTCATTCCTATTCCTTTACCCCTTCGATTTCACCCCATTTGATCAGTCCTACAATGGTTTTATACTGTTGACTGTGAAATTTATATGCAGCGATGCAGCCAGATCAGTTAGCAGAGCTAACTGGAAATAAGAGATTCAGCGTGACTTGTCAGCAAGAAATAAAATAGGTGGGGACAGAAAGAAAGACACAGCAATCTTTGTTGTTTCTATAAGAATTCAAAGGAGGTAAAAAAAAGTGCTGATTTAATGCAGATTCCCTAGACAAATTTCACTGGCAACTGAACAATGATGGGGTATTATGAAAAGCACATGATGGTCATGAAAAGGCAAAGGCTTATTGATATAAATGGAACTTTTTAAGGGAAATCATTATTGCCCTCAGACTTTTGTGTTTTAGTAAGAAGCAAAATCTCAGGCATTGGTTTGTTTTACATTTAAATTAAACAAGAATTGCACAGTACTAGGAAAAATAACAACAGTTCAGTTCAATTTAATTATTCTGTCCTATTATTCAGTTAGAAATCATTAGCAGGATAATTGATGGTTTTAGTCGGTAGAATTAAAGGCAAAAAGAGGCTTGATTATGCTCTAACTTACACCCACATAAGATAGATGTCAGTTCCATTCCTATGAATGGCATTAAACTAGTGTAAAGCCTCTGTCAGTGAGAGTGGAATCCAGTATGAATATTTTAAAATATCATCATCATCTTTATTTTTATATAGCACCCACCTGCCATGGCACTCAGAGCGCTTTACATATAACTAACACAACTTTTTAATCCCTCACAACGACCCTGTGAAGTAGGTTAGACTGAGAAATGTGACTGGCCCAAGGTCACCCAGTGAGTTTCTGGCTAAGGTGAGACTAGAACCAGGGTTCCCCCCCACCTCCTGGTCCGAGTTTAAAGAGTTCAGAAAACTTAAAGCTAGCATATCTCTTGGGATGAGGAATCTGCATATTGTTGTATGCATTGCATGTGCACCACATTGTAGGGAATCTTCAGTGCTTTACAGCATCGGTAGCTCATGCCACTCTCTACCCCATGGTCCGTGCAGGGAATGTGACAAACGAGTCTGATGATACATCCTTGTGTTGCAGCTGCTGTAACAGTGCATAAAAATCACTGACCCTGCAGAGCTGGCCTGTTGTGGAATGATCCCAGTGTCATAGTATCAAAAAGCTGGCATGAAGTCACCTTCATGTTTCCATATTGGAGTTGCATGATACAATTCTGACCTGGGGTGTTTTTAAATGAGTGTGGTGGTGGCGGTGGGTCCGTGGCCACTGCCCACCGGGGCATGGGGAGGCGCACTCCCATGATCTACACAGTGGTCACTCATGCCCATGGACTGAGCACCACCCAAAAATCCTGTGTGTCCTGGGCGGGCCCGGGTGACTGCCTCAGTGACCGCACTGAGGCAGTCACCCGGGCCCGCCCAGGACACACAGGATTTTTGGGTGGTGCTCAGTCCATGGGCATGAGTGACCACTGTGTAGATCACGGGAGTGCGCCTCCCCATGCCCCAACTTCAAATGAGAAGTTGGATGCATGCACAGTGGAGGGCCGTGTGTGGATGCATCTCATATAAAAACACCTATGGTTTATCCAAGACTTAAGACTTACGAAGTATGGTATGTTATGAAAACTAATTTTAGAGACCATGTACTCTGTAAAAAGCAACATTTCTGTATATCCATCATGTATGTGTGAATTACACCCATGTGTGATATCATTATATTCTTTGTGAGCCATTGGTTCTGTAGATATAACATACAGATCAAATTCACAATGGAAAAGTTGTAAAGTGTAAACTGTAAGTGAGCCACAGAAGCAATAAAACCCAAGTGGAAAGCCATCAAGGTGAACACACAATCCAAGCCCGAGTCACAGATTAATGGGAGTGACTAGGTTTTGCTGTGTAAATGACCATAAGAGATGCAGCAAAGCACCTTGTAGGAAGGAACAAAAAAAGCATTTTTGGGAGGCTGCTTATGTAAAAACACCAGAGTTGTCCTTTAACAGTGAGAAGCTTAGGAACAAGGCATCTCGGCTTTTTAAGCAGAGATATTGGAGAGATTTGCTTTGGAAGACATAGGGTAAAAACAAACAAAATGATAGCCTGCTGCAGTATGGATTCAGTCTATGCAGCCCCTACTCAGCCCCCACTCACATGTGGCGCATACCTAACCTAATTTATGGCCAGCCCCCTGTGTGTACTTCATGTGATTTCGGGCAGCCCCCACTTGCAGTGCCAGTGAGAGTGAGAGCAGAGAGAGAGGCAGGAAGCGGTTGCTCCTCGGATACTCTAGGATTTCTGTCTGTGACTCTATGGTGCTGGTGGATCTATACATGCTGAGGCACTGTATGCAACCTAACTGATGAAACGTGGACATGTGAGCGCACATTAGCACAAATTTGTCTATATGGCGGGCTCCGCATTCTGAGACCCTGCCGTGAGTGGGGGCTGTGGGTCTGCTGCATAGTGGCCATATGGCCAGTGGGAATGAACACCTAATAACAGGCAGATGGACACCCACTTGGTGTGGGCTAATATGGGCTAACATCTCATTAGTTAAAACCCATAATGAGAAGAAGAACTGTGCCTACTTCCTATATGAAAATTACATTGTTCTTGAAACTAGAGCAGAATTTGCCAGTCAGCTATATTCAGCTACCTTTTAGATGTATTATTATCTAACTAAGCTGGAGATGGCTAAACCTGTAGATTCCGAGCCAAGCGATTTGATGTGGCTTGCCTGAGCCCAGTGGAAACATAGGCTAAATATGTATTAATCTAAGTTGTGTATTATTGGGTCAGGCCATTATGTGCTCTGCTGGATCCTCAGTTATGTGGTAGCAACTGGACTGGAAAAAATCACAGTCCTAGTAAGGTCTGAAACGAGCAATTGCAGTGAATGCTGTTTCCATTGGAAACGGGTTATTTGTCTCCATTCATGCAACAAGGTAACTTCCTGGGCTTGCCACCATTTCCACTATTTTCCAGCATTCTTTGGTATTTTGCTAGTTCAGCAACTTGTTCAGTAAATTGCAATTGTTAAGTCAATCGAACACACCAGTGAGAGGGGACTCTCGTTGCCTTATCTCTAACACAACATGAATGGATGGGGGATAATACTATGTTTTACATAGTACTGGCTAAGAGGTGTAAAACTGAGAAAAAGTGCTCTAAAATGTGACATCAATGACAAGTTGGAAGAGTTTTATGTGGTTTGGACTCCATGTTGGCTTATTCTTTCATCTACTGTTGTTGAGTCCTCCTCGACACCCTCCATCCTACTGCAACAGATCTGATATTGTGGTGTGTTGGGTTGTGATGTTGTTTATTTATTTATTTATTTAAAATTTATATTCCACCCCTCTACCCACAGGACAGCCCGGAGCAGCGAACAACACTCAATACATTTTTTAAAAAAACAATTTAAAAATACAATACAATGTGGGGAAACCCATCCCTCACCCCTAACCCTCACCAAAAGCCTGACGGAAGAGACAGGTCTTACATACACGCCGAACCAGCAGGAGAGTGGGAGCCAACTGACCCTCCTCCGGGAGCAAATTCCACAGCACAGGGATGGCCACCGAAAAAGATCTAACATTGGTGGCCACCTGCCTTGCCCGGGGAACCTCCAAAAAGGCTCCCACGGATGATCTCAAGGGTCGCACGGGCACATGGGGAGTGAGGCGGTCCCGCAGATAAGCAGGGCCCAGGCCATGAAGGACTTTAAAGGTTAAAACCAGCACCTTGAACCTGGCCTGGTGCTTTATAGGCAGCCAGTGCAGAGCCCAGAGCACTGGCGTCATGTGCTCCCTGCGACCCGCCCCCGTAAGGAGACGGGCCGCAGCATTCTGCACCAGCTGCAGTCTCTGGACCAGCTTTTCAGGCAGCCCCACGTAGATCGCATTGCAGTAATCCAGCCTCGAGGTGATGAAGGCATGGATGACAGTGGCGAGGTCAGAGTCAGAGATACGGCCGAAGCCGCCAGACAAGATGTAACTGCTGAAACGCACTCCCTGCCATGGCCACAACCTGAGATTCCAGGCTGAGCCATGAATCGAGGAGCACAGCCAGACTCTGCACTTGAGAGACCGTGGGGGGGCGAACCCCCCCAACAAGAGGAGATTCAACCACCCCCAGGCCCCCCAAGCCCTCGCCCACCAACATAACCTCCATCTTGTAAGGATTCAATAGCAGATGGCTCGACCTCATCCAAGCCCCCACAACTGACAGGCACTGCATGGCCTAGGTTGATGGAAAAAGAGAGGTAGAGCTGAGTGTCATCAGCATATTGATGACACTGCATGCTCTGAAACCCCCACGATCTCCCTTAACGGCTGCATATAGATGTTAAACAAGAGAGGGGACAGAATGGCACCCTGTGGGACTCCACACATCAGGTACCAGGGGGAAGACGTACACTCCCTCAAGATGAGGGCTGATGCGGCAGTAGCTGTTACCGTGCCGCGATTCCATTCCGCCATTTCAGAATTGCCCGCGCCACACCACGGCTTTTCTGTGGACATTCCGCTAATTCCGCAGGCATTCTGCAAATTGTGGAATTGCGGAAAAATTGCGGAAACTGTCAGAAAACCACTTTTCTGCTATTTTGTGGCACTGGTGGAATGGCGGAAGTAGCGAAAATGTCATATTTCCGCTATTTTGCGAAGCCTGTGGAAGTAGTGGAATGAAATTAGCGGAACTGCAAAAGTAGTGGAATGAAACTAGCGGAATGAAAGCCTCTGCCACGCCCTACCACTAATTGCAGAAATGCTGTTTCCGGCGGAAATCGCTACCGTTGCGACATTCCGCTACAGCCCTACCCAAGACCACCCGGTGAGTTCTCCCAGCCAGGAATGAACTAAACCAGTCCAAGACTATTCCGCTAATTCTGGCACGGTCCTGCAGGCAAGTTACCAACACCTCATGATCGACTGTGTCGAACGCAGTCGAAAGGTCTAGCAGAACCAGTATGGTCTGACAACCCTGGTCCAATGCCAGATGGAGATCATCAACCAAGGCCACCAATGCCATCTCCGTACCATATCCAGGCCAAAACCCAGACTGGGAGGGATCAAGGAAACCGGTTTGGTTGATTCATTCTTCTGTAGGGCAGTGTCTGTGGTTCCTGTGCAGGGGTTTTATTTTAATTTATTTATGTTGTTTGGATTTATCATAAATTAACGTCAATAGGTTGGGGTTATTTTTTGTCTTATTTGTTACCTTGTTTTGAGTGTATGGTACTCTGTAATTTAAATTCTTGAATGTTTGTACAATCTTCTATCATTAATGTTGGTCACTATCCAGCTATATGCCAGGACTTGGATAGTGCGTCTCTGTACGGTAAAGCAAATATATTTTTTAATTGATTGTACTACTTTTGGATACAATAAAAACTCATTTTCAAAATAAAATAATTAAAATTAAAATTAGATGACAGAAAGTGATGTAAATTGCTGAAAATATTAGAAATGGGCTGTTTTTACACGGACCAGGGTGGATGGGTGGGTGGTGTTTTGGTGCGGCAGGTGTAGGTGGGTTTGTGCCTACACCTACCCACACCCACCTCCACCCATGGAGCATCCTCTGTTCTGTCGGAGGGCTCTGTGGGTGGAGGTGGGTGTGGGTAGGTGTGCAGCAGGAGTGCACACGCACAAATGCCTGCCACCCGTGGTGTTTACACAGGTGCACACCTGCCGCACACCCATCTCCCCACCCACTGGCAGCCGTATACATGGNAAAATATTGGGAAATGAAAAAAAATATGAAAATCAAGGAAAATTGTAGGTGCTGATCTCGCAATGGTGGAAACATGGTATTAATGACTGTTGCGAAAATAACAATAAACATTTGCAAGCACTCCTGAAAGGTAGGTATTTCCCGACAGTAAGGAAACACTTGCTTTTGTCTCAGCTCTACTCCTAGTAGACCACTATGTGGATTATGGAGGTCAATCTCTGCTTATAGAGGAAGAGGAAATAAAGAGCTCTATGGTTTGCCCTTTTCAGTGTGTCCTGACTCCTCGCTCTCCCACAATGTATTTTATCATAGCATTATAGGGTTGGAAGGGAACTCAACGGTAACCTAGTCAAGCCTCTTACTCCAGCTCAGGATATCCTCTGCCTACAGCATCACAGGCAGATACTTCTCCAGTCAGGTCTTGAATACATCCAAGGAGATTCTACAACCTCCCTGGGCAACCTATTCCATTGCCCAACAGTTCTTACAATGTAAACTCACAACCTCTCAAACTGACAATGCTGCTCCATGTGCTCTCACACACTGCTCCCTGCACACAGATGCTGCAGTAAAAATGTCTATTGCTCTGACTCCTAGCTTAGTCTGAAATTTAAAAAGGAACATGCTACGTGTGGCAAGGTGCTGTGGTAAATCCTTGAAGGAGACAGGTCTTAGTGAGAAATAATCACCTAGCCATACCTTCCTCTAATTGTCTCCATATGGTCACGGCCTTCTTTACAAAGTTAAGCTCCTGGTGTAGTCAAGAGGTGATCACTAGGGAGGCTCCAGTAGGGAGGAGCTGGCTGGAAATCACAAACAAGGCGCTCAGAGAAGGGGGTGCCTCATAGAAGGGATCCAGAAGGGGCCACCGTTTGGATTTTTGCAGTGATGGGGTTTTATGCTCACCAAGAAGAGCACAAAGGCAAGAATTCCATATCCATCGCCTGCTTTAAATGAGGGGAAGTGAAGGGCAGGTTCTGACCCTGCAAAGGCTTACTGTTTATGGGCACCCTTATATATCCAGAAGAAGGCTGGATATCCTGATCTGTATAATTTTTGCGATGGTTTTGCCATTAGCGTCCTGCAGTGAGCATTTACGCTGATGTAAATTTGAGTGGCAATGCATCCACTTTGGTGTCTGGGTTGCTGGCAATCCAGCAGATCATCTGTTTGCATTGTGTGCCTGCCTGTCTGAATTGTTTTGGAAACTGACTGTCACAACTCTAGTTAAAAGCTGCCAGCTTCCAGAAAATTTATGAAAATCAAGCTGTCTCCTTCCTTCAGCTCCAGTAAGACAGATAAAGATTAAACTAGTTTTGATTTGGAAATGACTGGGACTTGTGATTTGCGATGAATTTTGGGGGATCTTTGCTTTGTCTAACCAACAACAGGGGGAAAAATTTCAAAAAAACAAACAAAAAATTTCACCAGCTAATTAGACTTTTCAGAATCTGCAGAAGGCACAACAAGCTACTTAAGAAAAATTGAGTATCCTTTCAACTTGGTAACATCAAAGTGTCATTGTTAAAAGTTCTAGGATGTATTGTCACAATTCATGGCATGATGCACATGAAGACATCACTCTTGCTAGTGCTCAGCTTGATGTGAGGAAGAGAACTTGTAATGAGAACTGTGAATGTTTGTGAGTTTAGCCGGCAAAAGTTCACAGATGCCTTTGGTTTGTTTATAGTTTGCCTGGTTTTACCGCTCACTCCAGGGTTCAGTTTGATTTTTAGGTTCTTCTTCCCTTTCCCCTCCACCCCTACTGAACCTAAGAGACAATTCTGAACCTCAGAGACAACTTTCAAGTATTTACTTTTTATGAAACATTATAAAGTCAACCCATACTCTCTCAAAGTAGTCACAAATTTTAGAAACCCTGAGAAAAACCTAGGCCTCAGTTTAACAAAATCGGTTTAAGAGTGGAATTCTGCACAAGGTCACATTTGGTGCTGTCACTAAAACAAGCAAATACGAAAAAACCTGCAGGAAGTAGCTCAACCAGGTCTTTTTCTGGCTTTCATTTCTAACCCCGAAATAGTCAATATTGGCCTTTTTCCAGTCTTTCATACTTTGGGTGTGAACACTCTGAGCGGCAACATTTCTCGGGGCTCAGGACCCCCTTGAATTTAATTGCTGGGACTGAGCCCTGGCAATCTCTCTTCTCCCAAAATAAGCCCTGCATAGTATTGCAATGGTGCAGCAGTTAAAAAGTTTCCCAGAACTTTTCATTTTCTGGAATAACCTGTAGAAGCCACATTGCAATACTTTCCCTTTTTTCCCCCTTTTAAAAAAAAAATGGTTATCTGGAAGCAGTCTCAGGTCCACCATTTTCCAGGATTCTCCATTGCTCTGTCCCTGTGGTCCTGATGCTGCACTATGGGTCCCATTCTCCAACTGGGAGTGATGGTGGTGTTTGTTGTATGACATGTCTCCTCCTCCAAGGAGGACAGCAGTATGCACCCACTTATGTTCTTTAAGATCAGCAGCAGAGAATACCGTACCTCCACGGAGAGACAGGAATATCAGAGGACAACCCCCGGTTCTTACCACAGCAGACAGTAGGGATGGGCGAACAGATCGCGGTTCGGATTCGGCCGTTTGGTTTGGCAGCGTTCGGTTCGTCCGCTCAGTTTGGCCGTTCGGTTTGGCTGTGTTCGGTTCGTCCGTTCGGTTCGGCCGTTCAGTTAGTTCGCCGAGTTCAGGTTCGGCCATTCTGTTCGGCCATTCAGGCGTTCTGTTCGGCCGTTCAGGCGTTCTGTTCGGCCATTCGGCCATTCAGTTCGGTTGTTCGGGAAATGTTATGGGCGTTTTTTTTGTTTTTTATATGGTTTTTTGGTTTTTTATTGGGTTTTATGTGGTTTTCTTTTGTTTTTTATTTGGTTTTTTTGTTTTTATATGGGTTTTTTTAATTTATTTTTTTATCTAATATTATATCTATCTATCTACACGAAATCTAACTGCTACTAACTATTCTAAATGCTATGAACTAAATGGATCTCTTATACACATCTAGATGTGTATAAGAGACAGGTACTACCCCTCCTGTCACGTTTGACCTTACAGTGAACCTTTTTTTCCCACCTGAACTCACCCAAACGCGATCCGAACTGACCGAACTGTTCGGCCATTTCGCCGTTCGGTGTTCTGTTCTGTTCGGTATGTTTGTGTTCATGTTTGTGTTCACGTTCGGTCGTCCAAACAGGCCGTGTTCTGGCCAAACTCCAAACTTCCAAACCGCATTCGCCCATACCTAGCAAACAGTGTAAATAGGTTTTTGTGGGTGGGTTGGGCCTGGTATACTCTTCTACTCCAGATACAAAGTTGAGAAGGTGTTGTCAGGCTCCCCTAGAGCAGTGGGGAGCAGTTTGCCTCTTTCAGCTATTCTTTCAGGATCTCTGCAGACATCACCATACTGGCTGGCTACATATATGGCAAGCTTTCAAAGTTTCCTTCTTTGGGGCTAGAAACTGCTATTTTTATGAAAGTCATGAGCCTTGAGTAATCATAGGACCCCAAAGGCTCTGAGCTTTGTCTCACTCTGTCCCTGATTTCTCTAGGAATGTGCAAAGGTATTTCTGATTTCAGTTCTGGTTTATGTGCCAAATTTTGTGTCCTTTTGTGAAGTGGTAGGGGTGGGGTGTTGTCTCCCAAATTTTTGTGAGCCTTACAGTTGTTTGGGAAGCAAACAAGAAGGGTGGTGCCACTTCTTCATGTAGTTGCCTTTCCTACCATGCTCCACTGTGGCCCCTGTGGCTGGCTGGAAATGTTCTCTTGTGGGTACCTCCTGCCAATCTTGTTCATATGGCAAGGGCTCACAGAGAGTCATTCACAGTTGCTGACCCAGTACTGTGGAACTCCCTTCCCCTGCAAGTCTGTCAGCGTGCAAGCCTGCCATATTCTGGAGGCAGTGTAAAACCTTCCTTTTTGGCACAGTATTTGACAGGCAGGTTGGAGTAGGTAGGTTTAGTGGTGAGGGTGAGTTTTTAAAGGGATTTAAATGTATTTTGTGGTTTTAATATTGTAAGCCACCCTGAGCCTTAGGGGAAGGATGGGTGTGTGTGTAGAAATTTAAATAAATACATACATAAATAGCCTGTGCAACTCTCTGTGTGTGTGGTGCATTCACAGGTGGTAATCTTACCGTAAAGGAACCTGGTATTAGTAGGGATGTGCAAACACGGTTTGGATGTTCGGAGTTCGGACCGAACTCAATCTGTTCGGATGACCAAACCGAACGTCCGAACCAAACTTGAAAAAGATCAAACAGTTCGGTCATGTTCAGGTGAGTTCGGATGAGTTTGGAGTGGGAAAAACGTGACTGGAAGGCCCATTTGGGCGGGAAAAACATGACTTGAAGGGGGAGGCAGCTGAGGAGCAGATTTCCTGGCACCAGGGGTGGAGACGAGGGGTGGTCTCAGGGCCAAATTATACCGATACCAAAAAAAATCTTCAAATTTGGTATCAATATCGGTACTGATAGCGCTATTTTGAATGTTCGGCAATGTTCGGCAATGTTCGGAGGCTGTGAGGACGGCGAGGAAGGAATTCCTCGCCGTCCTCATAGCGTCTGCGAAGTCGCGTCCAGCTGAGCTGTTTCGGGTGGTGCGGGGGCTGGTTAGTCCGGCATCCCTCCGCCTGGATGGGGACTTGTCCCGGGCCTGCTGTGAGGAGTTTGTCA
>QEPC01015536.1:153847-170501 GCA_003113815.1 Sphenodon punctatus
CCACCCTAGCCCTGACAGATAAAAAGCTTGCCCAAAAATAAAAACCCCCCTGCCCCCCTGCAGTCCCCCAGAAGTGCCCCCGAAGTGCCGCAGCCTGCGGCTCCAGCCGCCGCCTGTGGGCTTAGAGCTCCTCAAACGTCACAAAAAATGCCATAATGGAAAGGACTAGAGGCAAAACCATAGTGCTGTTGGGGGTTTGAGGGTGGTTACTTTGACACCCCAGAAATAGGGCTACCATCTCCCTCCCGGACTTTCAGCTGTAGGAGGCTGGGCCACATCAGTGCAGCTGGAATGAAGAAGCTGTCACAGCGCTTTCTGATGTAACCACATCCCTTTCAGAGTATCATGGCACTTCATAAGAGCGGGTTCATCTCAGAAAGGGAGGCTGTCCCTAAGGCCTGCCCTCTTTCTGACATGACCATCTCCTGCTTACCCAAGAAACCCTAATTTCTATGGGTTACTGGAGGCACCCCTGACTAAAAGAAAATGGGACTTCTCTTGCAGCCTGGAGATTCCAGGCAAAAACCCCCAGCAAGGTGACAACCCTTCTCTGAAAGAACCTTTAGCTTTCTGGTGGCTTATCATGCAACATTCAAAGTGTCTCTCCATTCAGTTACAAGTAGGCCTGAAGCGGCAGCATTGTTTGCCACTCTGCTTTGTGCTGCCACTTTTTCAGCTTTTCTGTCACCGGTCCGATAGCAATCAACGGCAATTTACAATACTACACAGCAATTTGCAACAGTTTATGGAGATTTACAGCATTTTATGGAAGTTGTGGCAGTTTACAGCACTTTGCAGCATTTATGACAGTTCGCGGTAATTTGCTACAGTTACGACAGTGTTAGCAACATTTACAACAATTTGCGACAGGTCCCCCATAAAGCTTACAACAGTTTACGGAAGTTTGTGGCAGTTCACAGAACTTTATGACACTTTCCGATATTTTACAGCAGTTCACACAAGTTTACAACTGTTCCCAGAAGTCCCTGAAAGTCGCTGGCACTTTCAAAAAGGCTGAAAAGGGTGACATACTTGAGCAGATAGCAGCAGGAAATATCAGTAAGTGCTGCTGCTTCAATGAGGGTTGCCATGTCATTGGGTGTTTTTACACACACATTTCTCCTGCATGTTTGCTGATACATCCTGAACTTCCTGTGTGTCTAAATCACTCACCCAGATCTTAGACATCTGTCTCTTTGAACTTCTGCCTAGAACTTCTCCCAGAACTTTTGTATGTAAAAAGTTCTCCGAGTAAACTGCTTTGTTCCAGGCAGCTGTGGTCACTTGGTTTCCATGGCAGCCTGTTACGTCTACAGCTGCAGCTACTTTAGGCTGCCTCAGGGCAATGTTTGTGTGAAAAATGCATCCAGGAACTGCCTCAGGGCAGTGTGTGTGTGTGAAAAATACTTCCAGAATTTACCTGTGGATTTGTAAACCCAGAAGATTGAAAAATCCAGAACTTTACGGTGTGTGTAAAAATGTGATGGTGTCGAATTGGCCATTACCAACAAAAAAAGCTGTCACTGGCCATTTCACCCCTAGTTACAAGCTGTGATATGATATATCGTCTAGTTTACAAAGGAATTGTACTTTTAGATATGGAAGTCTGCACACTTCGAGCTGTTTGGTAACTCCTTTCATTCCTTACATCAGTGGTTCTCAGACTTTTTAGAGTCCCATTCTCCCCCAGTGTACTACTTCACCTCCCCTGCCACACCTCCTCAGCCACTCCTCTACCACATACGTACAGATACCATTAAAAAAAATATCAAAAAACATGCCTGCTTTAGTAACGTTGAAGCCACAAATAATGAAGCCACCAAGACTTAACTTGGATGAGTTATGGCACATACAGGCACAGTGTCAAAAGCCCCTGCCCACTTCAAGGGAACAAAAAAATGCCTACAACTCTTTTTAGAAACTCTTGGGCAAAAACAGCCCCTACAGATCGATCAATGCAACCTTCCCATTTCCCCAATTCCAACAGTCACAAAATCAAATTTGCCCTACACAAGCAATCAGTGTAAAAAAAAAAACTGAAAAGGGATGGGAGACACTCACACACCTCAGTCAATACAACCCCCCACCTTCTCTTCCAGCAAAAAATGCCTCACAGAATCAATCAGTGTAAAAACGTCTGAGGGGAAAACAGTCCCACAGACCAATTTATGCAACCTCCTCTCTCTCTGGAAAAAAAATGGCCTATAAAACAGTTAATGTAAAAATGGCCTTCCTTAACTTTAAATCAAAGGTGCAGGTAGAGCCTGCGGGTGAGTAGCTACTACTGCGGACAGTCCTCCTGGTTTCCCCTACACTTCTTCCTCACTCCTTGCCCAGAAAGGCAGCTCACTGCCAGAGGGGCTGAGGCAGGCAGATCAGATGCTGAGTTCAGTATGGGAGTAAGGAGGAGTCACTGTAGGAGTCTGCTTCTAATTTGATTGAGAGCCATGTTTTTTATTCCTGTCCTGACTGCTAATGCCAGGTTAAAGACAAGCAACTCTGAAAACAGAGTGATTTACTATTGGGGGGCAGTGTCCACAGCTAGTACTAGATGCTGGAGAGAAGAGAAGACCAAGAGGGGATTGAGAGAAGGGCCGAGGTCATGTTCACAAGTCTTTGCTGAATCAACTACTGACATGTCTGCAGTGCACAGACTCAGAGGCACTCAGCTAGGGAGGGAGTCAGGGGAAAGCTCTTGGGGTTCCATGTAGGCTTAAACAGAAGAAAGCATGGATTAACAGTTTTCACAGCAGAGGCCACATCCCCCCCACCCCACACACACACAGAGAACGACAGCTTTACACAATTACATTCCACTCATCGTATAAAACATTCCAATCAATCCTCCTTTGCCTAACTTGTACTTTTCCAGTAACTGAGGCAACACAACAACCTCCCCACTTACCAACACACCACTTCTTTTTATTGTGTGTTTGCCTTGTCCAGGAGCAATTGTTAATGAAACAAATATGTTTCCACCCCCACAAGTCATGTCACAAACTCATATATCTGTTTCTGTGAACAAACACTGAAATTTGTCTTCATTACCAAAATAATTCAGATCTTTGTTTAACTATTTTTAGCTACAAGAAAGACAAAACCCTTCTCTCAGAGAGGGATGCCTACTAAACAGCTTGAAGTGTGCAGACTTCCATATCTTGACTTTTTCTCCCCAAAATGCCCCACAATATCAAAACTAGTATTCAAATTCTTCTTCCCAGAAGCCAGTAAAAGAAGAATGCTCTCTGTTTCCATCTGCTGGAGAGCATGAAAAACAGTGCAAACTGAATGTGGATAAGTGATGACTTATGGGGAGCAAAAATTATATTTTAAGTTTGATATTGTAGACTCTGACATTTTAAAAACTAATTTGGGGGTACTTTGCCAAAATGGGGCTTGTCCCCATAGTCATAGGTGATAGTTCCAACAGAGACACACTAAAACACAAGTTCAATACACTGAAACAGAAAGTTAATATATTGAAACTCAACATCAATACATTAGGAACACAGATGGTCAAAAAATATATGCTTATAATAGGAAATACATGACACAACCACCTGCCTGTTTGTTAAGTGCCTGCCAGTTGTTTGCCCACGCCTGCCACCTGCCTGCCCTGAGGTCTCCACTTATGGTGTCATGATGGTGAATGTGGAGCCGGTCATACAGGCCAGTGCTGACTGATGTGGGCTAATGTGTGCCCATGTAGCCATATGCCTTTCATCTGTTAAAATGCATGCAGTCTGCATGTGCAGGTCTGCTAAGACCATAGAGTCCTGGGCAGAGCACCTAGAGCAGTTCGAGGAACTGCCGCATCTCGGTGGTGGAGAGGCGTGGCAGAGCACAGTGGGGTGGAAGGCCTACCCATCTGTCTGGTTTGTTATACAGAACCTGCGAGTGGCAGCAGAGTGTGGACTCCACAGAGTAATCCCAGACTCCAGTGGGCTAATCTCTCAACTGTCAACACCCACTATCTCTTAGCCTCAGTTCTCCATCCACAAAATGGGAAGAATAACAACACACCTCAGAGGTTTGTTGTGAGGGTGAACTAGATAATGATTGTAAAACACTATGAATTCTGAAAGCTAAATGCTAAATATTATCAAAGTGGAAACCCCACATTAAAGGTCTTTGGGGATCAGGGCCAGGAATGGAGCTGCTGATCCAGTCATGCTAACTCTGGCCTTACCCGTACCCTAATCCAGTCTTACCCTCTCATAGGGATGGGCAAATACAGTTCGGAAGTTAGGAGTTCAGACCGAACTCAACCAGTTCGGTCGACCGAACTGAACTTCCGAATCGAACTCAATTTTCAAACTGAACCGAATTTAATTCCTAACTCATCTCTGTTTGCCCATCCCTAAAAGATAATATTCCATTTAGTTCAATGGGGTTTGAATTTCCGAAGTTTGTTCGGAAGTTCGGAGTTTGGACTGAGCTTGAATAGTTCAGTCGACCAAACCAAACTTCCGAACTGAACCGAATTTCTGAACCGAACCGAATTTCCGAATTCGGTTCTGTTTGCCCATCCCTACCCTCTCAGCTGTGCACCTGCTGCTCAGTAGTAAGTACAGCTCAGACCTGCACCCTGGGACCAAACTGGGGACAGGGCTCCAGTCAGTACTGTGGGACTTGCCTATTTTCTCCCTGCTCCCTGCTTCAGTGCTTCTTTCCCTGATCCTGGGCAGCATAGGCTTCCAACTCCTCCTGATCCAGGGACCTTTAATGTGCAGCTTTCCCTTCTCCACCTCTGTGCCAGAACCAGTGCTGTACAGGCTCCTAAGCCGCACTGGGATTTTATGCCTGCTGCTCGGTATAGTCCATCCAGACTGTGTACCATGGAGACAAAGTGCTCTAGACAGTCCTTTTTGGCTTCTCAAGCCTTCTCCCACTGGAAGCCAGGGGCTGTTGCAGTGCTTTTCCCCCGGATCCCAGGGTTGTGTAGGCTCCCAACCCCTCTGCTTCATGGACCTTTAGTGTGAGGCTCCCCCTCCCCCCATCATCCCAGAACAATACTGAATGGGCTCCCAAGCCCCCCACAACAATGAACTTTAATGCACAGATGCTTTCTTCTGATCCCAGGCTGGTACAGCACAAGCCCCACTTCCTGTTCCAGGGACCTTTACTATGCTGCTCCCCTCATTCTAGGCTCAGAAGACAGTGGCCCTTTTCACATGAGATACCCTGCCCCCAGGCCCATGCAGTTCTGCTGTGTGGGCATGTGGGTGGGGGACACCTGTGTGACAGCCATGGCCGGTGTGAGCATGCGCGCTCCATCCATCACCCACGCACGGAGAAAATGGTGACAACGGAGGTTGCTCCGTGCATGGAGATGGGTGGAGGTGGGTGTGCACCCATGTAACGGCCATCCCTCCCTCCTGTGGTGCACACCTACCCACCCCTCACAGCCCATGTGAAAAGGGCCAGTTTTACTAATGTGTGAGGCTCTGTCTCACCAGTAGCCAGCACCAGTAGCCAGTGGCGGACTGGAACCTAAAATCAGTTTTGGCATTTAGTAACCCAGCCCCCATCACTGTCAGTAGCAGTGAAAATAGCAGCTCTGCTTCTCTTTGCCCTAAGGAAACCCCAGAGATGTGCCCCCAAGCAGCCACTTCTCAGGGAGGTGCAGTAAGGGCATCGGAGAGCCACATGTGGCTTACAAGTCTCCATTTGCCCACCTCTGCACTATACAAATAAATTAATAATAATAATAAAGAATTTCATAAGCAACCTGAAGCTGCCACTGTTCAAGACAAGATGCTGGGCTAGACAGACAATTGCTCTGACCCAGTATGACATTTATGTTCATATATACTTACAAATATAGATAAATAATAGCATAAATCTGAAGTAGCTTCAGTTTATATTGTGTTTGCAACAAAAAACGGATCAACAACTGACCCTAGTTCACATGTGGAGAATAGAAAGAGAAAAATAAGTAAATGAAAAGCCAGACCAAATTTTTCTCCCAGTGATGTCTACCCCCAGGGGTTGGAAAGTGTTGTGTTCATTTGTTTGTTGAAATCCCATTTCCTTTCCTCTTCCTGCTTCTGGATGGGGGTGGAAAGCACATGTGCAGTGAGATTCATGTATCTTGAACTTGGCTTAGTTGAAAATCCAGCAAAGTTGAGGAGATATATGGATCTCAGCTTTAAGTATATTAAACCAATGGTTTTTTTCATAAATCAAATTCAATAACTGGATAACATTATTTTTCCAGTGATTTAGTAGAATAGGTTTCCAAAGTTGGGGTTAGCAGCTTGCCACGCAGGTCGGAGCTCTCCTGTGTCTGATGAAAGAGCACCCTTACCCACCCCACCACCTGCTTTGCTTTCTTTCCCTGACAGTAAGCTAAGCAACAGAGATTAAGGGTGTTTCAGGCCCTTTTCACATGGGTTCCCCCCCCACCCGCACACATGTGCGTGTGTGTGGGGCGCCCGTGTGAGTGCCACGGCGGGTGTGAGGGGATGGGTGGGTGCCCTCAAAGGCGCCAATGCCCGATGCTCCATGCGTGGAGATGGGTCCATGGGAATGCACTGCCTACCCACCGCGGCATGCCCACACCCCCGCATCGCCGACCAGTTTGAAAAGGGCCAATGTGGCCCTGCAACATACATGATGGGTGGGTAATGAGCGGAGAGGCGCTTGTCTAAAAACACCCTGCCTTGCTTGCAAACTCCAAAAAGGGACTTCCAAGTTACACGTGTGTCAGGAGAGACATTCTGACTCCCTTCTGCTTAGTGGAACAATAGGGGAAAGAGAGGCTGCAACACCACTCAACCATCTCTAGTCCCTTTTAACTCCTAATTTGCTTTCCCTTTAATTCCAGTTAACTTGACGGCAAAGCATGACAAAATATAAACTTGGATTGCTGTACTTTTATTTTCAGCCCCAGAACTTTCTGTACAAGAAACCTCATGAGAGAATCTTTTCACAACTCTTCTGCCAGTTTTTCAGATGCAAAAGACTGTGAATTGCTTGCATCTGAAAAAACTCATGCTCCCTTCATGTCAACCATGCTTGCTATGTTATCTCATTCAAGAGCTCAGTTTTTGTGGCCCTCATCACCCTACGGGATTGGGTCCCAAACACCTTGAACAATATGATATTCATTCCTAATCTAAATCAATATCAAACCACAGAATCAGGGAGCCTGTTTGACATTAGCAAAGATTCCTTATATCATCCATCTATTTCCAAATGCTCTTTTTTTGTATGGCTCTTCTGCTCACTTATACACACACCTGCACGGAATTTGGATTAAACACTATCTAAAGATGACATCATCCTCTTTTCTAAGTGAGATTTCTTCTTTTCAAGGTCTTTCATTTTTGAATATAAATTGACTTCTTCGCTCTCTTTTAAAATTTGACAATCAGATGTTTTTTTGAATCATGTGCCTATTATATTGCAGGTTAATCCATCTCTTTGACTGAATGTGCTGAGGTTTAACAGATAAAGAGCTGAGGGATAAACAATGAATGAAGTGAAAAGGAAAAGAGAAAGGATTTGGGGAGATAGTTTTTACTGAAAGGTAGCCTGGAATCTAAAAAGGTATAAGCAACGGCACAGGATTTCACCATTTTTAGTTAACAAAACAGCAGTGATGATTAAAACCAAATGCTTTAAGGAAAAAAAGAAAAACCTGAGACAGAATGAATATAACACATTTTAATGACTTAGCTGAATAGGATTAGATGTTTAGAGGAGAACTTCCCAAACTATGAGCTGGATTCGTGGCTGTGGTTGCACTATCTATGGATGGGGTTGTGATCATGGTAGGTATATGATATACCTTGCATATCTTTGTAGTTGTTTAGACTCACAGGATTATAATTCAAATTCAATCTCCCAAAAGGGGTTACATAGGTAAAAATGTGGTTGCTGTGTTGGTCACCAAGTATAAGACAGACTATGAAATGTGACTATTCTTGTCAGAGCCTAGCCTGGTCCCATGCAGGGGGAGACATGATCAAGCATTGGGTTCACAGAAATTTGAAACCAGAAGATTGGAAAGCCTCTTTGTACAAGTCTGCAGCATAGTGGCTATAATAGGTGTAGCAGGGGCAGTTGCTCTGGGGCATGCATGCACACAGTGGAGAGGAATGCTCCAGCAGGGAACCCATTTCCACTTACCTGCCCCCCTGCTACAAGCTAGTTTACTTGTGGTTTGGAAACACTTTCCTGTGAGGGTCTTATATGGACCAAGTCAGCCAACAGGGAGACAGGTAAGGTTCAGCCAATCAGGTAGTAAAGAGGGATTAAAAAGTGTGGCACTCTACTTCAAAGCACACCATGCAGTAGCTCTGATGGCTGACTGGTCAAGGTGCTGGCTTTGGGCTCTATAGGCCTGGGTTCAAGTAGTCCTCTTGGCAATCTGGAGTATGTGATTTGAAGATTAAATGCAATAGGACTATATTTTCTAGAGTAACTGATATGAGTACTGCAACCAAAATAGTTAAAATTATTCTTTTAATTGGATGATACACTAAGGCTAGTATCCTCAAGTCACTTACTCTTGAATAAATCAATGGAATACTCCAGAGTAGGAGGTTTGAGTACTGAAGCCTAGAGCTAATTATGGGTGTTATCCTGTTCTTCTGTACTTTAACTCCCAGTGGGGTCGATCCTATGCACACTCCCACTGCAGACACATTATGCGGCACGGAAAACGTATGCATGCATGTGCATGCAGGAGTGTGGATGGGATCTGCGAGGCATGGGATCGGCCCCATTGACTTTAAAGGATCAGGATTTCATCCTTACCATAGTTATTGATGACGTACACTGTTTCATGTACAAAAAGGGGGGGGGGGGATGATTTTCAAAATATGGGACAAAGGACATAAAATACCATTTTGCTGTCTCAAACAACTGACCTACCATCCATGATAGTATGTTGTTCCAGAATAAGAGGTATCAGTAAATGCTTTGCTTTTTCTCTCCTTAAAGCATAAAGCACTTTAACAATCCAAGATAACAGCCACTGACAAAGAAACAGAGGATCTGTTAAACCGGATCAGACTTTCTATTCTGCCACTACATGCAGTTTGGCTTTTATATTTCCTATATCTATTCATGGAGTTAAGAGTGTAATATAAAGGTATTAAATCTGTGTGAGAGAGAGAGAGAGAGAGAGAGAAAAAGACATACTGCCTGCAAGAATATGGTTAGCCAGCCGAGATCTATGAATATTTTAAAGGGCACATGTCTCCCCTTATATCGGCAACTTTGAGCTGTTCTTTACTTACAGAAATGCTGCCCAGGCAAAGGGGGAAAAGTGTCTGGAAAAGGAAATGTACTGATGACTTTGAAAATTCTTAAAAATCTTCAAAGCCCTTATGAAAGTTTTTCTAAAATAAAGAAATGATTCTACTTAGTAAGTCAAGATGCACTTTTTTTAAATAGTGAAGGTAATATGGCTCAAGGTTTGATCTGGATCTATTTTATAGAATTTGGTGAAGGGTGAAGAGCAACTGCACACTGCTCTGTATTGTAAAGGTGTTCCTAGCCAATTTGGATCAACGAGTTTTGTATATCTTCAATGGAAAAGGACCATAAAAGATATGCTTTTATGGGTCGCTCTTGTTCTCTGCTTGTAGTGGATTAAATTTAATTATTGGTTCCCAACATTTTGCTTTCCTATTTTGACACTTGTGACCCCAGACAGCAACAAAGACAAACAAAGTCTTTCAGCTTTCAGCTAGTATTGTGACTTTATCTGATGGGCACTTTTGGTATGGTGACTTCTGCCTCAGTTTAGGGGGCTGGACTAGATGACGCTTAAAATCTCTTCCACTACTGTGATTTTATGAATTACATATTGAAAGGGATTACCAAAGTTAGAGCTGAAATGAGTAGTGACTTACCCTGCAAGTACCCAGCTTATACTTACAATGGGAAATGAGTACTTACCTGCCCGTTTTGGATTTAAAATGGGGGGAAAAACCATGCATGTTAGAGGAGAGAGGGCTAGCTGCATTGTTTCATTCAACCGGCAGGGAAAGAACTCTACATAGCACCTATCAAGCTAAATAGCTGTTCAGAAGGTTGTTAGCTTGTAGGTGCTGCTGCATTGTGACTGGGGTCATGGGTTTGAATCTTCCCTATACCATTGTGTTGTCTTTTTTAACAAAACGAAGTCTCAGCTCCTATTGACCATAATGGATGTAGGCTGCAACCTGAGCTGTGAAACTAGGAGTTGCTCCTTCATTATTAACAGGGTTCCTAGTTTTCTCTTTGCAATGGAAAACCTGAGAAAACCAGATATTTTGCCTTTTTCTCCAGAGAATTGGGCAGAAATGGCAAAAACGTACAGGTTTCATAGGAGGACACAGTGAGCGTGGGGCAGTGAGGACACGGAGTGGAGCTGAGGGGAAGCAACCTGAAGACATGTGCTATAGAGGGGTAGGGGTTCTGCGTTTGGAGGGGTGTCACAGACCTCAATTTGTTTACTGTTGGTGGGCGAGGTAGCTTCAAAATTGCATAAAAATGAAAATAGTACAATAAAATGTGGTGTTCTAACTCATACAGCTACATCAAGTCGTAGGGGCAAAAGATATTAGGAAATTCTGGGCTTTGAGATCAGGTGCGCTGTGCCTGGCCAAGATTAACCAAGAAGTTATGCCCTCGATGTTGGAATGGCAGTCCCACTTTGAGGGGCTGTTTATGCGGCCCCAGTCTTCTCATTTGCCATTGGAGCTACCCCCCCCGGGGATAGGTTCCAGGAATGGCCCCCGGTTACTGAATTAGAAATAATAAATCTTATAGCCTCCCTTAAGATGGGTAAGGCACCGGGAGCTGATCTTATTCCCGCTGAACATTTGAGATCTAGGCCGGATTGGTGGGCTGTGGTGTTGGCCCCGTTATTTTCTATGATTAACCGGACAGGTGAGATCCCTAAGTACTGGACCCTCCTGTCTATCGTGGGCAAGCTATATGCACAATTTCTGCTGGGCAAATTCCAGGGCTGACTGGAGGCGAGCGGTGTGATCCATCCAGAACAGTCAGGTTTTAGAGCAGTGCAATCAACAATAGACCATGTGTTCGCCCTTAAGCTTCTGATCTCAAAATATGCCCTGGGACAAACAAAGTCCCTGTTATACTGCTGTTTTGTCGACCTCAGGGCGGCCTTTGATACCATTGATAGAGAGCGCCTATGGCTTAAGCTGAGGGGCGTATCTATCGATGGCCACCTCCTTTTCCTGATGGTAAAACTGCATGAGAATAACTCATTGCAGGTCCGCTCTATGCCAGGGCACCCCCTCTCAAAGGCCATTCCGGTGGAGAGGGGGCTGCACCAGGGATGTATGCTAGCCCCGGCACTCTTTAACTTTTATATTAACAATCTGGTACCGTTTATGGCTTGTGAGAACCACCATACCCCGATACTGGGTAATAGATGATTGTTCCTGTTGCTGTATGCAGATGATACCGTTTGGGATATCCAGGTCCCAGGTGGGCCTGAGGCAAAGCATGCAGCGGTTCGCCCGATACTGTCAACAAGAGAACCTGAAAATAAACTTTAGGAAAACGAAGGTTCTGGTGGTTGGCCATTGTAGTATGACCCACCTGTGGCTCATTGGTGAGGAGGAGATTGAACAGGTTCGCCTGTTCAAATACCTGGGAGTCGTTTTCTCTGCCTCTGGTAGTTGGATTCCCTATCTGAGGACAGTCCTGGCCCAGGCATAGAAGTCTGCAAAAGCCGGGATTAGATTCTTTTTTGTGCAAGGGGTGAGATTGATTCATCCAGCATTACACCTATTGAAGGCCAAAGTTGTAGCCCAGCTACTATATGCTGTAGCTGTGTGGGGCCAGGTGGCACTGGCCTCCCTGGAGACCCCCCAGAATTTGCTCCTGCGTTCTATCCTGGGACTCCCAAAAGGAACCCTGCAGGTGATTATGTGAGCAGAAATGGCAGTGTGCTCCATTAGGGTCCAGGCCATGTCGGCCTTATTTAAGTTCTGGCTGAAAGTAGCTATTTATCCCTTTATGGACCACTCTCTTTTGTTCTATATTGTAGGGGATAGGACCACCGAGGCCTGGGCGGAATCTATTGAAAAGCATTACCTTGGCCTTGGCCTGGCGAAGGATGCTCTGGGAGCTATGGAGTTCAAACAAGCCTGCTGGTTAATTAAGCAGCATCTATTGGACCAGGAGATCCAATTAGAGCAGGCAACAATCACGGCTCAAAGAGTAGCGCCGCTCTATAGTTTCTTTCTGCCAATTATGGCCCCACCTGCTTATACCAACTGTGTGAACGAACACCAGAGGAGGGCCATGGTGCTCCTCCGCTGTAATTCGTTTCCCTCAGCTACAGTTGAGGGGAGGTATTCTGGGATCCCGTGGAATCTAAGATTGTGCCACTCGTGAAATCTGGCGGTCCCAGAGACCATTGCACATATTCTATTTTTTTGTCCCAGTTATAGATATCTGAGGGAGAAGTTCCTGGGGGACTTTATTAGGTCAATGCCAAGATACTTCTCAGAGGACCAGAAGGTGTGCATGTTTCTGAGGGGTGACGACTCTCACCGCGCTAGAGCGGTGGCGGCTTTCGGAGCCATGGTGGTCACTCAGAAAAGAAAGATGGCTGTACTAGGTTATCAGCCTCTTTAGGGTAGGGGGGGAATCCAGGGGTCAAGCTCTGCCTCAGTAAACCCCGTGAAAGAGCAAGGCGCCTTGTGTTTATTATTGGTATGTTACCTTGGGGGAATTAGCAAATAACAACCGTAGCCATTCTGATGGTATGTAATGTTTGCAGTGGCTGGTTGTTTTCTGTGTTTATCTACTCTGATCATGGTATATGTGTTCTGGTTTGGGTCTACTTGTATTAGTTTTATTCTGTTGTCCTTTGTACTTTTATGCATTTAATTTATTTTGAGTACTGTATTTTTATGTATTTACCTCATTTTGCAGCTTGGCTTGTGGCTATGACCTTTGGTCAGCTGCTGAATAAATAAATTTGATTTGATTTGATTTGAACTCATACCTATATATATATTGCAGTAAGGGAAAGTCAACTTGCATTTACATTTAATCACAGAAAAACAGAGATTTGTGGGTTTTCATCAGAGAATTTATGTGTTTTTTAATCAGAAAATGTCCATTTTTTTGTCTCAGAAACTAGGAGCCCTGGTTATTAAAAACAAAAGATGCTAACAGAGGGGTTTCCTGCCCTCTGTGTGGTGGATTCTCTGTTGTTTATATACAGTTTCTTTGCTTACAATGGCCTTGAACTCCAATCTTCCCATCTTCTTTACAAAGCTCTATCACCAGAGCTGTTACTAGCTCTCCATAGCTACTTTGGTCATGAGAACAGGACATTGAATATTGGTCATATTACAGTTAGTGCCCTGAAAGGGAAAGGAACCTTCTGGTGGGGCTTCCTCTGTTTGGGGAAGGCTAATCCTGGGATTGTAGGTTCTATAACACCATATGTTTGTCCAACCCCCTTTCTATCAGCTGGCTTATAAAATGAGTGACCATTTACACATAAACGTCAAGGTAGATGGTTCTTTTGGCTTTAGAATCTATGAATATGAAATGTAACTACAAGGAGAGCATCCTGGCTTGCAGCAGAAAGTTGGACTAGATGACTGCTGATGTTCCTTCCAGCTCTAAAAAGCAAGCATGCTGTACTGGAGATTATTATTTTTTATGACTTAACTTGCAAAGCAGGTATATAAAAGAAAACTTACATACAATCCCTAGCTGGACCTGAAAATAATTAGCTCCATGAATCAAGGGTAGAGGTTCAGCGGGTAGTGCATATACCCATGGGTAATACCAGCATTTTTGGGCACCCCAGCAGGCACCCAATGGGTTATATGCCCCTCATGGGTGCCCAGATGCTTCCAAAATACAGCAAATGCAGGATGCTTCCAAAAATTTCTGGGACTTTCCAGGACACCCCAGGAAGCCCCAGAAAGCTGATCCCAGCTCCTGCCTGCACCCGCGCATTCTCCAGGTTGACTCATCAACCTGGCCACTGCTCCTGCTGCTCCTCCCCAGCTGCTGCTCAGCTAAGACGGGTTCTTCTTGCTCAACTTTTCTGAGTGGGGAGGGAAGGAGGGAGGAGGCCTGTTCCAGGGGCATACCATGGTCCTCATAGTGGGGATGTGTGTGGGTTTCATGTGGGTCATGTGCATAGTGCCTCCAATCAGACTGAAGGCATTGTGTGCACTCCCGCTATGGGGACTGTGGCAGGGCTTAACATGCCGGGAGAGGCCTCCTCACTCAGTCCCCCTCTTCTCAGAAAAGCCAAGCATGAAGAGCCAGGATCAGCTGAGCAGTGGCCAGGACCCAGGAGTAGTATTTATTTTATTTATTTATTTATTTATTTTAATAGATTTATATCCCGCCCCTCCTGCCATGCAGCCCGGGGTGGCAGCCAGGTGAGGCAGCAGCCAGGTGAGTCAGCCCCAGGAGTGCGCAGGTAGCCTACTGGGTCGTGTTCGGGCACCTATCAGTGGCCAAATATGGGAGGGTCAATTAGGGCACCCCACCTATGGGGTGCCCATTTTTGCAGGAGCCCAGTTGCATCTCTAGTCAAGGACTGTTGATTGAAATATGATAGGGTTCTTTGGTGAGTGTGTGTGTGCAAAAAGTCAGGGAAAGCAATAGCTGTTTCTTTGCCAACATGGTGTGATATGTTCACTAGGAATTCTGCATTCATTTTTCAAATGTTCAGGCCTTTTGTTTCATTTGTTCATATTTTGTAAATAAATCAGTTACACTGGAAATTAGCTCAACACTGTGAACAATTTGTCTCCAAGCAAAAACTACAAAGGCCTGCAAATATCCAACACTAAGCAAAAAGAGCAAGTATCTCAAAGCATTTTACAAAAGATGTTCAAGTATGACTATTGCCATCTTTCTGATGGGGGATTTGAGGCAAACTCTTGAGGGGAGTTTGACACTAAGATGATACCATTCTTTAGGAATTTCAAGCAGAAAACTGTCTAGTATATTTGAAATCTGACTTTAAAGGTGCATTTTTGTATACAAGAGTTATGTCTTTCATAACGAGGGCTATGATTTTTTGTCATAGACGTTTTTAGTAAATTTCATGTGTGGGTTCAGGAAAAGCATGAACTCAAAAGTTGTAGAAAGATCACCAAATAATGTAATTCTTGTTACATGAGCACACACAAGAGCTCTGAAGTAGTAGAGTGCTTGTTTTAATCACCATGATCAATGCTTATTCATGTAAAATTAAAAATCAATGATAAGATGATTACTGCTTTTGACTACTGAGAAATTAGCTGTTATATTACATTACAAAATTGTTTTACATAGAATCTTGCACGTTTCTTAGGCCTTTTTTTACATGAGATGCACCCAGTCATGCCCACATAGTTTCACTGCATGGGCATGAGTGGGTGTACACGGTGTGCATGCCAAGGCAGGTGAACCGTATGCACACTCCTGCAACCCACGCACCTCCACCCATCACCCCCTCATGGAGCAATTTGCCCAAACAACAATTGCCCCATGAGTGGGGAAGTGGGGGAATGCGGGGTGAGGGAGAGGGAATTGCCAGTACGCACTCTCCCCCCCTGCCCATGCTGTTGCAGTGCACACCGGTCCCCCCGCACACCGTGGCCCATATAAAAAGGCCTTAAACAGCATGTTGTACATGGCAAGGTTGTCAACTTTGGTTCCATGTGCCCTCTCACAAGACATTTTTGTAAAAAGAGACAGATCTTTCAGAGTCTGAACTGTTAACATGTGCTGATAGGCTTCTCCAAACAATTAAGTCACATCTGTAATTGGTGAGACTTCATACTTTGTGAGGAACCATATGATAAAATTATAGATGTATTCAGGATATAAATGTACAAGTTTGGTCAAATAAAATAAGAAGCAATTTTTCCTTTCCTTTATTCTTCAAAACAAACTTGTACGGGAGTGGGAAAAAAGGTGATTAATATATTTTTTTAAAAAAATTCTGCTAACTATGTAATAAAATTATATTTATGCTCACTGTCACTGAAGGTTTTCAAAAAATGCTGAACATCCATCTGACAAGGATGCTGTAGCTGTAGTCATCCTGCTTCCAAGCAAGGAGTTAGGCTAGATGACCTGTGAGGTCCTTCCATCTCTTTGACTCTAACAGAGAGCCACAAAATGTAGTAGAAATGCAGATGCAAAACAAACAGATGAAATCCTATCCTTGTGGATGTTAATGACATTTCATCCCAAAGATCAATTAAGATCAACTAGTACTGGATCTAGGTGAGCACGAGCAGGGGTCCTGTACTAAAGGGTGGTGTTAGGTCCCCTTCTTTCACAGGTATTTTTGTTGGACACATTAGGGATGGGTGAATGTGGTTTAGCAGTTCAGAGTTCGGCCCGAACTCGGCCTGTTTGGACGACCGAACTCGAACCCGAACCTGAATGCAAACATACCAAACAAATCGAACACCAAACGGCAAAATGGCTGAACAGTTCAGTCAGTTCGGATCGCGTTCGGATGAGTTCGGGTGGCAAAAAAAGGTTCACTGGAAGGTTAAACATGACAGAGAGGTGTCAGTCACTGAGGAGCAGACTTCCAGGCACCAGGGGTGGAGAGGCTTGCAAGAAACGAAATTAATTATCTGCCTCCCCCCTTCCCAACACCTTCTGAGCTAGTCACTGTTCCTGAACAGCAGGC
>QEPC01015536.1:184792-204455 GCA_003113815.1 Sphenodon punctatus
GGAGCGCAGGCCCCCCCCCGCTGGTGGCAGAGATCCACGAGCCCCCCGCAGCAGCAAGGCAGGCAGGTAGGTGTAAAGATCCCAGCATGCTCTACCGGCAGGCTCTGCCGGCAGGAAGGGCTGGCCTTCAACTTCATCCAGAAACTGCCACTCTAGTCCTAAGACCCCCCCCCCCATCAGGGTTCTGGGGCCATCATTCTGCTCACAGGGAGCTGTCATTCCACCACATCAAGAAACAGCCAGTAGGGATGTGCAAACAGAATGCAGTTCGGCTGTTCAGAGGTTCGGTTGTTTGGTTCAAAAACGAGTTCAGGTTTGGTTGTTCGGTTCAGCGGAGTTTGGTTTGGCCAAATTTGGCCTAACATTAGAAAATAGCACTATCGATACCAAATTCAAAGGTTTTTTTTTTTGTATCGGTATCATTTGGCCCTGAAAAAACCCCTGGTCTCCACCCCTGGTGCCAGGAAGTCTGCTCCTCAGCTGCCTCCCCCTTCCAGTCATGCTTTTCCTGCCCAAAGTCACGTTTTTCCCACCACCGAACTCATCCAAACTCACCCGAACATGACCGAACTGTTTGACTGTTTTCGAGTTCGGTTCGGACATTTGGTTCAGACGTCTGAACAGACTGAGTTCAGTCTGAACTCCAAACATCTTCACACATCCCTAACAGCCAGCCACTCCAACCCCAGGACCCACCACAGGGTTCTGGGGCCTATGTTACAGGCAGGGAGGTCTGTCGTTCCATTAGAGCTCACACTCTAGTTCCAGGATCCACCATCAGGGTTCTGGGGCTGTCATTCTGCTCATGGGGAAATGTCATTCCACTGTATCAAGCAACAGCCAGCCACTCCAGCCCCAGGACCCACCATCAGGGTTCTGGGGCCTATGTTACAGTCAAGAGGAGCCAACATTCCACATCATCCAGAAGCTGCCACTCCAGCCCCAGGACCTACCATGAGGGTTCTGGGGCCATCATTCCGCTCACGGGGGGCTGTCATTTCACTGCATCAAGAAACATCCAGCCACTCCAGCCCCAGGACTCACCATCAGGGTTCTGGGGCCGTCATTCTGGTCATGGGAAGCTGTCATTCTACCGCATCAAGAATCAGTCACTCCAGCCCCAGGACCCACCATCAGGGTTCTGGGGCCTACGTTACAATCAAGGGGATTTATCATTCCATGGCATGCCATGGGTTCTGTGCCCCAGAAATCCAGTGTCTGCTTCTGCTTCCTCTTCTGTTCCATGGGTTCTGTACCCCAGTAATCGAATGTCCACTTCCACTGCCTCTGCTGTGCCATGGGTTCTGTTCCTGGCAATCCAATGTCTTCTGCTGCTTCTGCTGCTGCCTCTGCTGTGCCATGGGTTCTGCTACTGGACAAGCCAATATCTGCTGCTGCTCCACCGATGCCTGGCAGCCTGAAATGCCCGGCCAAGTAGGGGTGCCAGGCCAGCCACCAAGCCCCAAACCTTCCCAGTCACCGCTGCTGCTGCTGCTGCTGCTGCTGGGTCTCAGCCAGCCAGTTATGGTGCAACGGGAACCCCCAGGGGCCAAGCACCAATCCTGCCTGCCTGGGCAACCCGGGGTGCCAAGCAGCAAGCCTTCCCGGTCTCTGCTGCTGCTGCTGTGTCTCTGATGGCCTGCCATGCCCCCATGGGCACCTCTGGAGCACCCCAAGCCTCTGTTGTGGCTGAACTTTCAGAACGTTCAGGAGGGGTCCGAACTCCACGGTACCAAACCCATGAACCTGAACTAAGTTTTGGGCTGAATGGCCGAACATCTGAACCCCGTTCTGTTTGCACATCCCTACCCTTTACAGAATGGACCATGGGGAGAGGGGCTGGGGAAGAGGGGCTGTTTATGATGAAACCCCATCCTTGCATAGCATCATGTCAAATGGCTCCATAGGGATGAGGTAACATTGGAAAGGGGAGACACTGGTAGGAAAGTCCCTATGGTTTGCTCTATTTCTGCCATGTCTGACCCTTTTTGTCCCTGGAAGCATTGAATCTGCGAGAGAGCCATGAGCTAGAGAAATTGAATTTTCCTCCATAGCCTGGAGACTCTGGGTAAAACTCAGAGAAGTGGCAAAATCCAAAGTCTCCAGGGAAAAGGCACAGAGGTGGTTACCTTCCTTAAGGAGGCCACAGAGTGCTTTGCCCCACATTTTCTGGTGTAATTCTGTTGGCTTCATTGAGGCTAATCTGGTTTAAGTAGGGATGGGCGAATGAGGTTCGGAGGTTCGGAGTTTGGCCCGAACTCGGCCTGTTCGGACGACCGAACCTGAATCTGAATCTGAACACGAACTGACCGAGCTGAACTAGATTCCAAACGTCAAAATGACTNCCTCTGCTGTGCCACAGGTACTGTGCCTGGGGAATCCAAAGTCTGCTGCTGCTGCTGCCAATGCTGCCTCTGCTGTCTGTGCCATGGTTCTGTGCCTGGGCAATCCAATGTCTGCTGCACATACAAGCTTCTGCTGCTGGTACTCAGCCTGCTGCTGGTGCTGCTACTGCTAGGGCTGGGGATAGGGATAGACCCCGCCGGCTGAAAGGGGTGGCTGCTCCCACTCGTCATCCTCAGGGGCGTCCTGCTGCTGCTGCTGCCGCGCACTCTCCAGAGCCCTTCCACCGGTCATAGAGCAGTGTATGGCGTGCCACGCTGCCCTTGACCCTGGGGTTCAACATGGTTGCCAACGCATATTCCTCCCGCTGCAGGAGCTCATCAAACCGCGCCTTCAGCCCTGCCTTCAGCTGCTGCATCAGGGCAACCACTTCATCCACCAGCTTCTTGCCCTGAGAACTGCAATCCTGCCCCTAGAGAATTTCCTCCAGCTTCCTGAGAAGACTCTGGATCAGAGGGGTCACCTGGCTAATGGTAGCCGTGGAGGAGCTGATGGTCTCCATCATGGCCAGGAACGGTCTCAGCACGAAGACCGTGTGAGCCAGGATCTCACATTCAACTGCATTGTACCCTGGAGGTGCCCCGCTCTCCGTCACCAGTTGAACCCGATGCAAGGCGTCGTTCTGCCTGAGAAGCCACTAGAGCATCAGGAACGTTGAATTCCACTTGGTGGACACATCCTGCACCAGCTGGTGCAATGGGGAGCCTGCTTCCCCAGGAGGAGGTCGCTGCGCTTCACGCTCCGGTGAAAGAACCCAGACAGCTTCCGCCCCCCACTCAATCAGGCAGCTAAGGGTGCCGGCCCCAATCACCTTCTCCCCCAAGCCCAGAGCATCTCTGACCACCAGGTGAAGGGTGTGTGCGGTGCAAGGGATGCTGGTGAAGCCCCACTCGAGGATAGGGATGGGCGAACAGAACGCGGTTCGGATGTTCAGACGTTTGGATGTTTGGTCCGAAATCCAAGTTCGGGTTTGGCTGATCGGTTTGGCGGTGTTCAGTTTGGCCGAACTTGGCCAAAGAACCAAAAATAGCGCTATCAATACCGAAACCGAATTCGATTTATTTATTTTTGACCCTGAAACCACCCCTGGTTTCCACCCCTGGTGCCAGGAAGTCTGCTCCTCAGCTGCCTCCCACTTCCAGTCATGTTTTTCCCACCCCTGAACTCATCCGAACTCATCTGAACTTTTCTGCACTGTTCGGCTGTTCGAGCGTTCAGTTCAGACGTTCGGTTCGGTCATCTGAACAGGCCGAGTTCAGACCAAACTCCGAACTTCCAAACCACGTTCACCCATCCCTACTCGTGGACTTCCCTCAATATGTTGGCATCATTGTGCGTCACCACACATCCCTTGGTGAAGGGCGCACCTGGCGTGACCCACTCCCACACCATGGTGGTCAGGGCTGCCTCAATGTTCCGAGACATGTGAGGGCCATTCATTACTTCCTCCTGAATCAGGGCCCACCTATACCCTGCTTTGGGACCCCTCCTGCCACTGCCAAATGCTGCCTCCGGGTCCTGCCACCAGTGTGCCATCACTGCCAAGTAGGCGTGCTGCGCGTTCCTGCTCAACTAAAGGTCTGTGGTGAAGTGGACGGTGGCCAATGTCTGCTGCTAGTGCTGATGTCGCCTCTGCAGTGCCACAGGCTCTGTGCCCTGACCATCCAATCTATGCTGCTGCTGATGCCCTGACTGCCAACCTCAAACCTTGCCTCAGCCTGCCTGTCGATGCTCATGCCATACTGTCTGTCTATCCGCCCCCAGGTTGTCAAGATCAAAGCCCGCCTCAGCCAGACTACAGATGCTCATGCCATGCTGCCTGTCTTCCCACCTTGGTTTCTAAGCTTGAACCCTGCCTCAGTCTGCCTTCTGCTTATGCCAAAGTGCCTGTTTGCCCACCCTGTGGGCAAAGCTGTAGCCCTGCCGCAGCCTGCCTGCCTGTCATGCCAAGGTGCCTGTCTGCCTGACCTGGCAACCCTGGGTGATGTACCTCACTGGCCTGGTAATCCCGCTGCTGCTGTCTGCTGGTCCATGGGTGCTCTGCCCTGGCAAATCCAAATGTGCCAACGCAATCCTGCTGCGGCCGTCTGCTGTTGAATGGGAGCTCTTCCCTGGCAAATCCTACCATCCTGGCTCCATGGGTGCTGGGCACAGGCAAATCGTGCTGCTGCCATCTCTGCTGTTCCACGGTTTCTGTGCTCTGGCAATCCAATGTCTGCTGCTGCTTCCAATGCTTCCTCTGCTGTGCCACAGGTACTGTGCCTGGGGAATCCAAAGTCTGCTGCTGCTGCTGCCAATGCTGCCTCTGCTGTCTGTGCCATGGTTCTGTGCCTGGGCAATCCAATGTCTGCTGCTGATGTCAATTCTGCCTCTACTGTGCCATGGGTTCTGTGCCCTGGCAATCCAATGTCTGCTTCTGCTGCCAATTCTGACTCTGCTGTGCCATGGGTTCTGTGCCCAGGCAATCCAATGTCTGCTGCTGCTGCCAATGCTGCCTCTGCTGTGCCATGGGTACTGTTCCCAGGCAATCCAATGTCTGCTGCTGCTACCAATGCTGCCTCTGCTGTGCCACAGGTACTGTACCCAGGCAATCCAATGTCTGCTANTTCCACCATATCAAGAAACAGCCACTCCAGCCCCAGGACCCACTTTCAGGGTTCTGGGCCCAAGTTACAGGGGCCCAGAAGCTGACACTCTAGCCCCAAGACCCACCGTCATGGGTCTGGGGCCATCATTTCTCGCACAGAGAGCCTTTTCCTGAACGCCCGAATCGAACCAAACACGACCGAACCGAATGGCCGAACCCGAACGTGGCGACAAAACTGATCGGGATAACCGAATGGCTGAACCGAACCAATCTGAACCGAACCGGACCGAACCAAATGGCTGAACTCGAACTGTGATGTGTTCGCCCATCCCTAGGTCTAAGTGCATTGGGGCTTATGGCAACACAGAAAAGGAGAGCTGGAATCAAATTTGTGCTACTCTATCTGTGCTTGGAAAAACAACTTTTCTTAGCTTTAGAAGAAAATCTCACATTTGATCTCTGAACTCAGTGCCATGTAGTATTAATTATTTCCATAAAGGTTAATGCACAGGTAAACTAACAGAATATTTAGCAGAAGTGCTGGAATTATTAAACCTGTGCCTTGACTTACTCTAAAAGCAATTTCCCTTGGTATTATAGTAATTTATTCAATTTCACCCATGCCAACAGTGTCCAGAGGTACAGAATTAATGATCCATATATAGGCAATACACAGGCAAACAAAATTCAATTTTGTATATATTGGATGGAATTTTATTAAATTACAAGGGAGAAGTCAATTAGCAGAACACATTATTTCCTTACATTACATTTATTTACACGGAACATAGCTGTTCCTTGGATGATTAGCCCCGGTGGTAATATAGCCAACCCTACCATTGCTATTAAGAAGAAGTATTACTACAAGCCCAACTCTTGCAGTGTGTAAGAAAAGACCTAAACCAACAAGCAGCTCAGAAAGGAAATGTGGAAACAAAATGTATTTAATTTCCAAAATATTAACAGCAATTTCATAAATTGTTCAGGTACCCCAGCAGTAGAAAACGCCACTCACTGCTGAAAGCATACTTCAGATACAGTCAGTTCCACTTAAAGTATGGAACTGACCAATTGATCCTATTATTTCCACTTATTGTCTAGTCAACATTTTTTTGTAAGCCATACTTACAGCTGCAATCCTTAAGCCACTTACTCCAGAGTGCTCCCGCTGCCTTCAGTAAGGGTAATAACAGACATGCGGGTGGCTCAGCAGCTCCCTGGCCCAGGGCAGGGTGGGAAACAGTGGCCACCGCTCTCTGGGTCGGGGAAGGACACCGACCAAATGTGCCCGCAATCAGAGAGCTGTCCAGCTGCCTGCATGTCCCAGATAGGGGTGGCTGCGACAGACGTGTGGGTGCCCCCTCCGCACCCTGCCCCCCGCCCTGTAGCAGGGATGGGTGGGCTGAACAGATGTATTGGACTGCAGTGGCCTGTTCTGGCTCACGTAGGCAGCCCTTAGCTCGGGATATGTGCCTGGGATCATCAAGGGAATGCATTCCAGGCTAGTTGCTCATCCGGCCCAGGGCAGTCCTGGGCCAATATCTGGCTGTCAGGGAAAAGACATCTTGGTGGTTCTGGCCAAGGCAGGCCATAGCGGACCTACGTCTTTTACCCTAAGTCAATGCTGGAGTCGATGCTGATTTTTTTCCTAAGTCCATGTTGGAATGGTTACATATTAAATCAAATGCAATACAAATCACAGGGTGATTTGAGGTATGTAGCCCACATATTAAATGTGTGTTATATAATAATACTACAAAAAGCCAATTGATCCTACTATTTTCCTCATCCATCAATCAGATTCTCTGATGATTCCTTGCCTTCACCCTCTTGCCATTCCACCTGTGTTATCCTTTCCGATCCAAACCTGCCGACGTGTCAGGAAAGAAAAAAGTATTATTTTAAAATTATTTATTTAGCTCAATCAATGTAGCTGGTGCTGAACAGTTGTGATTACAGAAAGGTCCCTTTCCAGAGGGCCTCGCAATCTAGAATGTCTTCATTAGACGGACATTATGGGTATTTTCAGATGTTACGAGATCATGCTCATCCACAGCGAACCACAGTCAATGTCGTGGCGGGGCCAAAGCGCCCTGAACGTCTGTTTGGCGGCCACCAGATGTTCACCACAGTCAATACCCACATGTGGTCAAAATCAACCATGCTTCTGGGGCTCCCCACCGGACAATCTCCGGAAGCATGGTCAAAGAGATTCCCACCGGGAAACAACAAAAAGTAACGTCTGGACGGCAATTACTGGACGGAACCAAAGAAAATGATTCCCAGCTGGGGACAAAGCATGCAGCATCGCTGCCAGGCAACCAGCAACAACACAGCCACTGGAGGGAGATTTAAAGGGAAACTGCAGCAGGGAAGCGTGACGGGATGGAGCGAGGAGGGAGGCGGAAGAGAGCGGTGGGCAAGAGAGCGAGGGTGGAGGAGGCAGTGGCAGTGGTGGAGGGAGCGCAGGTGGAGGAGGGGGAGGCAGGGATTGTGCTGAGGATGGAGGAGGTGGAGGGACAACAGCCGCAGCAGCCAGGAGAGGATGCCACGGGGAAATCAACCGGACCGGGGGAGGAGGCACCCCGGAAACGGGTAAGGGGAAACAAGGGGAGGGGAACAGGGGGAACAGGGGCATGAAGGGGGATCAGGGGGGACGAGCCCCCGGAGGACACTGGCCCAGCCCGGGCGGAGGAGGAGGCAGTGGAAGAGGTGGTGGAGGAGGTGGAGGAGGAGGAGGCGGACCCACAGGGGGGACAAGGGAGTAAGCCCTACCACAGAGGGGGTCAGTGGGAGCTGCAGGAGACCCGGGACTTCATATGGATCTGGGGGACCCTGGAGTACCAGCTGGAGCTCGCGCTCAACCAGCGGAATGAACACGTCTACCAGGACATAGTGTGGGAAATGGAGGCGGCGTGGCACCATCGCATCATGGCACAGTGCCGCTCCAAGGCCAAGAAGCTGAAGGGGGGGGGGTACAAGGCCATAAGGGACAACAATAGGCAGTTCGGACATGGAGCCTGGACCACCCCCTTCTATGATGCCCTGGACCAAATTCTGCACATGAAGGGCTCAATAGTCAGCCCACGGCTCGTGGGGAGAGCAGTGGTCCAGGGCAGGGAACAGGCCGAGGTACCCCCTCCCCTCACTGCCCCCCTGGTAGACACAAGCCCCAGGGCCCCAGACCCCCAGGAGGAACGCCCTGGGACCTCCGGCACCTGCAGCCCCCCCCAGACAGCAGCCCGGAGAGCACCCACCTCCAGGCCAGACAGGCAGAGTTCAAGACTGGCACCCTCATCACCCTCAGCCAGTGGTCTATGGGGGAGCAGTCAAATACCGAGGGGCCGGCCTCGGAAGGATTGGAGACTGACATTGAGGGTAAGCGGGAAACTGGGAGGGGAGAGGGACCAGGCCCATGGGGGCAGGGGCCAATGTGGGGATGGATGGTCCGGGGTCCGCCCCAGCCCCCCACAAGCAAGGCGGGAAGGGGACCTGGGCCCCGGTCGCCCATCCGCACATCCCTACACCAACAAACCCCCTCTTCACCCACAGGGCAAGGAGCACCCTGGCACCAGATCCAGGTGGGTGAGAAGGCAGGCTCCAAGGAGCCCGGGCAGCAGGCAGAGGAACCAGGTGAGGCATGCAGTCCGGGTGAGAGGGACCACCTGGGTGCTGAGAGGGGGTCCCGGGACAGTCAAAGGTGGTGTGAGGGGCTGGGGAGGGGGTGGGAAGGGGCCACGGAACCTCAGTCCCATCCCGGGACTGAAGGTGGGCTCCCGGGGCAGCAGGCAACTCACCCTCCTGTACCCTACAGGGCAACCCCAACAGCCACTGTCTCCAGGACCCATGCCCCCATCACAGCGCATGAGGGAGCACCGGGCATAGGTCCACCAGCAGAGGGAGGACAAGGCGGAGGACATCGTCCGGACCTTGGCGGAACAGGGGGAGAGGATGATAGCGTCTGTGGACCGGATGGAGGCGGCCATCGAGCGGTCCCTGGAGCGGGCGGAGGCACAGGTCATGCGACTCCAGGCCGAGATGTGGCTGGATCAGAGGCAGGAGCACCGGGAGTACAGCAGGCAGGTGGAAGCGCTCGGGCGGCTGGAGCAGGCCATCACAGGCATGGTGTGGGAGCACTCCGCCAAAATGGATAGGTCCCATGATATTGGGACTTCCTTGCTCCTGCATGCGGGCACCATGTGTGCCTATGTGATACCTGTGCCTGTTTACATACTCTGCAGCCTCCCCTACGGAGGGGCAGAGGATCTCGATGTGGGTGCCGTCCACGACACCCATGCAGTTGGGGAAGCCTCCGGCCACGAATCCTGCCATCACTGCCTCCTGGTCCACCAGCTGGATCGTTCTGTCCAGGAGCACACCCTCCACAGCCTCACACACATCCCGGAGGATACAGGCAATGGTGCTCAGACCTACCCCGAAGTGCTGGGAGATGAACCGGCAGGAGTCAGGCATAGTTAGGGCCCAGACCCCTATAGCCACTCCCTGGACCATGGGGATGGGGGTCCTCATGGGGGTGTGCTATCGCTCAAGCCAGGGTGTAAGGAGCTCAGCAAGCCGGAGCATGGTGAGCTTGTCCATCCTAAAGTGGGCCCTCCAGGCTGCCTCTTCCCACTGGGGCAGCACCCTGGCCCACCAACCCTGTGCCCGCTCAGTGACCCATATCCACCTGTCGATGGGCATTGTGAGCAGGGCTGCCTGGCGCATGGTCTCCCTCCCCCATTGGAGGCACACGGCTGCCTCACGGAGCGCCGCAGGTCGGGTTCGGCCCTGGCTCACAGCCTGCTGGTCTGCCTCGGAAAGCCTCTGCGCCCTGAGCCAGGCAAAGGCTCTCCTGTGCCCATGGTGGGGCCTGTGGGCCCTTGCAGCTCTCCAGGCCAGGGAAACCCACAGATGGGCACCCAGGTGCTACTCCGCGGTAAGGAGGTGCAGCTGCTTGGTGTAGTCACGGTACCACGTGGCTGCGAGCGCGAGGTGCATCCAGTTGGTGGCTGCCCTGTCCCGCTCCATGGTGGTGGTAGCCCCGGGGGTTGGGGGACAGTTTTGCTGGCCTGGTGATGGCCTGGGTGGGCCCAGGCCCCGCCCCCAGCCGTCCGGACTTACCAATGTGATGCTGGTGTTCGTGGGCATGCCGTTGGGTGCACCTGCTGTCCTTGCATGGGGCCTCGTGCATGCACGGCCGCATGAGGCTGTGCATTCCTTGTGCAGCTGCATGCCTTTAGCCATCCCCCCCTCCCTGTTTGCAACACCGTGTCCTTGCCGCCCTGATTAGCTGTCCTGTTTGGGCGCTTGGTTTCTGCAGCTGTGCCGGGTCCACACCCCATGCCTCGCTCTGTTGCAATACAATGTTGTGGCCTGTGACCACCTGTCCTGTCCTTGGGACCCCCTCGGAGGCCCCCCCGGCCCTGGAGGGTATGTGTGCCCCCATGTCCATGGTGTTCTTCTCCCTGTCTAGCTGGAAGATGGCTGGTTTTGCATCCACCAGGCTCCCGCTTCCCGGCCCCCATGGGGCCCCCATAGCTGGACCTTCCGTGAGACCATGTCCCTGTGTGACCTGTGGCATACCCCGGGTGTGTGCGTCCTTGGACCTGCTGTGCTGCACCGGCTCTCCTGCCTGCCCTCCATCGGCCCCTCTCCAGGGTGTTGGGTCTGCGTGTGCCTCTTGGACTGTTCCCAGCCCGCTGGCTGTGCCGTGAGGACTCCCGCTGTGCCTTGCTCCCAAGCTCCTGGGGGCCCCCATTCCGGGACTGCCTGTGTTGTTGTGGCAGTGCCCATGTGGACAGTTCTGCTGTGGGGGTTGTGGTTGCCATTGTCTGTGTCCTGCCCTGCCCCTGTGCCCTTCCCCCCTCCCTGTTCTGCGTCCCCCCCCGTGCCCGGTGTGTCTTGTGTGTTGTCCGGGCGCCCGTGTCCCCCCTTCCCTTCCCTTCCCTTCCCTTCCCTTCCCTTCTGTGTGTGTGTGTGAGTGCCTGGGTGTGTGCTTGTGCTGTGTTTTCCACTGTGCCCCCATTGTCTGTATGCCTGTTGTGTGTGGTACCTCTCCGGCTCTTCTCCCTCTCCCCCCTCCCTTCCTGTTTCCCTTTTGTGGGCATTCCCTTTTGTGCCTTTTGGCTTCATTTGCCCTCAGGCGACCATGTCTGAGTCCCACCCCTGCCCAGTGGATTCTGGGTGTTTTGACCATGGCTGGGAATCGGCATCACGTCTGTTGTGCTGCCCGGGCCCGTGATCTGCCAGCCCAATTCCCTGCTGTGGTTGCAGCCCTTTCACGTCTGTTCGGGGCTTTTATTCACCCCACGGGGTGGTTGTTTGGTTCACTCCCACCAGGTATCCACTGTGGTGAACCGGGTGCCCGTAACATCTGAAATCACCCTATGTTACATGAACTAACTTGGATTCACCTAGGGATTCAATTTTAAGCAGTTTGAATTGTGGTTACAAAAGTGTCCATCCATTGTCCTGAGAAGACCATGGGAGTCCCCAAGATGGGATTGAATACTAATACAATAGTGGGGTACCACACCACTTCCATCACGTTCAATATACACCAACTAGCTGACCAAGCATGTTGCCACTGCCCAATTGTAGGGACACGGAACTGTTGAAGATGGTCTTGCTAATCCTGTTTGAACTTTGAACTGAATATATGAGTTAGATCTTGAATCAGTGTTAGCTACCATCCATTAGGTCAATCATGTTTCCAATAAACCCTGTTTTATTTTTATATCTCTAGCAAATAATAATTACATGTGTGGACATATCATCTACAAATTATACCCACATACTTTAAGCAAACGGGAACATTATGGGATGCCAAAGTTTTCCAATGCATGTGCAGAATGTTGATGTCAGTCTAATTTCAATTTCTATGCTGTAAGCCGCCTCAGGGTGCCCTGGGCATGAGGGGGCAGATAAGAAATATAAATAAAATAAAATAAAAAAATAAAAAAAATAATTTTGAATGTGTTTGAATGTGCAAATGCTGTACTGCAACCATTTGGAGTAGTCATTGAGTTCAGTGAGATTACTCTGGAGATAGTGGTTTGGGGACAGCAATAGATGCATAGCTCACATGTGCCATATTCTGATAATCAAAGAAGTAGCCCCTTAGTGCCTCACCCACGCTCCTCCCCTATAATTGCTTTGAAATAATAATTGATGGCTAGCTGTGACGTTCCATAATGTTCACTTGTGGCTGAGGCAGCCATTCATTTTCTCTTTTATTAAAAAAGCTCAGCTGGGAATTTTCAGTGCTGCTGATTCAGCTCTTTCCCTGCTTTTATTCATCAAAAGCGAAGTTGTAGTTAAAAGAGACTGTGCCTGTGGGTAGCCCCAATGGAGAAGTGCACCTGTTGGGAACTGCTACCTGTGCAATGACCATTTAATACCAGAGGACATACAGCACATGCCTGCCATTGTTGTGTGTTGTATTCATCACCAAGCGTAGTTTTCAGTTTTCATCTTTTTTTTATTTCAATATATAAAATTTTATTCACACTTTCCAATAACTTGGTTTTAACTCTTTTCTCATTCCCCTTGTTGGTGTCTGCTTTTGTCTATTTGTAATTTTAGATTGTAAGGTTGTAAGAAGGGATTTCTTGTTTAATGTTCTGTTTTTAGCATGCTGTAAAATGGTCATATACATCGATGACACTATGGCCCTTTTTACACAAACACTCTAACACCGATAAAATGGATGTTACATTTTATTATACATGGTACAGGGCAACACTGCAGTCCTGCCACATGGGCCCTTTTCACATGAGATGCCTCCACCCATTTTTGCTGGGTGGAGATGGCTGGAGGCGTCTGTGTAAACACCACTTGCGGCGGATGGGGTGCATTTCACTGGGTGGAGATGGGTGGAGATGTCTGTGTGAACACCATGGGCGGTGGGTGTAGGTGCGTGTGTGCTCCCATGCAACACCCATCTCCACCCACCACCAACCCATGGAGCAATGGACTCCACTGCCCAATGCTCCATGGGTGGTTGGTGGTTGGAGATGGGTGTTGTGCGGGAGCATGCACGCACCTACATGCACCCGGCACGGTGTTTACACAGACACCTCCACCCAACTCCACCCAGTGAAATTCACCCCACCCACCACAAGTGGTGTTTACACAGATGCCTCCAGCCATCACCCAGCGAAACTGGGTGGAAGCATCTTGTGTGAAAAGGGCCCATGTTGCAGGACTGCAGTGTTGCCCTGTACCATGTATAATAAAATGTAACACCCATTTTATCGGTGTTAGAGTGTTTGTGTAAAAAGGGCCTATGGTCGCTCGGTGTTCAGGTGGATGTGCAGCGGGGGGGGGGGACAGTCACTGTAAACGGCCACTGATAGGTGGGGGGATGGGTGTACGGCAGGGGGGACAGTTAGTGTAAATGGGTGTGGGCGGGTGTGTACCCGTGTAAACATCATGGGTGGCGGGTGTTTGTGCATGCGTGCTCCTGTCATACACCCACCAACCCCCGCTGCACACCGATCTACACCCATCTCCACCTACAGAACCCTCTAACAGAATGGAGGAAGCTCCGTGGGTGGAGATGGGTGTCAGTAGGTGTAGGTGTGTGTGTGTCCGTGTAAGCGGGCACACACCCACCTACATCCGCCGCACCAATACACCCACCCCCCAACCTGTGTAAAAACAGCCTATGACCCTTTTCACACTGACACTCTAACACTGAACGGTGTTAAGTTTAAGTATACATGTTTCAGGGCACCCATAGAGCACACCTGCAGCCCTGCAACACGTATAATAAAATGTAACACTCATTTTATCAGTGTTAGAGTGTCTGTGTGAAAAGGGCCCCAATAAGTAATTAATAAAGAGAATGATCTATATGTTAACAGCCAGTTAAGTTGTATATTTATTTTTTTGGGGGGGGGGGATACTTCCAATTAGATAACCTACCTCTATCATATATCAAAATAAAATTCAGGAGCTTTGGCTTTGCCATCAGTCTCTGCCAGCAGCAAACATCTGGTGGGCAGGAGCAGACATGACACCACCATGGGTGGCCACGCCAGAATTAACGTGGCCATCCGTGGTAGCATCATGTTTAAAAATACCCACTTCTTCATAGCAATGCCACTGGATACCTTCTTTACAGAGGAGTGAATCCTGCCTATACAACCATGCTGCCCTTGCAATGCAAAATATGGCCCCTCCCCCCAGTTTGTACACATTTTTGTACAACCCTTTTAGGGCTCATCCTGAAAGGAGGCGAAATTGACTATAAGCATGTGTCCCTCTTGATGTTAAGCACCTGTTCAATTGCTTCCATAAACTGGATCAGAACTCTTGGCATTTCACCCTATAGAACTTCTGTTGAATCCTTCTGTTCAGGGGCATAGCGACCACAGATCAAGGGGCTCAATTCAGTTTGGGATCTTTTTTTGGGGGGGGGGACTCTGAAAGTGGTCTGAGGACAGCTAGGAATTTTCAGAGCAGGCAGAGAGTGATGGGGCCAGTGCTTCTGCACACCCCCCCCCCATCCATTCTGAAAATTTTCATTAGAAAATCACTCAGACTGTTTCCAAAGGACTCCTGCCAAGAAGGAAGATTTCAGAGTGGTATGAAATGGAGTGCTGGCTCCACCACTCTGCTGTCACTCCATGGGGCCTCAGGTGGAGCTAGGGCGGCACCATAACACTTGCAGAGGGACGCCGAGGCTAGCCACCACTAAGGAAAACCCTACTAGTGGTGTGCACCAGGGGCCCATGTCATTTTCATTTTCATTTTTTATTTTTGTTGTTTAAATCTGTCGTTTTCATTTTCATGAATATCCAATTGTTTTTGTTTTTGCTTTCATTTTCATGTTCCTTTGGTTTCAATAAAAAATCCATTTTTAGCTGTAACATTTTTGTCTTTCACTATATTTGGCTGAACCTTGGAATTGTTATACCTCCAATGGGATAAAGTAAGTGTACCAAATTCCAAAAATATTGGATAAAGGAATCCAATTTTAGAAGCAGTTGAATTATTTTATTTTGCAAAATCTTAATATACATTCTTAGGTGTAACTTCTTTGCCTCATGTTTAATGTAGAAGAAACTTGGTGAATTTATACCCCTTCCCATATTTACTATCTCTGCCAAGTTTTGGAAGGATTGGATAAAGAGTCCTGGTGGGATAAGCAATTAATTTATAAATGTATATCTGACCTTAACATCTTTATAGTCCAACCAATGCATGTGAAATTTGGTATGACTGTATACCACACTTTCATGATCATCACTGACAAATATCAGAAGGATGTAATAAAGGGTCCCAATTTTATATGCCTGCACAGCATATTCAGAGAAAGAGCCTATGCCAGGGATTCTCTTACATGTCACTATGGTATAAGATCGGTTTGTGATGCCAATTGGCCAGAAGAAATGTCACCCAAATATCTTCATTCTGTGCTGTGACCATCCCAACATCTCTCCCCCACTTGTTACTTAGAAGTCAGAAGCATCTGTTTAGGAAAGAGCCAATAGAAATTCTCTGATGTCCTCTGTCACAGTGCTACAGGATGTGATTGTGATGATAATTGGCCAGCCTGAATGTGTAAACTATGGGTGATTTCAGAAGTGACGCGTTCCAATTCACCACAGTGAATCCCACCCCGGTGTGAACGGATTAACTACGGGCTGTGGTGACACGTGAGGCCCCAACAGAAGTGACAGGATCATGACCACCACCCGAGGGCAATCAGAGAGAACATGGGCCGGGGGAACACAACAGACATGCAGTGGAGACGTGGACCATGGTTTGAGCCCCAGAATGCATTGGCTGGGGTCAATTCCTTCCACCACAGCTGCGGGTTTCCGTTCAGAGGTTACTTTTCATTCACCTCTGCCATGGTGACCATTCCCCACACTTCTGGACCACCTCCCACCCCAACCTCATGAAGCATGGGGTGATTTCAGACATTATGGGGCCCGTTGGCCCCGTACCGAAATCAACCCATTCATTCCCCGCTGGGGTCAGCCCGTCATGCCACAACAGACGTGCCGGGGGGATCCCGGTGGGGAATCTGGGAGGGAGCGGGGCCGTGCGGCGCAATGTGCGGCCGCACGGCCCCGCCACCTCCACGCTCCCACAGCCCGCCCTCTGGGGAGATGGGCGGGNGGAAGCGTGGTTCAAATTGACCCAATGCGGGTATTGACCGTGGCGAACATCTGGTGGCTGCCAAACAGACGTTCGAGACACATTGACCACAGGTGGGTATTCACTGTGGTTCACTGTGATCTCGTAATGTCTGAAAATACCCATGGTTAGCTTCACCCCGGGCCGTGTTTGACTGTGGTGAACATCTGGATGCGAGCAAACAGACATGCATGGCGCTTTCACCCCCCCCCACATTTGACTGAGGTTGACTGTGGTGGACATTCACCACGTCACTTCTGAAATCACCCTATGTCTCCTGATTTCTGGGATGTTATCCCCAAAGTCCCAGTTATGTCCCTTCTATGCCTGCCTCAGTGCTGCCCCCTATGTCCATCTCAAAGCCACTACCAATTTGTCCTGTAAAGCTAGAAGCATGCAGTAATTTGCCAGTGAATGTACCTCTCATTCTTTTGGGTTGCTCCACATCCTCCCTCCTACAGCCTCTCTCCCCTTGCCATGCCAGGTGCCTGCCTCTGACTGGCACTGCATGTGCTGCTATTTATCTGAATAATGGTCTTCAAGGGGACAACTTCAATTGCTTATAAAATTGGTTCTCTTTATCAAATTGTTTTGTAGTTTGGCAGAGATGACAGGGAATGTATGTGATATATTTCTGCCAAATATATTGCAAACAGGATGGAATATAAAAATGGTACAGTTGAAAATATATTTTCAAGTAAATGTCTTATAAGGACCCTTTTCCCAGTCTTTCTACAAATTGGCAGCAGTGTTAAGCTTGAGGAGGCATGTAATGTTCCCAGGTGTCATGCAAATTGGATGGAAGTTAAAAAAGGTGTAGCTGTGAATGTGTATGGAGCTTTTCCTAAATTCACAATGTTCAATTACTTCTAAAATAGGTTCCCTTTATCTTATCATTTCAGAAATTGGTTCACATAGTGCACTCCACGGGGGGTATATGGTCCCCAAGTTTCATCCGAATTGAATAAGAAACATACAAGGTATAGCTGGACATATGTTTTTCAGTTTGTTCCCTTTATTTCAAAAACAAAATGTCATTTTTATTTCTATTTTTGTTATTATTATTTGTTGTTTTCATTATTGCAATAATGATAATGAAAATGAAAATGACAATTTTCTTTATCATTATTTTAATAATGAAAATGATATGCACACCCATAGCAAGGCCATAATTGGGGCATGAGCCCAGGCTAGGGCTGCATTGAATAGGTGTTCCAAAAATGCACTAGGATTTCTGAATTTCTGAATATCAGGGCCGAGTCCTTGTCCATCACTCAGAACTTTTTCTGTGGACTTGGACATTGGAAATTGGACCCTCAAAGAATACTTGGAAATTATGAGGGTGGGGGTCAAGGAGGGGTCCAAAGGTAGCCTGGGGAAGGGAATGGGCTGGGGCTGATAGGGGTGTGCAAACACTTGGGGGGTTCAGGGTTCAGCCCACTTGGGGTTTGGCCCCCGAAACCATTTTGTGTTTGCCTGTTCAGCTTGAACCTCTTTGGGGGGGTCAAACTCATTCGGGCAGGGGAAGGAGGGAACCCGGTTTCTCCTCCCTCCAGGCTGCATGGCTGTAAGGGGCACCAGAGATCACCCCCCACCCCCACCCTGTGCAGCCTAGTAATTTTTTTTTCAAAAAAAACCTGCCCCAGGGATCGCCCTACTGGGTCAGGTGATTAGGTCAGGTGACCTGGAAGGCCAAGTAGAGGCCTGAAGCACTCCGCTGCTGCCATCGGAGCCAGCCCCGCTGCCACCGCTGGACCCAGGGCCAGAGCCCCTGCATCACCAGCTAGGTCAGGCTCTGGCTTTGGGTCTGGCAGCAGCAGTGGGGCTGGCTCCGGCAGTGCTGTGGAGCGCTTCAGGACCCTACTAGGCCTTCCGGGTCACCTGACCCGGTCACCTGACCTGGAAGGCCTAGTAGAGGTGTGAAGCACTCTGCAGCGCTTCCAGAGCCGGACCTGCTGCCGCAGAACCCGGGGCTGGAGTCCCAGCACCACCAGGCAGGGAAATCCCTGGGGTTGGGGGTTTAAAAATATTTTTTTTAGTAAGCTGCGCAGGGGGGGAGGGGGCAGGGGAGGTGAGCTCTGGAGTCCCTTACACCCATGCAGCCTGGAGGGAGGGGAAACCGGGTTCCCCCCTACTCCCACCCCCCACCCAAATGGGTTCGGAGCCACCCAAATGGGTTTGGTCAATTTGGGCAGGGGGCAGTTCGGGTTTCTGGGGTTTGTGGATGAGCCGAACACCCCGAGTTTGGGCCAAACCCCTGAACCATGTTCACACATACCTAGGGGATGAGGGGGTATGGGCCTATCAGGGGCTGAGGGGGTAGAGTACTCACCCTCTGGAGGGGCTCCTTCCAGTGATGCATGACTTTGTTGGGACTGGGTAAGTTTGAAAGAAAAAAAAAGCTGGGCATGCTCAGAAGGTCCAAATGGACCCTTCTGAGCATGGTCAGACCGTTCCAAGACAATGTCTATAGCGGTCCAGTACAGAGGAAGTCATGTGTCACTGAAGCCCCTCCAGAGGGTGAGTACTGTACCCCCTTATCCCTCGCTAGGTCCCCACTACCTTAGCACCTCACCCATGAGTCCCCACTAGGCCCCTGCCCCTCTTCCCTGTCTCTTACTGTCCTAATCTCTCCTCCGGCCACCTTCCTTGTACTCAGCCAAGGTCTTTCTGAGTTATGAAGTTTCAGGGGTCATTCCTTGAAACCTCATAACTCAGAAAAATGAGTCAAGTACTGTGAAACTTGGGGTTTTCTGGGGAAAACCAAGGACCGAGTTTCAGCACTAGTCCAGGCCTGCCACAGTGCTACTCTCGCTGAAGAGTGTAGGTTTGATCTGAGATGTGTTTCCTCCATGTAGCAACACAGGTAGAATGTATTGCTCGGGGTCATGCCTGAAGTTAGATTCTTCAGAGCATGGTGGAGAATTATTCATGGCAAAGTCTGTATGAATATGATTCTCCCAAGAGTCATTTTTATTTATTTATTTATTTAAATATTTATATCCCACCCCTACTGCCCACAGGGCAGTCCGGGGCGGCGAACAACATTAAGTTAAAAAGTATAAAATTTTAAAATAATTTAAAAATACAATATGTGGGGAAAACCCCCACCCACACCCCCGCTCATACCCCTCGCCAAAAGCCTGACGGAACAGCCAGGTCTTACATATATGCTGAAATAGCAGGAGAGTGGGAGCCAGCCAAGCCTCCTCCGGGAGCGAATTCCACAGCACAGGGGTGGCCACCGAGAAAGATCGAACATCGTGGCCACCCACCTCGCCCAGGGAACCTCCAAAAAGGTTCCCACAGATGATCTCAAGGGTTGCATGGGTACATGGGGAGTGAGGCGGTCCCACAGATAAGAAGGACTCAGGCTGTGAAGGGCTTTAAAGGTTCAAACCAGCACCTTGAACTTGGCCCGGTGCTTTATTGGCAGCCAGTGCAGAGCCCAGAGCACTGGTGTCATATGCTCCCTGCGACCCGCCCCCGTCAGTAGACGGGCCGCAGCATTCTGCACCAGCT
>QEPC01015536.1:245491-256374 GCA_003113815.1 Sphenodon punctatus
GTGATTTTTAATCCCCCACCTGTATATTTATTTTTATACCACCCTGTTTTACTGATATGTTTTATAATTGTATTTTAACTGTTTTAAATGGTTTTTATTGTTGTAAACCGCCCCGAGCTGCTGTGCAGGATGGGGCGGTATAAAAATCTACTAAATAAATAAAAATAAAATAAATTAAAAAAAAAATTCCTAGAAACTATGGAAATTAGAAAACCAAGTCGAGTATTGTGAAACACTGGGTTTTCCACGGAAAACAGAGGACTGAGTTTCAGCACTACTATTTACAATGTCCACACCACTCATGATTTTACAAACTTCTATCATATCTCCTCCCAGTCATCTCTTCTCCAAGAGCCCCAACCTTTCAAGCCACTCTTCATACATGAGCCATTCCATACCCTGCCTTGATTATTTTTGTTGCCCTTCTCTGTACCTTTTCTAGTCCTACTATGTCTTTTTTGAGATGAGGCACCAAGATTTGCACACAATACTCCAGGTGTGGTCATACCATAGATTTATATAGAGGCATTATGGTATTTTCAGTTTTATTCTCTTTCCCTTTCTGAATGATTCCTAACATTCTGCTTGCTTTTTTGACCGCTGTTGCACATTGAGCTGAAGATTTACATGTACTGTCACAATAACTCCAAAATCATTTTCCCCTTTGTGCATCACTTTGCACTTGTCCATATTAAATTTCATCTGCCATCTAGATGCCCAGTCACGCAGTATCTCAAGATCCTCCTGCAATTCTTCACAGTCCACTTGTGTTTTAACTAACTTGAATAACTTTGTGTCACCTGCAGATCTGATCACCTCACTCTTTACTCCCTTCTCCAGATCATTAATGAATATATTAAACAACAGCAGTCCCAGTACAGATCCCTAGGGCACTCCACTAGTTACTTCTCTCCAGTGTGAAAACTGACCATTTAGTCCAACTCTTTGCTTCCTATCTTTTAACTAGTTGCCGATCATTATGATAACTTATGATCATTAATTTAAATTGAGAACATGGTAGAAAATGGGTGGTGGATGAATTATTTAGGTCTGAACAACTGGTTTCTTGGATCAAAAGAACAACAGCTGTATGTAATATGCAACAAAATGTTAGTTGAATTAATGGAGCAAGAAATGAATAAAACACCCATATGCAAGAATCAATATATTAAGGATGCAACAAGAACATAACCACATGAAAGCACAAAGTATGAGGAGGATACAAAACAGTACAAAGATGGGGGAGACACCGCTATACAAAAATTCACAGACACTGCCGGTTGCTCCGTGGGTGGGTGCGGGTGGAGATGGGTGTTGGCCAGGAGCAAACACTCACCAACACCCACCGAAAGTGGCGTTTACACAGATGCCCCCACCCATCTCCACCCAGGGAACTGCTCCCCACCCACCGGCCAACACCCAGCTCCACCTAGAGGAACTGGGTGGAGGCATCATGTGTGCACAGGGCCCATGGTGATCGACTGCAGTGGTGCCCTGCAACATGTATAATAAAATGCAACACCCATTTTATGGGTGTTAGAGTGTCTGGGTAAAAAGGGCCTATGCCTAGAAGTCCCTCCCGGCTCCCTCATTCATTCTACTCCCTTCTAATCCCTGCCAAAATCCTTCCTGTTCCATCAAGCTTTCTCTAGCACCTCACCCCCACTGACTGCTCACTGATGCTCCCTCTACTTTTTGCCATGCGAAGTCCCCTTCTTCCCTGTAACTAAGCTAAGTATGTGTACCCGCAACTTCTCAACATTGTGAATGTATCCCTGACATCTCTCCCTATGTTCCCCTCTTCCTAAATTCCCCTCTCCCTTGTCTTCCCTAGGTTGTAAGTCACCTCCCTCTCCACCCCCCAAGACAGAAACCTATTTCTAATTTATGATTCTTCAGTGCCAGATACAGTGCTTGTGCTATATACATTCTTAATAATAATAATAATAATTAATAATTAATCCGCAGAGTATGTGGATCTGAGGGTCTTTGACATGCAAACATTAGCATGTGTTCCCTTCAGACTATTGATATGAGAAAGGGTTACAGAAACCTGCCCTTAGACTGCAGAAGCTAGGTTGCAGAATCTAGGGAGTTTGTACATTTCAGAATCATAATCTCCCAAACTTAGCTTCCTGCAGTACTTTGCTAATGCTGCTAAATCTTAACTCTGCAGGAGGATTTGGACTGCAGTGCCCAACTGTTCAGTCATTCTCCACAAAAACTCATGTGCAGATTAGGAAACAGAGGGAGTCTTTGGCTGCTTTTTTAAAGTGGCCCAACAAAAAGCTTTCTGCAAAGTTGACGTGACTTGCACAGCTTTAATGTCATTCATTTGAGTGATTCTGGGCATAGCAGGGTGGAGGAGAGGATCAGAAAATATATAATTAAAATACTATCAATGATAATCCTCACATTTTAGTTAGGGCTGGTAAAATTATAATATATATTTGCTTGGCATCCCCTCTAAATTCCTTCTCAATCACAACCCTAGAACCAGTGGCACATCTACAGATGAGGGGCTGGGAGCCTGAATCCCTCCCTAGCTGTGCCGTGCAATCCCCACAAGTACAAACTCCCATTCCCAACCCCAGCACATCTCCATCCTGGTGTGCACTATGGGAGAAGGGAGGAGGAGTGTGAGGCACAAGAATGAGAGTACAACTGTTTGGCTGTTTTCCTTCTCATGTTTCTCTCAGTGTGTGTTTTTACACACACATTTCTCCTGCATGTTTGCTGTTACATCCTGAACTTTCTGTGTGTCTAAATTGCTCACCCAGATCTTAAACATCTGGAGCTTTGAACATCTGCATAGAACTTCTGCATAGAACGTTTGTGTGTAAAATGTTCTTCTGGTAAACTGGTTTGTTCTAGGCAGCTGTGGTCACTTGGTTTCCATGGCAGCCCCTCTTGTCTACAGCTGCGGCTACTTTATGCTGCCTCAGGCAGTGTGTGTGTGTGTGAAGAATGCATCTGGAACTTACTTCTGAGGTGTGTGTAAAAATGCCCAATGTTTCTGTATCTGCTCAGGATTATGGCCTTGGTTCTCCTTCACTTAAACTTAACCTGTGCTGAGCCCTGGTCTTGGCCTCCTCCAGGCATGAGGCCTGTTTTTTCCTGCATCTCCCTGTCTTAGCACTCTTGCTCTCTACTCACAGTTTATCTCTCCTTCCTCTGAGCCCAGAGAAGAGTAGTATAGACATACATTCGCAAATTAGCTAGCAGCTCCCTCCTCCTACTCGGCAAGTTGTTAGGTATCTCCCTAGAAGAATGGGGGCACAGCAGGGTGGTGAACCAGCAGGAAGCGGTTACAGGGGGTGCGCCTTACTGCATGCTAGGGGGGAAAGGGTCTCTGGCACTGTCCCCACCAGAGGTAGAGTGGGGACAGAGGATGTAGCCAACAGTGAGGGGTGTAGGATCGCAGCAGAGCAGGCCTCACCCCTGCATGCAGAGAACATGCATCAGGGGCAAGCCCCGATGGAGGAAGCTCTTCTGAACGTGGCATCAGGTAGGCTCTCTGGGCGTGGTGGCGAGGACTCGGAGTCTTGGGGAAATGTCACTCCAGGCCTGGCCCTGGCTCAGATCACCTCCACCAGCAACTGGGGAACACATAAAAGGCTGCCTGTTCCTCAGCTCATTGCCAGTGATCAGAGCTAATGCTTGTTAGACTGACCCCCTCCTTGTGTCCTGTGATTCTTGATGTAAGCTTGGTCTGTCTGTGTGTGACAGAACAATCGTGTGAGTGGGATTGTGTTGGTGAGGTTGTGGAGCTGGTTTGATTATGGTTAGTTGGATTGTGTATTGGAGCCTGTGTTCTCCATGTTATTCTCCCTGTGAGTGTTCCTGCTTGAGTGCCCTGATCCTCATTCCCTATCCTAAGTTTTCCCTGGAACCCTTTCTCCCCTCCTTCCACACTCTTGCGTACACTTCCCTTTCTCTCACCCTTGTTGTGCATCATGAGAGTGTTCTAAAGGTGCTGCATGCATTACCAAATCCTGGTGATGACCTTGGGCTAGGAATTTTACTCTATTGCTGCCTATATAAGACCCTGAGGGAGATTCTTTCTGGGACAGCATGCCTAGCATTGAAAGAGTGGGTGATCCCCTTTCTCTTCCCCATCCCTTACCTGAACCCTAATACAAGCTTACTGCATGTGCCTCAAGTAATAACCCTTCCCAGTGGGTCCCACCCTATGAGCACTTACAGTTAGTTCACCATGCAAGGACATATGCAGGGATCTGTTATGGGACACAGGGACAGTAAGGATCAACACCTGCTTGGAAGAGTATAAGGGCTGAAAATGAAGCAAATTTCAGAACAGAGAGAAAAGAAGAGCAACATCTCTTGGTCATACAAGAGATCATACAGAGAAAGCCCTTGTTTGGTCCACATTATCCCCTCCCAAAGACCATGCTGAAATGGAGGTACAGAGGATTCATGATTTGGGCAAGCTCATGTAAGAAGATTAATGTTTCAGTCTGCCTGATTTGAGTCAAGCAGCTTGTGGAAATAAATATCAGTCACCCTGGTAAGTATGGTCAATTGTGTTGCAATGACATGTGCAAGCAAAGTCATGAAAAGAAAGAATGTAACGGTTCGCCCTCTCTGCACAGGGTAAAATTTCACTTCAAAATTAAATAGCCTCAGACTTACTTTTACTATAGCACTGTTTTGGCATAACACCATGGCTAAGCATTGATGTTAGGAATTTACTGAATGACATCAATAATTGCAGTGAGCCTCCCCAAGCAGCAGCTGTTGGTCAATCAAAAGAGCTAAAAAAATATAATTATGTGCCCTACCGCTCCTTGCCGGCGCACCCCCCAGAAATGAGACACGGAGACATGATATGGGATTAAATGGCCGCACTCTTTAATCAAACAGAGCAAGAACATTGGTGAGATTTCTACTAAACAATCATGGGTCCAGTATTTTATGTTAGGAACACTACTAACTTTAGAACGGGTATCTGACCTGATATGCCCTCCAATGCCAGTACTAAATAAATGTCAACAACATTCCCCTTCAAACAGCTCCCTGGCCAGGGCCGAAGGGGAAACGCCTGTGTCGGCATGAGTAAGGAGAATGGTGTAATTAAGGTTTGAGGGCCATGCTTGCCCTTACCCCCCGCTTGACATCCCTCCCAAGGGAACGATTCTGTTGTTAGCCATGCCCTGCTTATCACCAGATATCTCCCCCTCATCTCTTATGGAGATGACTCTTTTCTTTATCCTAAACTACCTACCACAAAAACCTATTAACCATACTAGACCCCCGCAAGAGTGCGACATATCATGAACCAATTCACGCATGCCAATTATTTCGCCAAATCAAGTATTTGCCCAAATTATAAAGTAAATGTCAAATATACTCTTGCAAATTAAGTTACATGTCAGATCATGTTAGCCTAATTAAGGCCCTTTTTACACAGATGCTCTAACACCCATAAAATGGGTGTTACATTTTATTATACATGTTGCAGGGCACCACTTCAGCCAATCACCATGGGCCCCGTGCACACATGATGCCTCTACCCAGTTCCTCTGCGTGGAGATGGGTGTTGGCCGGTGTGTGGGGAGCATTTCTCTGGGTGGAGATGGGTGGGGGCATCTGTGTAAATGCCACTTTCGGAGGGTGTTGGTGAGTGTTTGCTCCCGGCCAACACCCATCTCCACCCGCACCCACCCACGGAGCAACGGACTCCACTGCCGGTGTTTAAAGTGGAGTTAAGGTGCATGTCTGTTTTTACCCATTTATGAACTTAAAGGAAACTTGACCAAGTTCATCAAATTGACCAAAGTCACATGGTAGGGTGGTGGTACTGAACAAACCTTATCTGTGTACTATATTATCAGCTGGTCTGTGGGTCTCCTCCTGAATTCCCCAGACAGGTTCCAGGCTGAAAATTCACATTTACCCCATGGCAAGATCTGCTATTTGGATGACCAAATGTAATGGGGACATCCAAGGTAGGCAGTTGGAAGAATGGCAAGTGTCCATTGATGCCAATGCCAACATTTCCATTGGCTGCAATGGGATCAGAGTTAGGCGAATGCTAAATATAAAATCCCACATAAAGTATCCCCCTACCACACAACTGTGTTTGAATACAATTATTGTGACATGGAATTTTGCATCTGTACGGTTACTCCAAAGTGTGATGAGCACTTTCAAAATAGCTTATTATACAGCTGGTTTAATCCAATCTGGGATTGATAGTTGCAGTTAAAAATTGATGTGAAAGAACACTATCATTTTAATACGTTTACAGAAATGCATGTCATGCCTTTTAAAAGCATTGTTAAACTGACCAAGAACTAGCGCTGATGTGCCCTTTAATTTTCAAATTCTTTTTAAGTGTGTTGAAATAAAGCAGGAGAGAACCATAAGATGTACATTAAAGCTAATCATATTTCTACTTTGCTCACAAGTCAAATTCCTACTTGCTGCATAAAATGAAGATGGTTTTTTAAAAAATCAAGCTTTTTTAAAAAGCTGAAACAAAGAGGCTGCACTATGGATTACTAATGCATATTTGGCATCAGAGTTTGCCTATTATAGTCAGCTGAGTGGGGTGTGCTAGCCTTCCTGGCCATGACCCACCTTTCCTCTGTGCCAGTGCTAGCTAATAGCCGGTGGAGGGGGGTAGAGGGAGAGGAGTGTTGTTATCCTGAGATTCTCCTAGGAATTAGCTCCACCTAGGGGTCAGGGATCCCCGTAGGAAAGCTTACATTTCCTCACCAAAAAGTCACAATAGACAATTATTATGACTAAAATACTACAATTTATTGCCCTGCCACACTGCCTTACGCACTACTATAAAAGCACTATGGAAGCACTTTAAAAGGTTATTGATTACAAAATGTATATTCTTGGAGAATATATCTCAATACACAGGTATCACAAGTCCCAAAGAAGTTCATCAGGGTCTGTGGGGTCCTGCTGAGGAAGATGAGATGGTGGGTGTTTTCAGACATGATGCTAACCCCAGTTTAACCACACTTGAACATTTCTTATACATGTTGCAGGGCTGTATTGGTGTCCTATGCAGCCCTGCAACATGCATAAGAAATGTTTAAGTGTGGTTAAACTGAGGTTAGCATCATGTCTGAAAACACCCGTTAAGTTGCTGCTATGCTGGAGTCTTGATAAGAATTAAAGTAAAAATAGTAAAAAGAAAAGATAGAAAAGATAAAGAAAAATATAAAACAAAATTTGTCCAGAGATTGGGGAATGGCCTCTCAACAAGCAAGGAGCATGGAAGTTCAAAAAGGGAGGGGAAAAGACAGAGAAGCACTTGAGGGAACTCTGTTCACCTGATAGAGTTAAAAATGGAAAAGAAACAGGTTTATCTAAGACCAATACAGTGCTTCCCTAAAAGAAAAGAAAAGTCTGCACCTGGGCACAAATGGCCCCTGTTTAAGTCATGAAAATAAAGTGGCTTAAAAAGTGTGAAAAATTAGGAAAATGAAGTTTAAACTATTAAAATAAAATGGCTTGAAAATAGTGAAAAATGAGAGAAATGAAGTTAAAATTGAAAATAAAATAACTGAAAAATGAGAAAAAATGGTTAAAATGAAAATAAAAGATGGCTTGAAAAGAGTGAAAAATGAGAAAAAATGACATTAAAAATGAAAATAAAATATGAAAATCAAAAATAAAATTGAAGATGAGAAAAGAAAGAAAAGTAGCCTTTAAAATAGCTTTAAAAATTAGAAGTGGTTTTAAAAATGAAAAGTAAAAGACTTAGGAAAAAGTAGTAAAAGAAAAGATTGGAAAATAAAAGAAAACAAGTTGAGACAGAAAAAAAAACCTAAGTCGCACGGGTGAATTGGCCCAGCAGCATGTTGTTTAGCATGCGTCTTCCTCTCCTTCTTCTTTTATGTCAATCAACAATATCCTGCCAGTCTTATAGGATTTCTGAGAGTCTTGCAATATGACTGCCATGTGTTCCTCCAGGTCCACCAATCAAAATGAAGTTTGCCTCTTGCAAAGTGATGATGCTAAAGAAAGATGTTTTTGGTTTTCATGTCTCCACAGCTGTATCTTCTTCATGGTTATTTTAACTTCACCCCTCCTTACTTCTATGAACCAAGACTATGGTAACTTTTACCGGTCTTGATCCTTGTCCCACTTCAATAGAGTCTATTAGCTCAATAGAGCTCTATGAAACGCAATTGTGAAACTATTAGCTTTACTTAAGTTTTATTAAATTCTATTAATTCTACATAATTTCATATAGGAATTCTTTTTAGGAACTTGTTGAAGAACAGATGCTATATCTGCCTTGGTTCTACTCACTTTAGAAAGAGATTTCTAGAGCAACACTGCTTTATAAGACTTTGAGTTTCTCATTAAGACACAATTCAAAATAACAATTACTTATTCCTCTGAATGGTGTATTTAGGAATAATCTGAAGCCAAAATGTGTTGAAATAAACTTTAGTTCACTAATTAAATACATTATTCCTAATGTCTATTCTCTAATTTCTCCCCTAGATTTCCTAATCTATACAAAATTCTTTTATTAAAATACCTTAACACAATTTGGAATTTACATTGGAAAATATGTTGATTAATACTACTCCAATTGACAACCTTAAAAACCCTTATTTAGCTTAAAAATTAAACGTATTTTAGTATTTGAGATATGACTGAAACAATAAAACACCTTTTCTGTGGAGTGGCGGTGTTTCTCTATTATCAATATTATGGCTTCTTTATCAATTGAAAACATGTTTTGACCTAAGCTTGCAAAAAGACCTTGGGTCCCAGAAACAAACATGTTATCAGTGTCTATTCTAATTCCTTTGAGCCAAATATTCTAGCTACAGAACAGACAAAAATGGCTTTTTAGGCTAAATTAAATCTTGTCTCCTCAATAAAAAGTTTTAAGACTGCTATTGCTTAAAACCCAGTTTCCACTGAAGTCATCACATTATTAATGATATTTTGATACCTCCACCTAATATCAATAGAAACCCATTAAAGTTGACAAGTAGACAATTCAAAGTCACATTGGGTATTTTCAGATGTTACGAGATCACGCTCAACCACAGTGAACCATGGTCAATCCCACGGTGGGGCCAAAGTGCCCTGAACGTCTGTTGCGCGGGTGCCAGATGTTCACCACGGTCAATACCCACATGGGATCAAAATCAACCACGCTTCCAGAGCTCCCCCCCGGGACCATCTCTGAAAACATGGTCAAAGAGATTCCCAACGGGAACCAACAAAAAGTAACGTCTGGCCTGCAACCACCAGCCGGAATCAAAGGAAATAATTCCCAGCCAGGGACAAAGCACACAGCGTCGCTGCGAGGCAACGAGCAACAACACAGGTCGTGGAGGGAGATTTAAAGGTCACACAGCAGCAGCCGGGACGAGCTGCCCCGGCGCCTTCCGGGTGCTTTGACCACTGCCTGGCCTGGTATCGGCGTAATGTCTGTTGTGCAGCCCCGGGCCATGATCTGGCAGCCCGATTCCCTGCCGTGGTCCCAGTCCCATCACATCTGTTCAGGGCTTTTTTTGACCACGGGCGGTGGTTGTTCAGTTCACCCCCACCGGGAATCCACTGTGGTGAATCGGGACAGCGTAACGTCTGAAATCATCAATTATTAACAAAATTAAACTTTAACAGAAGTTCACCATCTGAATAAAGACAAGTAAATTCTTTTTAAAACAACAAACTATAATCAAATAGCAAGTAAGTTATTAAAGAGCAAGTAACTAATAATGAGCCATACATACATGTTATATCCAAATAGGTGAACAGAGTCATATTAGAAACCAGTGTTTATACTGTGAAATACTGCTAGAGGACCCCATTGTGTTATCATAATTTGAATTAACTTCTAATCAGTATCCTCTAACAACTATATTGTTTACTGCATTCGAAACTTCATAATGTCATAACAAAATAGTTGGAGCAAGGTCTTTCACATAACCAAAACAAGATAACATTCAGTGAAATGCCAAAGTGTTTACTGCCAGTTGTACAGCATGCCATAGGTCATGAGAAAAGAAAAGAATAGAAAGAAAAATGGATTCCATGGCCTATTCTGAAACATGAACACTTTAAATCTATGATGGATTTTATCCATAGTTAGGATGGAAAAGTAAATTGCAGACTTGATTAGACTCTATAAGGAATCCCTCTCTCTCGGCTGGGTACATCCTGGGCCCCCCAGTTAATCCAGGTTGCTTTCAGCAAACACAGCAAACAACATAGTAGAGGAGGAGGGGACAGCCCTGTCAACAGGACAACATTGTGCTCATACATTCAACAGAGAAATCACTTACAGCAACTGCCGGCGTCTTCTATGGAGAGCATATGAAAACTCAAAGGTGGGGCTGAAAAACTATGTGAAAAGAAGAAGAAACAGTTGGCCTCGGAGGCAGCGAAGTGTGCAAAGCTGACTTCCCTATTCAAGATTGGATCTGGTGGTCCTTCAGTGGAAAAGCATGGATCCAAAGTAATTGAAGACACAGCAATGGCAAGCTGCAGTGTAGAGGTGCCTTCTGCTATGCAGTAGGGAAGCGAGGAAGGTAGTTCTGCCAGGGAGCCTTCAACATTACAGGAGGCATCCAAAGGGAATCACCCTTTTCCAATGGAAAGAAAAAGAAAAGTCAAAGGTGGGGCTGAAAAAATCCGTGACAAGAAGAGGAGACTGTTGGCCTTAGAAGCGGAAAAGTGTGCGAAGCTGACTTCCCTATTTAAAGTTGGTTCTGCTACTGGGCCTTCAGAGGCGCAGCAGGCATCAAGAGGAAGTGAAGAGATAACTGAGATCTCCAGTGAGGAGGAGCCTTCTGCAACACAGGCATCAGAAGAAGGAACAGAGGAAACAATCAAGAGCACCACTGTACAATGGCCTTCTGAAACTC
>QEPC01015536.1:263176-286516 GCA_003113815.1 Sphenodon punctatus
TAGGGAATGGGATGGCAACTGGAGAGTGGAGACCCTTGATAGCCTGGCACATGTTTGGGTGGGGGATTGCTCATGCCTGACTGCTGGAAGAGTCCCCCACACTACAGTACCCTCTCTCTGTGTGGCAGATATCCACTGCCACCCACTGTTGGCCACTGTTTGTGCCTGACCGATGCCCACCACCTATGCACCCACCCACATGCCAGTGAGCTGAGCTCGCTCTAACTGATACAGCCTTTCTTGTCTTAAAAGTAAAAAAAAGGTTTACAAACCTGGCAGGAATGGCAGTAGAGCCCACCGCTTCCTCCTCGTCCAAAGAGGAAGCCAGTGCCACCGGTGCCACGGGAGGTGTAAAGGGGCAGCGGCCTCCACCGGTTCCTCCTCCTCCTCCTCCACCGGCAAATGTGCCCCCAGCTGGAAGATGCGAGCAGCCTTCTTTATTTTTATTTTTATTTTTTTTTCAAAAAACCCACACAGCACACACCAGCAGTCACCCACAACACACACCAACTAGCCAAACACACAGCACAGCCAAACCCAACACAATCACAGCCAAAACACATGAACCAAGCAGCCACTGACTCAAACACACACCCACTCGCCTCATAGCTCCACATGCACACAAATTTCTGGTTTCCGGCGCTATTTCCAGCTTCCCGCGCGCTCGCGATATTTTTACGCCAAACACTGAACGCGATCTCGGTGATCCACCCGAATGGCCGAAACCCGAACGGTCGAACTCAAACACACGAGCCAAATGCGGCCGAACCGAATGGCTGAACGCGAACTCGGCGATCCACCCGAATGGCCGAACCCAAACACACGAACCGAATGCAGCCGAACCGAACGGCCGAACCGAACCGCGATTTGTTCGCCCATTCCTAAGTGATAGTTCTAAACAGGGCGGCTAAACACAGTACACCTGTTCTGCCACAGGGCCAAGGGCATACTGCTGTGACCGCTGCACCCGCATTCCCCCCACTCCACCACAGGCACGGGGAAAGCAATGCAATGGACAGCGAGGTAAGAGCAAGGGTACCCCAACAACCCGGGAAGGGGGGTCTCACACTCCAACACCAGAAACCATCCCAAGGGAACAGAGGGCGGGCAGCTGACAGCTAACGTTTCCCACCCCCAGGAGAGCATCCAGACACAGGAGCAACACACCACTGGGGAGATGGCTGAGGAGGGCCTCCGTGACAGTCAGGTAAGTCCGGCCGCCCGTGCCCCCCAGGGGGAGAGGGGAGGGAACCCCCAAAGGGAACATAGGGGGGCTTCGGGGCAGATGCTAACCCCTCTGCAATACCCCCAAGCGGAGACGACCAGCTCCACTGTCACCACAGCTCCCAGAGGGCCCCAAGCCACCAAGCCCCCCCTCCACGTGGTACCCAAAAGGGGGAGCCCTGGTCGAGGCAGGAGACCAGCGACTTCATATGCATGTGGGGAACCGAAAAGGTCCAGCATGACCTGGTACGCAGCTACAAGACCAGAATGGTCTATGAAGCCATCACCCAGGAGATGCAGTGGCAGGGGTACACTAGGGATGTCACTCAGTGCATGCAGCAGGCAAAGGACTTGAGGTCCGAATACAAGTATATCAAGGACAACCATCTCAAGTCAGACCGTGCCATGCATACAATGGAGTTCCATGATGAGCTGAACAGGTTCTTCTGCATGAATGGGGATATAGTCACCTCCCGCTTACATGGCACCACCTTTGCCAGGGGCAGATGGGGTGCGCTGACAACACCCCCCCACCAGACCCCTCAGAGCAGGGGGAGACCGCTGCCCCTGGAGAGGCCAGTCAGGATGCGGGAGGGGACAGCCCCATCACACAAGGGGAGAAGGTGGCCCGGGAAACCACTCACACAAATATCACCCTCTGCGTGTGCCCACAAAACCCACAGGGTGACAGGCCACGGGGACAGAGGGCGCACACAGAGCAGACAGAGACCTGGGACTCCTCCCAGGATGTGGAGGAAGATGATCCAGATAGGAACACAACCAGGGGTGGGGGGGGCATGGGGGCCCCGGGGGGGCAGGGGCCCGGCCACAGTGACCGGAGCCAAAGCCGGACAGCGGGGATCGACTTATGGATCCATATTCTCATTACAGCTCAAGACACCCTGGAGGTTCACGAGGAGGAGGTCACGGAGGAGGAGGTGGTCGAGGAGGAACCGGTGACATCCCTGAGACCCAGGTACCAGGACAATGATGGTAGGCCACAACGCAAATGGGACGGGTCGTGGGCTGTGCCGGGCTGATGGGGTAGCAGGTCAGCCACAGGGGAAGCCCATAGAGCAAACCATCCCATATGCATGACAGGGAAGGGCCAGTGCCCATCAGACTTGGGTAACCGAGCCACATGGGTAACATGCCCTGACAGGAACACTGATAGGGGTTCACAAGGGAGGAGGGACCACGAGAGATGCCCACAAAGAGGTGTTTGGACAACACGGCCCTGGGTGAAGGCACTTCCACAAGGGGTAAGCACAGTAGTCGGACAGACGGGACGGGAATACGGGGACCCCACCAGATCAGTCCCAAGAACCATAGGGAAAGACAGGGAAGGGGGGCAGGTGTCCCCTGTGGCAAAACGGATGCACTGCTAGGATACAGGTTATGGACATGGCAAGCAACACATCCCAACAAGGTCACATGTCACCCACAGATGAGTGCCCTGGTCTCGAGAGGGCAGCTGCTGCCAGCAGCACTGAGAGGAATCTGAAGATGCGTGCCCGGAACCGGAGGAGGAGAGAGGACCTGGGGAGGAAACCAGAAGGTTAGCCAAGGTGCACTCTGAGGAGCTAGCCCTCACCAGGGAGGTACAATGAAGGGAGGGAGATAGGGACCTGGACATATTGGCAGCCATGCTCAACCAGTCCCTCACCAAGCACCTGTGGGACAGGTGCCAGACTGCCACCCTCCACCATGAAATGCAGCTTGACAGCTGAGAGGGCGAGGGGCTGTGTCATGCTGGAGGGGACCTCCGCACGGGCCCTTGACCTCATAGGAGAGGCCGTGGGGCTCCTGCGGAGAGAACCCCAGCATGACATGGGTCCTGCAGGCCTGGATGGAGGGATGGCAACCAATTACCACTGGGATGCCCTCCCCCAGGTGCAGGTGCCCCCTCCCCAGCACTTCAGCCAACCCTGGTTTCCCCAGAGGTACCCCTTCCTAGGCCTAGTGGACAGGGTCCCTCTCCCTCACATGGCCCCACAACAGCAGCCAGTGGGGCTGCCCTTCCGGCTCACACTCCTCCTGGTTCCTCCACAGCTGCCTCCAAGACCCCTCCTCCAGGAACCACGGCCACCCCTGATCATCCCGGAGCCTCCAGGTGACCAACTTCCCATGCCAGCCACCCTACCAGATCCGGTAAGCCAGACCACATATCCATATGCCAAGGGGGGCGGGGGGGAATGCACTGATACCTGCAGAGGGATGGGTGGAGGCGATGCAGCATGGGGAGCCATGGCAACACCAGAGGGCCACGGAAAAGGATGCAGTGCAGGGGTGCCAGGCCAGGAACCAATGTAACCCTTTCCTTATGTTCCAACATCGCAGGATCCAATATCGCAGCATGGAGTGGAGTGGCCAGTTGACAATGGAGAGCCTGGGCCATCAGACTGCCACTCACAGAGGACGGCAGTAGCAAGAGCACGCAGGTGAATGAGCCCTGGGGTGTGCTGAAACGGGCACGGAGAAGGCCCGCAAAAAGTAACCCCTCTTTGTACAGTCACCCCAATAAAACGTTGTACCGTACCTCTATGTTTTCCGCTCCATGGTTCAGATGTTCAGTCGTTTGGTTCGAAACCCAAGTTCGGGTTTGATGGTTCAGTTCAGCCGAGTTCGGGTTGGCCAAACTTGGCCGAACAGTCAAAAATAGCACTATTGAAACCGAAACTTAGCTGAAACTGAAACTTGACTGAAACTGAAACTTGATATTTTTTTTGCCCTGAAAAGACGTTTTTCCTGTCCCCGAACACATCCGAACTCATCCAAACACAACCAAACTCATCCGAACACAACCAAACTGTTCGGTCATTCGAGAGTTCAGTTCGGACGTTCAGTTCGGACGTCTGAACAGACCGAGTTCGGTCTGAACTCCAAACATCCAAACCATGTTCGCCCATCGCTACATGGCACGGGATATGGGTCACACAGGACCCCGGAACCCCTAGTACCCAAATATTAACACACATGGGGATCATAGAACATACATATCCTTATTTATTAGAACTGGTTACTCAGTCCGTTGAAGGAGGAAGGCAAGTCAACAGGAAGGGTTAGTTGCCAGCCATCTGGGCCTACACAGAGCATCCCGGTTCTCCTCTGATATGCACTGGAACACCCCACCCTGGACATGTTGGTACAGGGGCACGGGACCCTCTCATTGCAATGGTGGGGGGTTGTCAAGGATAGCTCCACCAGTCTCGCATATATTGTGCAGGATTTAGGCCGCCAGGACAAGGATGGGGGTATGCTCAAGCTCCTTGGGATCCGTGTGGGCCACGGGATAGGCCCTCATGAGCCACGGGCTCAGCGGTTAGGCAGGGTCCCCAATCACCACTGGAGCCATGGAGACCCCCCAATCACCTGGTACAGGTTGGGGGCAATCTCCCCATCAAACATGCAAGCATAGAAGTGGGAGGCCCACAGAATGCGCGCATCATGGCTCCTCCCTGACTGGCCGGTGTACACATCAGTAAACAGGCACCTGTGATCCACTATAGCCTGGAGATTGATGGAGAAAGCCTGCTTCCAGTTTAGATAGCCCTTCTTGGCATGTGGGGGCTGGATGATAGGGATGTAGGTGCTGTCTATCACCCCAACACAATGAGGCAAACCCATTTCTTCAAAGCCGTGGATCACAACCTCTGGATCCTGGAGCTGTATGACCCGTTCGAACAGCAGCTCCACAATCACATCACACACGTCATAGAACGTCTTGTTAACGGTCATGGTCCCCACCCCAAACTGTTCCCCAATGCTCCTACAGGAATTGGGGGTTGCCAGCTGCCACATGGCCATGGCCAAGCGCATCCCTGGTGGCAGTGGATACCACATGTTGGTTGCTCGCCTCCGGATATGTGGATTCAGCTCTCCGAGCCAGGTCAACAGGGAGCAGTTCATGCGGAAGTGGTCTGTCAATTCCTCGTCCATCCAGGTGGCCAGCATGTTCTCCCACCATTCATTGGTGCGTGACCAATTCCAATTAATCCTCTGCGTTGGGAGAGTGACACAACAGCTGTAGAGGTTGAGAGGCCACCGGGAAAGGACGAGCTGCATGTCCTGGGACACAGCTGTTCCAAACATGGAAAGTTGGTGGGCAGCTACTCTCCATGCCCACCGCAACGATGCTGCTCTGCGTATGTTGGCCTCTCTCCTGCGGCATTCACCATGGTTGTAGAAGCGGGGCCCTGGCAGTAACAGCTCAGCCCATTGCTGGAACACCTGGGCCAGGATCATGAAGCAGGTGGCCAGGATCATTAACAGGACAGCCGTCTCCTCAGGGGGCTCATCAACTGGCATCATGGTACCACAAACCACACACACACACAGGGGGAACCCACCACCTGGACCAGAGATGGATCACCACACAGCTACCCTACTAGGCAAAAGGATGGCTTGGCCCACACCCAGCGCAGCTGTGACAGTGCCCCCCTGTAAGCACCCGGGCTGTCACCAGCCCTTGCACCAAGCCTGTCCCTCCAACCCCCACTGTCTGTGTGCCCTGCACACTTACACTGTGCCTCCCACATCCCCTTTCAGTCAATGGCTGTCCCAGGGTAATGGGGACAGCTGGAACATCTCTCTCAATCCCACGCCCAGGCACTGGAACAGGCCCACATATGTAGTCTGGTGGACTGTGCTGTGTGCCCAACTATTGGTGCAGTACCGTGGGTGTGTTCTGCGCACCTGATTGGGATCCCCCCTTGCTGGCCCACCAGCACACCCCTCCCCAGCATGAACTGCCTGAATACCTGAGTGCTAGGGCAACAGCGAGGCTGCAATGTGGGCCAGGATGCCTACTTCCCCCCCTTTGCCCGTGCCATGCCCCCGTGCGATCTCAGGGCAGGTTGCATCCACTCGGGCCCTCAATCTGTCACAGTGAGTGAAGGCCATGGTATCGTGCAGCTGTCTTCTATGAGGTGCGTGGATCAGGGATTCACAGGACCTAGCAGCCGGGCAACTATTGGCTATTTATGGCCTCACCCCAGCTAGTGATGCTCGGCTCCTCGCGAATCGCTCATTCACAGCTTCTCTCCGTAGAACCCCAGTGCAAAGCAGCGAGTGGTCCTTGCAACTGTCATGGCAGGGTCTGGAACAGGCCCTGAGATCGATGGTGGTGCAAGGGAGGAGTGGTCGCCCTGTGCCAACATGCTGTTGGGAACGCTCTGGCAGAGCCACGATGTCCAGCTGCTGCTGAGCAACGCCCTATCTGTGGCGGATGGATTAAATCTCCTGTCATGGTACATGTGGGTGATGGGCCATCCATTCAGGGGTCCAGCTTCTCAGAGGCATGCCAGGGAGCTTGGCTTCACCCTCCTTCATGAACCTCTTTGGGAGCACCCAGCCACTGTTGTTGTGCCATGGATCGCACAGGAGATCACAGCTGTTCGGTTGGTGGCTGCACGTCTGGAGTATGGACTTGCCCTCCAGGCCGGGGGTCCCCATATTGCTACCGACTACACCGGCATCCTACTGCATGCCTGTGGTGTATCCCATCCACAATTGGAATGTCGAACCCTCCTTGGGGAGCTGGGCCTACTACCCACCGATGTTGGTGGACCACTACTGACCGGAACCCCTACTGCATTGGAACTGGGTGCCCTGCGTTCAGTGATGAACCTACCGGATGTCAGGGCTGCAGCTGCCATGGGGAACCACCTTCTGCCCCATTTCATGGTGGATGCACATATGCATTCCTGGTGATTCCGCAGGGGCCTTTTCGCCTGGGAGGGTCTTGTCCCAGGCCAGATGTTTCAGGGGCACCCTCCGGCCTCTCCCTTAGCTGGGCGGCCCAAACGGCCACTCTGTCGCAATGTATCAGCTGTGACTGTGCTGTGGTCTGCCTCCCCCTGGGCATCGCTGCTCTAGCCCACAGTACTATGCAACCCTGTGGTCGGATGCCCCGTCTACCAGAACCCACAGCTGCTTCTGGACATTCCCACCCCCAGCCCTGCTGCATTAACGAACGCCTCCATCCCTCTTGGAGTGGGTGCAACAATGGCCCTGAGTGATGGCTGGGTGGAAGACCCATGGGCCTGTGCTTACCCATTCACCAGCTTCTGTTTGCCCATACCCCCCCCTTTCACCGCATTAGTAATAAGACCTTGCCTGTGCATGTACCTCCTAGACAGCTTTTGTGACAGTGAGTCGCTCTGATCGGCCCTTCCATGGCTGCAGCCCTTTCCGTGTGTGTTTGTTAGTGTGATCGTGGTCCAGGGGGTTCATGTTTGGGATCACTGGGGCTGTTTGGTAGCAAACTGCGATGCGTGATGCATTCCTCTGGGGGCTCCATGATGGATCGGGGGTTCGGCATGTTGGGTGGTGGGGGCCCAATGCATCCTGTTGAGGGCCCTGTCCTTCATGTGCTGGTGGCTACCTGGCGTCCTGCGACCCTGTGCGGGCACCTGTCCTCTGGGCAGTCCCCTGATATTCCCTGTGGCGGTGTTGTCAACCACCTAGGTGGCTTGGCTGGCCTGTCGTGGTTTGCGTTTGCCACTTGTGTTCTGGTGCTGTCCCATGGTGGTGCTGTCCATTGTGCCCCATTGGGGGGGGGCGCTGGCTGCAGGCCCCAACTCCTCCAATACAGCTACTGTTGCCCTGGAGGCCTTGGCCCACATTTAACAGGCTTTCTGGTGGGGGATACCCATTGGTTGGGCTCCCTGCCGGGGCTGACGTCCCACAGACCATCTCTCTCTGCTGCCTCCCCACCTCCCTTGTACCTTATCCCTGTCACACTCCATGCCCCCTCATTATTAAAGTTGCTTTGTCTCCATCTCCGGTTATGTGTCATGGTTATCCTTTTTGCCCAGTCTCTTGTGTGGGCGCCTCCTGGTGGTTGTGGCAAGGTTGCCTGGCAGGGACTGGTTATCTCATGCCTCCCCACCCCCAACCTCTCTCAGTGTTCATGCTGCAGCTCTATCGTAGCCCTTGGGGGTGACCTTGGTGTCATTGGCCTGGGGTTTCTGTGACATCTCAACTGAATGTCTTGCCTTCCTTCTGTCCCCGTCTGGTCCCTCTTGTTCCCCCCCCATTCTCTCTGGTCCCTTGGGCCGGCGGTCCATCCCATTGCCTGCTGTCCTGGTGCCTTGCCCCCTCCCTGCCTTTGCGATGGTCCCCACCCTTCGCCCACATGCATCCGTTGTTGGTGTGTGGAGAGCTGCAACAGGTTTTCTGGTGGTTGGTGTGGTCTGGGGTCCTCTCCCTGCCGTTCTCTGCCAGCCTGGCTGTGCTGTGGTCTTCCGTCCCTGCTATCATGACTGCCTGTGTCACGTTCCTGGCTCATTGTCTTGGGGCCTTGGGATGGTATGTACGGGGCCTCTGCCAGGTGGTTGGGTGTTTGTGGTGGGGTCCCCTGCTGCCTCAGGCCTCTGACTTCCTCCCCTGTGCCCCTTCCTGCCCTGCCCCCCCTGCTGGGGTCCTCCTGTCTCCTTCACCATTTGGCCCTTCCCTGTGTGGTTATGTTCCTGGTTGTGTGTGGGCGGGTTCTGGTTTGTGGGGGTCCATGGCACCCAGCTGTCTGGCCTCTGTCACAGGGCTGGCTGGGGTTCACTACTGTGTATCTCCTGTCATCCCTGCTCCTGCCTCCCCCGCCTGCACAGGGTCTGGCGGTTCAGGGGTGGGGCTGCATTATGTGGCTTCCTTTGCCCTCAGTCCACCATCTGTCTCTTATACACATCTAGATGTGTATAAGAGACAGTCCCTATTCAATATCATGACATGCCTGAACCATTTACTTTTATGTGACCGAGAATCCACTGAGATACAAGTAACAGAGAATTAACCTCTTACAGTCTGGCACACTCTGGGGANTTCAGGGGTGGGGCTGCATTATGTGGCTTCCTTTGCCCTCAGTCCACCATGTTGTCCTGTTGCTGTGCTGGGTGGGGATTCCCCTCCGTTCAGTGTCTTGGGTGTCTGTGTAAATGTCATGGGTGTTTTCTCAGTGTTTCCCGGGGTGGATGTTTGGATGATGGGTGTGCACCGCTCCCTCCCCTTTTGCCCCACAAGCCCCTGAGGTGCCATCTGTGTAACCGTCTCCCTGCTCTGTGCTCATGGGTGTTTGCTGGGTGTGCCCACCCACCCATCTGCACCCACTGGGCTGGCAGCGACATCCGTGTAAAAAAGGCCATATTCATATCCACTTTAATTTTCATTAAGACTAGCCATAACTAGTTTGTTCCTTTCTTTCTTCATATCACAGCATTCGCTCTAGGGATCATTTTGCCCCTGCTGCCTGTTAAATTTCATGGGATGTTGCTTAGTTCTGTTATTATCAGAAAGGATAACTGGGTGAAAACAGAAGAGATGGCGGCTTGGTGGCAGCTTGACCTGGGGTGGGAAGCCATGATGGACACGGTCCAGAGCAGGTCAGGGTGCTGAACAGACATGCCCATGACCAGGACACTGGGGAGGGAGCATGTTGAATGTGTGGCCAGCCACTCCCACTCCCACACTACACCAAGACACCATGCAATCACCATGACAGGCAGCCATGGTGGCCAATGAGGCCAACCATGGTGGACCTGACTTGGGCTATGTCTGCCAGCCTGGGGATAGACATGATGGCCTGCTGTGGCCCACTTTGGTCCTGTTGGGAAGACCTTAACCCAGGCTGTAACTTCAGAGGTATTCTGAGGTCAGAGCCCGGGCTACCCACTGTCATGGCCCAGGGCAATCTTAGGAAAATATTGGTGGTGACTGCACATACATGCAGGTGCGGTCTGAGTCAAAGCGTGACAAAGTGGGCCACAGCGGTCCGCTGTCATGTCTGTTTTTACCCAATGACAGCTTCCGATTTACTTTTTTCATACAATTTATGATTTTATAAACTCTATCCTAAACCCTATCAGATGTCTGAATTCTAAACTAATCCTAATCTGTTGAGCCTCTCCTGAGATGGAAGCTCTTCCATACCATTGATTATCTTTGTTGCCCGTCTCTGTATCTTTTCTATCATTACAATGTATTTTTTTTAGATGAGGTGACTTGAACTGAATGCCAATTCCACTAATTCAAGGTGTGGACGTACTATGGGTTTATAGAGTAGCATTAAGATAGTTTCCATTTTATTTTTATATCTCTTTTGCTATCCCTTATTACTCCAGAGTAAGTGGTTTGTGGATCACTGCTCCTGACTCCAAGATATTTTTCCTACGTGGAAACAGATAATTTAGAATCCAACATTGTGCATTTACTTTTTAGTAAAGTAATAAAAATAATACTTTTTACATTACTTTTTCTAATGCACATTACTTTGTATTTACCAGTGCTGAATTTCATCTTCCATTTTATTGCTGAGTCACCCAGTTTTGTGATATTTCATACACTGATTTCAATGAAATTACTCACGAGTAAGTGTGGTTAGGTTAGAAATGCAAGTATGCTAAACTTTAGAATTATAATGAATCCCATGACCAATCTTGTTCGGTTGGTGTGGGTTTCATAATGTAAATGTCATAAAGCTGTAACAATGGCTGTGGCTTTGAAATAAACAGAGTTCTTGGCTCGTCAACTTACTAGACAGAATCATGATGTGATGTAGAAGGAAGTTAAAATATTTGACTTCTAGCTAATAGTCAGATCTTTAGTTGGTACAGGAGATTGCTAAATTGGCACAGGAGGTCACTAAAGTGGTACACCACATAGTCTGTTGGGAACCAATCAAGAACTGATTAGTATATGATGTTACCGAGTCAAATCGGGTACTATAATTCTAACAGATATACTCGTTTTTGTGGGCATTCATTTGAGGTCTAGGGAGTACCTGTTGTTGTTGTGCTCATAGCATAGTAATCATTAATCTTATACCACATTTACAGAATAACTCTTCTGCAGATAATGTGTACACAAATTTCATTCGCTGCAGTGCGACTCATGTGCCATTAGCCAGCAAATGTTATCTGCTAGAAAACTGCACCATCCTTCACCGTCACATTCTGTAGAAACCTAGATTTTCTAAACACACTGTAAAACCTAGATTGGTTATCTTGACATTTCAAAGGCTAGTAATCAATATCACATCAGTTAAACTAATTGAGGTTTCAAATAAAAATGACAAACAGAGGAAGTGTAAGCAGAATTAACTCCTTTATTGAATTTTAATTCCTATCATTTTAGAAAAATGTCTATTCATGTCAAATTAATATTTATGACCAGTATTAACTTCTACAAAAAAAACAAAAAAGTATTTCAATTGACTTCTGTTAGCCCAGGCATTTGTTCATGGCCTTTCTTTCTTCAAGCAAGTCTAGGTATGAAGTGTTTATCAATGCTCTTTTGTTTTTAATTTACTGCCTGGTCCTCAAAGTAGGAAGTGCCAGAGCTAGGACATAGTATTTGTTTGATTTCCATTTATTTTATTGGTATTCATTCTTTTTCTAACTGCTACTGGAGGTCCAGTCCTCCATGCCTTTAATCGCAGTACCATTTTGTGTGGGTTAATCATACAGGGATTCCCTACAGATAGGATCAGAACATCTGTGGCCTTACAATTTGGCAGAAATCCTCAAAGTACTTACTCTGGATCATTCCCACTGATTACACTAGGACTAATCTGGAGTAAGCAATTTAATTAAGACTTGGAGTCTTCATTGTGTCGTAGAGCTAGATTCCCATCTCTCATTTTAATTGACTTATACGGAATTTAAATGGTGGGACTGAGATCAGAATTTGGTCCCTGGTTCTCTAACGTACAAAAGGTTTCTCCTTCAAATATTTAACACAATTATGGGTTGGTTTTGGTTAGCATGCTATTTATAATAGTTTGAACTCTGAAATGAAGTGTGGCATGTGTAAAATTTCACTTTTAATTCTGAATTAGTCATATTGCTTTCAATAATCAGGCCTTTAAAAGCACTGATCAGGTTATAAATAGTGTTGGATCTTCTGTACGTTTTTAAAACTCGGAAATCTCTGATACATTGTATAGTGCCTGATACATTGTATAGTGCCTATGTGATTGATTCTCACTTTGGTCCTACCCTAGTTGTGACTAGAGTTAAAGTGAGTACCTGAAAAAATGGTTAAATCCATTAAATATAATACCCTACCTGAACTAAAAATGGTGATTCATGCAATATAACCTATATCAGTTTATGCTCCATTGGGTATCTGTTTAATTTATTTTGGGTTGGTTTTTTTGTTCTGTTATTTCAGTAATTTCAGCATTGTGTCAACAACATTTCAGCAATGTTAGAACTATTGCACATGCACAATTGCTGAAAAGAATGTAATTAAAATAGCAAAATGGCCAAAAAACAGGTACAACCAAACTGGAAACCCCAAAACTCTGAAACAGAGTATCTAAAAAACGGATCCATTCCAAACATGGGCGTGACAGAGATATAACACTATTTCCATCTGGTGAGGAGTCTGCAGCCTTTTCTTTCTGACTCGGACCCTGCCATTATCATCCATGCTTTAATCACCTCAAGGCGAGACTATTGCAATGCACTCTATGAGTGATTTCAGACATGACGGGGCGCTAGTCACCCCAGCACGGAATCACCATGGGGATTCCCCACCGGGATCACACCGGCACGTCCTACAGATGTGCCGGCTGATCCCAGTGGGGAATCGGGGAGGGGACGGGGCCGTGCGGTGCAACATGTGGCCGCACGGCCCTGACTCCCCATGCTCCCTCACTGCCTGCCCTCCTGAGAGACAGGCGGGTGCCACGGCCAATGCGGCTGCAGCATCTGCCCGAATTGACCATGGCCTGGAATCCCGCCGTGGATTCCGTGCCGTCGTAGTTGTCCAGACGGGACGGGACCCTTAATCGTGGCGGGGAATCACATTCACCACGCGATCGGGGGTGGTCCTGCCGGTTCTGCCGATCGTGTGGTGAATATGATTCCCTGCCATGATTGACAGGGGTGAACATCTGGGGGGGAACTTCCGTTCCCCCTTCAGATGTGACAAGACCTTTCTCGCCTGGTGGGAATCCACCGTGGTTGAGCGTGATCTCATCATGTCTGGAAATACCCTATGTGGAGCTGCCCTTGATTTCTGTTAGGAAGCTGAAACTGGTGCTGAATATGGTATGGTGGCTCGGCTCCTTTTCAGGATGGGTTGCTGATGCTGAGTACTCCAGAGTCTGCAGTGGCTACTGAAAGGTTTCTGGGGACATTCAAGGTGCTGTTTTTGACCATTAAAGCCCTAAATGGCCTGGGCCCCACATACTGTCTGTTTTGCCATCCCCTATTGTAGCCCCTGCATTCGGCCAAGAGTGCCTTCCTGCAAATTCCATCTATTACTCTTGTCCGTGACCGGGGAGGGGGAACATTCTTGGTCATTTCCCCAGTGTTATAGAACTCCCTTCCCCTGGAGGTTCACTCAGTCCCAAGTCTGGGCACCTTCCTGATGCGGTACAAAACATTTTCGTTTGGTAAGGCATTTGGCAGGCTGGAATAGGGATTAGGATAGGAGTTGATGTTGGTTGGGGGGTTGTGTGTGGTTATGGGTTGGGGCAAGGAGGGAGGGACTTTTGGGGGAGTTTTAGGGGTGGGGTTTGTGGGGTAGGGAATGGTGTTTTTTTTTTTTATGTTTTAGTGTTTTTTATTGATTGTAAGCCACCCTGTGTCATCATGGGAAGGGCAGCATATAAGTCAAAATAAATATATAAAATAAATAAATACAAGTTATGAACTATGATATATGAATATATATATAGTCTCAGCATTGAGACCATTTGGTGAAACCTAGTGTGTTTTTTTTGGTATCTAAATGATCTGTATAATATGTAAAACACCATGGTATTGATTGTATTGTGTAGTTTCTGACTGTATGAGTCAGAGTGAAAGTTAAGATAAAAGCTTATGAAATGGTATGGGAAGGTAATTCAGGACAAATTGAGCCTTTGCCAGACTAAGTTGTCTGTGACAATACAGATCAAAGGATATGTTTACCCCAGCATGAAGAGTGAAAATTAATGGACGATAGTCTGAAGGAGTCCCATGTTCTGGCAGCATCCACTCAGGGAGTTTTGCGCAGCATACCCAATATACAGGCAATCACAGCGTTAAGCCCACCACACCCCTCCCTCATGGCTCACAGCCGTGAGAAATTCTGCATCCTGGAATCTCCCCTGCTCTTTGCCTCCTGGGGTTTTTGTGCTCCATTCCCCACCCCCACCTTTTGGAGTGCTGTTTTGAATGTTCCAAAGTGAAACTAAACAGTAGAAGTCCCGGGAAGAGTGATAACGGCAAACAAGTTCGCTACTCGGACTGCTGAGACCGCTCTAGGTGCTTTGCCCTCATGAAGACTGCGTGCACACTAAGATATGGGGCAGACATGTGGTTGAATGTTTCCCAGATTGTCCCACATGGTGGTCCTGTGATGCCCCAAGATGCCACAGTGAGTGGAGGCTCCATGAAGGCTCTGTGGCACATGGGAATGCACATCTCATGGGCATGTAATAAATGGGTAGTGAACACAGGCTGAACACCATAATAGTATGAGCTATTGTCTCATTTATAAACACCTGAAGTGTGTCCAAGGAGGAGACAAAACATTGAACAGATCTCGGAGAAGTAGCTCTAACAGAGAACAAAGAGAGAACACAAATATTTAAAGGAAGGTTAAGAAGCCCCTGAGGACATTCTGCATGGGGCATTCAGCATCGAGGAAGAAATCTGAGACCATCATGTGAAGACTAGACAGCCTCTCTATGAGCATGGCAGACAGTTTTGATTCAATTTCAAACTGATTGACTTAAGATGGGAAGAGTGTAGATAGGAAAATGTCTTAGTCAAGCCATCATTGAGTATTGTTTTTATAATTATTTATTTTGCATTGGTTCTCACCTATGTTATCTGTCTTAATGTTTATATAAAACTTTCTCTTTATAAAGCTTGTGTCTATGTGTTTATGTTACTGGCATATAGTAATGACTGGGGAATTTTTTATTCAATATTAGGGATGGACGAATGCGGTTTGGAAGTTTGGATTTCGGACTGAACTCAACCAGTTCGGTCAACCGAACTGAACTTCTGAACTGAACTCGATTTTCGAACCGAACCGAATTTTTGAACTCGGCTCTGTTCGCCCATTCCTAAAAGATAATATTCCACTTACTTCAATGGGGTTTGAATTTCTGAAATTTGTTCGGAAGTTCAGAGTTCGGACCGAACTCGAATAGTTTGGTTGACTGAACCGAACTTTCGGACCGAACCTAATTTCCAGACTGAACCGAACTGAATTTCTGAACTCGGTCCTGTTCACCCATCCCTATTCAATATCAGGACATGCCTGAACCATTTACTTTTATGTGACCGAGAATCCACTGAGATACAAGTAACAGAGAATTAACCTCTTACAGTCTGGCACACTCTGGGGAGAGTAGTGACCAATTGTGTCTGTAACCAAGGTAATTAAGTTGTGGCTGGTCCAGTAGTGCATTGGGAGACAGTGCGGAACCCCAAAGATCCAGGTCACAATCAGTATCATTCAAGCACTCAAAGGACTACCTAAAAATTAGAAAAATACCCATGAGCTACCTGTTTCAGCTCTGCTAGCAATATTTGTATAAGAATGCAGTGGGGAGCTGTGCAAGAAATGTTCTGCCCTTGATTGTTCCATGCAAGTATGATTAAATCTTGGGGGAATTTGGGGACTAGCCCCTTGATGTTTCCCTGGGAACAGAAGGGCCAAAGGGGCTGGAAAGAGACAGAGAGGAGGCAGAGCAATAAACCTGGTCTCCTTCATCATTGGCTTTCTGAGACACGGTGAGAAGGGACAGTTATAGATTAAACCCCCAGGACCTGGCATCAGCAAGGGACGGAGCTGCTCAACATATCCCAGTTCAAGTCTCCAGCATCCACCATGTACTACTTCCCCAACCTCTGGCCACAGTCCATTTCCACCCTCCATCCAGCCCATGGAGTTTTCTCTGAACTTACATGACATGTACCTACTGTCAGTTTCGCACTTGGCCACAAGTGGTCCACCAGTTTCCAGACAGCCAGTGAGTGCTCTATGCTGAGGCCACACCTCTGCAGAGCCCTCCTGGGGCAGTCCCTCTTTGCAGCAGGATGCTCTGGGATGAGGCCCCATGCCTAAGAAACATTCCCCGTAGGGCTGCACCGAATAGAGGAAAAGATATTTGCAGAGTATTTCCAAGGCCTGAGTAGTGGTCCCGAGTTTTGGGGCCATCCTTTGGACCAGCAGAGAATACTTGGTGAATTTCCAAATGGCTCAGGGGTGTGTGTGTCAGGGATGGAGTGCTTAGGGGTAGTGGAGGGCCTAGGAGGGGAAACAGGGCACAGGATCCCACACCAATGCGTAGTGTGCCTCTTCCCAGATTATGTTTTAACCCCCCTCCCCCACAACTGAGCATGCTCAGTCCTTTTCCAAGATGGTGCTGGTGTGCTGATGCTGACAGCAGCGGTGCCATTTTTTAAATGGCCCAAGCATGCTCTCTGAGTATGCTCAGCTGTATTTTTTTCCCAAAACCTAATTTGGGAAGAGGCACATCATGTATGGGTGTGGGACCCCTCCAGAAGGTAAGTAACCAACTTGCCCCCCGCTAGGCCCCCTGATCCCCCTAAGCACCCCACCCCTGACCCCAGTTCCCCCTCAGCCTGTGCTAGACCTTTGTTTCCCCTTCCCTGGCCCCCAGTGGCCTATTCTCTCTCCGGCCAGTGGGGGCCAGGGAAGAGGGAGCAGGGGTCTAGTGCTAACCTCCATCCTCCACTTACCTGCCCTCTGGCCCCCTTCCCTGCACTTGGATGTGCTCAGCTGAGGTTTTCCAAGTTCTGAATTTTCAGGAGCCCTCCTTGGAAATTTGGAACTCAGAAAAATCAAGTCAAGTACATTGGTCCTCACTGTTTTCCGGGTTGGGGTGGGGGGATGAAGAATCTGTTGTAGCACTAATTCCCAGTGTAGCTACGTGGAGGGCTGAAGCCTACCTAGTGCTATAATGCACCAGCCATAGTACTCTTCAGCCTGGTAAGTCTCATGGTGGAGTGGATCTGGCCTACAGGAGGAAGGAGGGTGAAACATTTCCCATCCCTAGGCTACACTGTCTTAAAAGGCAGCCTGCACATTCCCTCTCTACCAGAGATAGGGATTTTCTTCCATTCTATCTGCTACTTTTGAATTTAGTAAATGTCTGTGGGTTGGAATTAAATTGAGGAGAATTCTGGGGAGAGAAAATGTTTGAGAAAACACATGTAGAGCAGTGGTATGGAGGAGAGGGGTTAACAGAAGGGGTATGAAGGCACACATTTAGAAGAAGAGAGGAGAAATGTGCACTGAGGAGGAGAGGATAGAGCCGAGGGAATGTGCTCAAGGGTAGGGACTAGTTCCATGACCTGAATTCATGAATGGAAAGGGCCCATATGAAAAAAAGCTACATGCTGTATTTGGTCTGTGTGTTTGAGGATTGTCCACTCCTGGTCAACATGCTTGGGTGGGTAGACAGCTCACTGACACACACACACACACACACACATTGTTCTTTCTGGGGACAGGCACCCATTTGAGCATTGTGACATCACAACTCTTTGCAGGGGAAGAGGCCATGACAGACAGAGAGCCCTTTCCTTACTCTTCTCCCATCCCTTTCCACCATGGCCCCATCCCCACCACCACTGAAGTCCCAGTTTTATCCTGGAGAATCTGGGGCTTCAATTGGAGCCTGGAGTTGATGGGTTAAAATGGTTCCAGTTCACCTCCAAAGCAGAGCTGTGTGTAACTCACACCATCTCATCATCAGTGAGTGATTTATCATTTAAACCCAAGCTGCTATTTTGCAGGAGGTGTGGGATAAAAATATTTTGAAATAAATAAATAAATAACATAAAAATAAACAGGTTGTTTTAGCCAAAAAAAGCAATAACAGTGCCATCATGCTCTTTTAACTTGGCATTATTCTAGTTCCCTTGTCTGGATAAACTACTTGGCCAAACCTGATTATTGCCTCATAAAACAGTGCAGCAGCACTATTATCGCTTAACTGCACCTGAATTCAGGCAGAACTACTTCATTCAAAGAGCTGTAAACACAAGGAGTAACTTGTAAAGGAAGGTCATTGAAGCAAATAACATAATTGAGTGCTGGAGATATTGGACACTTTCATGAAGGACAGTGGTGACGAGACTGGAAGGATTAAGCTAGTGAAGGGTGTGCTTGAATGGCAATATAAATGTAGGGCACAAATCTCCACTAACCGAAGTCAGTGGAAAACTCTCATTGGCTTTAATGGGTGGAAGGTTTTCCTGTGACCTTCATTGGGTGTTTTAAAACAAGATGCTACCACACATGGCCATCCAGGAGCCACCCATCCAACTGCCCATTTGAAGGTGGTGCAGGGGGATGTTCATTCTCATGAGCCACTCAACACCCACTCATGACCACTCATAGGGAACGACTGAAAAATCCAGAGTGCGCTGTGCAGGGCAAGCCAAAAAATTGACATGTCAATGGCAGTCCCATATGCTCCCTCCCTCTTCCCCCAACTTCTGTGGCAGGGGAGTTTGAGACAGCTGCCGCCATGCTGGGAGATGCCCATTAGAATCCTTCCCCACTCACTTCACCTGAGTGGCTGCTCTACAGCTGTGCATGGACCCTGCCCCATAGCTTATTCATTTAAAAACACCCCTTTGTACCCCTAATAGTGGTGAATGAAGATAGGAGTGAGGACCCTGAAGAACTGAAACTGAATGGCTTCCTTGCAAGAAAAGACTTGAAAAATTAGGAGCCTTCAGTTTAGAAAGGGACTGATAAGAATGTAAGTAGTAGTGTCATACTGAGTCAGACCAAGCACCTGAATTCACTGTCCTCTGACAGTGGCCAATCTTGATCACATGGGAGAAGAACCAACAGTCACAGTGGGCAATCCATTCCCCATTGTTCACTCCCAGCTCCCGACAGTAAAAAGTGAATCCCATAAGCTACTTGGTTAATAGCCATTAATGGACCTATTCTCTAAGAACTTACCCAGTCATTTTTTAAACCCAGTTATACTACTGGCCCTGACAACATCCTCTGGCAACCAATTCCATAGGTTAATTATGCATTGAGTGAAAAAGTACTTCCTTTTATTTGTTTTAAATCTGCCGGCAGCTAGTTTCATGGAGCGTCCCCTAGTTCTAGTACTATTTGAGAGGGTAAATAACCATTCCCTATCTACTCGTTCCACACCACTCAAGATTTTATAAACCTCTATCATGTTCCCTCTCTTTCCTGTCTTCTCTAAGCTGAAGAGACCCAGCTTGTCAAGCGTCTCTTTGTACGGAAGCTGTTCCATACCCTTTATCATTCTCGTTGGCCTTCTCTGTACTTTTTCTAGTTCAGCTATGTCTTTTTTGAGATGGGACGACCAGAACTACACACAATATTCCAGGTGCAGTCGCACTATCGATTTGTAAAGAGGCATTATGGCATCCTCCATTTTATTCTCTATCCCTTTGCAAATAACTCCTAACATTCTGTTTGCTTTTTTAACTGCTGCTGCACATTGGGCTGAGGATTTCAGTGTATTGTCCACAATCACTCCCAGATCCTTTTCCTCAGTAACAACTCCTAGCTTAGTACCCAGCATTGTGTTCTCATAGTTCGGGTTATTTTTTCCCTATGTGCATTAGTTTGCACTTGTCCACATTAAATCTCATCTGCCATTTAGATGCCCAGATATCCAGTCTCGTAAGATCCTGTTACAGTTCTTCACAGTCTGCTTGTGTTGATGGTGTCATCTGCAAATTTGATCACCTCACTCTTAATGCCCTTTTCCAGATCATTAATGAATACATTAAACAGCACCAGTCCCAATACAGATCCCTGGGGCACACCACTTTTTACATGTGAAAACTGATCATTTAGTCCTACTCTTTGCTTCCTATCCTTTAACCAGTTACCGATCCATAGTAAGACACTGCTTCCTATCCCATGACTTTTTAATTTTCTCAAGAGTCTTTTATGTGGGACCTTNCCTCCTATCCCATGACTTTTTAATTTTCTCAAGAGTCTTTTATGTGGGACCTTATCAAATGCTTTCTGGAAATCCAGGTACACTATATCTACCAGGTCTCCCTTATCCACATGCTTATTTACACCCTCAAAGAATTCCAACAGGTTAGTGAGGAATGACTTACCTTTGACTGATGACTGATGCAAAATGATTGCTTCTTTCTTCATTTTGAGAAAGGGGACATCTTAAGGAGAATATGACAAAGGTATATCACATCATAAATGTTGTGGAACAAGTGACTAGGTAGCTGTTATTTGTCCATTCTTTTGATTCAAGGACAAGGGGCGACCTAAATGAAATAATTTGGAACCATATTAAACAAAAGGAAGTACGTTTTTCACACAACGAATGCTTGATCTGTAGAACTCATTGCCATGGGTTGTTGGGAACACCAATAGCATAAGGGGGTAAAATAATAATAATAATAATAATAATAATAATAATAAATCAATCAATCAATTAATTAATTAATTAATTAAGTAATAATGAATAATTAAAAGGATTAGACACATTCATAAAGCAGAAGTACATGAATGGCTATGCTTACAAACTTAGGTGGTGGGTTCTTTGCAAGAAGTTCGAAGTGAACAGCAGGGAATGGACCCCTTTTCAATTGTCCTAATTTTGCACACTCCCTCTCCGGAACCTGGTACTGACCACTGTCAGATAGGGATGGGCGAATGTGGTTTGGAAGTTCGGAGTTCAGCTCAAACTCGGACTGTTCGGACGACCGAACACGAAACCGAACACGAACCAACTGAACCCAACTCAATTCCGAATGCCGAAATGACCGAACAGTTCAGCCAGTTCAGATCACATTTGGGTGAGTTCAGGCAGCTAAAACAACAAAAATGTGTTGTCACTGGAAGGCCAAACATGACAAGGAGGGGGAGTCAGCTGAGGAGCAGACTTCTAGGCACCAGGGGTGGAGATGCTTCGAGTAGCAGCCATCCTGCCCAATTACCATCCCGTTTTGCCTCAGACCACTGACTTTGAAGTCTGCGATTGGCCACGGGGTAGGCTGCATGGAGCGAATGGGGCTTGCGGTGAGGCGGGTGCAGCAAGAAACAAAACTGATTGCCTCCTCCCTTCCCAACACCTTCTGAGCTAGTCACTGTTCCTAAACAGCAGGCGTTTCAGAAGGCTCCGTCTCTCCCAGCAGTTTTTGTTCCTTCCTATTCCTAATCCATTGCCATCCCCTTCCTATTTCACCCATCCAACCCATCTACCTCCATATTCTCATTTGTTTAGCTTAGCGTAGATAGATTTAGTTGTTATTTTTTGTTTTTATTAGGGATGGGTGAACACAGTTTGGAAGTTCGGAGTTCGAATCGAACTCGACCAGTTTGGTCGACCGAACCGAACTTCCAAACCAAACCAAATTTTCAAACCGAACCAAACCAAATTTCCGAACACGGCTCTGTTTGCCCATTCCTAAAAGATAATATTCCATTTAGTTCAATGGGGTTTGAATTTCCGAACTTTGTTTAGAATTTCGGAGTTCGGACCGAACTCGAATAGTTCGGTCAACCAAACCGAATTTCCGAACTGAACCGAACCGAACCGAATTTCTGAACTCGGCTCTGTTCGCCCATCCCTAGTTTTTATCCCTCCCTGTGTTCCCTGTGTTCAATCTTCCTTCCTCCCTCCCCCTCCATTGAATCCTTTCCCTCTCCCATATATTCCATCCCTGGTTCCCTTCCCCTGTTTTTTGATTCATTTAGAGAAGGATTATTATTAGATTGATTTAGGTTTCATTTCAATTTTGTACCCCTCCTTGTGTTGTTTGTGATTCCCCCCCATCCCATATCTATCTATCTATCTATCTATCTATCTATCTATCTATCTATCTATCTATCGAGAGAAAGAGAGAGAGAGAGATTAGAAATTAGAGATAATAGACAGTTGTAGGAGTTAGCTTAGTGATAGCGATATTGTTTAGTGATTTAGTTTTAGTGTTTCTAGGAGTAGGCCTTTGTACTTATTAGATAATCCATTTAGTTCATAGCACTTAGAATAGTTATTAGCAGTTAGAGTTAGTGTAGAAAGATATAATATTAGATAAAAAATTAAAATAAAATATAAAAATAAAATAAATATATAAAAACTTTTTTTGGGAAGGAGAAATGGAGACGGGAAGGAGGGGCCGGTCTGCTGCCCATAGGGGAGACAATAGCCAGAGGCAGAGCACATCACCACCCCCCAAACTCAGCAGGTCTGCTTTAGGGCAAAAGGCTTCAGTGGATCAGCGTCGCCTCCTGGCAGTACCCTCCTCCACTGCCACGCAGTGCACTGGAAGGCCTGAAGGACTTGACTCTGCGTCTGTCTCTCCTGCTGGTAGTGCTGGAGCAGGTGCTGGTGCTGCTTCCAATGTTCCTCCAGGGCCACCAGTGTCCTCCACTGTGGAGGTGATCGCCAGCAGTCCAGAGGTATTGTATCCCATCCCAGCTGCTAGAGGCAAGGCCCGATCCCCAGGCAATGGCAGTAGGGTGAGGAGTAGCAACAGCAGCAGCAGCACTAGCAGCTACTGAGGGGGGCACAGGGAGAGTGCCAGCAGCATGGCGGGCATAGGCAATCTAGCCTCAGGGTCCTAGTACTCCCCTTCACAGGACATCACCGTGATCGTGGACAGTGAGTCAGAGGCAGACACTAGTGCCGCAGAGGAGATGTCTGGAGCTGAGGCGATGGCTGAGCCTCCTTCCAGAGCTCTGTTGCCAGATCCACCAAGTTCTCCCACTACCAGCAGCGCTGGCAGCAGTGTATCAGCAGTGGCGGGCAAGAAGGCAGGAGGGGGAAAAAAATCCTCAGTCTGGGATCATTTTAAGCAGGTGCTAGCAGATGATCCCAGAGAGGTGCAGTGCACGTTGTGCAATAAGCTGGTGAAGCGTGGGCAGGTGCTCGCCAATCTTGGGACAAATGCAATGGCGAGGCACCTGAAGTCATGCCACAGTGCTCTGCTCCTCAGCAGGAAGGCAGGGGAAGAGGGTGCCAGCTGGTTCCCGACTGCAGTGTCCAGTCACCCGGCTCCTTCAGCGGGCCAGCGTCCTGCACCAACTGCTGCTGCCTCTAGCAGCAGGAACAGTATGGGGGCAGAACAGCATCAGGAGCCTCCCCAGCAGCGCCGTCAGTCCACCATGGGG
>QEPC01015536.1:293829-304533 GCA_003113815.1 Sphenodon punctatus
GAGCACTGAAACGGAGTGATTTGGGGAGCCAGAGCACTGAAATGAGGGCCAGTACCCCCACCAGTGGCAGTCTCCCCCCTGCCATCCCCCCATAACCTCCCGCTCACCCCTGCCAGGCTGCTGAGGATCTGAGTCTGCGGACTCAGCTCCGATAGGCCCCAAATCTGGTACACTCTGCCCACCCCAAGCCACGCTCCCAAGCCACGCCCCCTTATCCTGTTTCCGGCGCGCCGGCGGCAAAGCCGCCGGCACAGGGCCACTAACACTATATTTTCCTGGGCCACTTTAATTTCCCAATCCGCCCCTGTTTGGAGGGGCAGCATTTGGGGGGGTTAGTGGAATGGATGGGGGGGTCTGCAGCCATAGGGGTCATTCTGGGCCAGAGGAACTATGGTCCTTCTGGGAGGCATGTTCGATCTGTGAAACAGGACAGATGGTGTGTTTCTGTACCGCTCACCAGTCCTCAGTCAGGTGGTGAAGTGATTGGTGTTCAGAGGGCCCCTGGCCATGACTTGATGCTGATAAATGCGAGGTTGGTGACTAAAAAGTCAACTGCAGTCCGGGAGTTGATCCTGGACCAGGCGGTCGACCTGGCATGTGTCACGGAGACCTGGCTGGAAACTGAATCAGGGCCTATATTGGCTGATCTTGTTCTGGCTGGGTACTCCATGCAGCATCAGCCATGGCTGGAGGGACGGGGGTGGTGGTGGTGGTGGTGTAGCCATTATTTTTAACAATGCCTGGTCTGTGAGGAGATTTCTTGTGCGACCTACCATGGGTATAGAGGGTCGCCATCTGGGGTCGGATTTGGTTGGAGACAGAGTAGGGATACTTCTGATATACCATACACTCACCTGTACAGCAACCTCCCTGCACGTACTGACCGAACTGGTGTCGGAGGTGATATTGCAGTTCTGGGGGACTTCTGGGGATATAGTTCTGGGGATATAGTTCTGGGGGACTTCAATATCCACACCGACGCCAGTCTTGGAGGGGCGGAGCATGAGTTCATGGCTGCCATGGCAACCATGGGCCTGTGTCAGAGAGTAGTGGGCCCACACATGTTGGAGGACATACCCTGGACATGATATTTTGCACAGGCCTTGAAGCGGGGGATCTGTTGGTGGGGGAGGTGTCAACAGTGCCCTTGTCATGGATGGATCATTATCTCCTCCAGGTGGACATCCTGGCACATGTTGGCCCCCGGGAGGGTGTGCAACCAGTTAGGTTGGTTCACCCCCGAAGGCTTATGGAACCTGGAAGGTTCCAGATAGCTCTAGGGGATGTTTCCTCTGACCTTGATGACCACTCACTCACCTCGTGTCTAAGTGGAATATCAGGCTGACGGAGGCCATCGACTGTGTGGCTCCCAGGCTTCCGCTCCCGAATTGCCAACAATGCAGCTCCCTGTGGTATACTGTGGAGCTGTGGTGGATGAAGTGGGAAGGGCGGCGATTAGACCGATGGTGGCATCATTCACGTACTGAAATTGACTAGTTGCAGCATAGAGTCTGGTTACGTACCTATGTCATTGCGGTACAGACAGCAAAGAAGGTTTTCTTTGCTGCCCATATTGAGTCTGCTAAGCCCTGCCCAGATGAGCTGTTCCGGGTGGTGAGGGGGCTGGTCAGTCTGGCCTCCCTCTGCCTGGATGTAGAACCATCAAATGCTCGCTGTGATTTGTTTGTGGACTTTTTTGCAGATAAAATCGCTCAAATTCACCACAGTTTTGATGCAACTTTTTTTGCAGAGAACGGGTCAGAGGCAGTAGAAGCCCCTTCTTGTCCTGTTTTATGGGATGAGTTTCGGGTGGTGTCACCCTCAGATGCGGGGGATGCTCTTGGGACTGTTCGAGCCACCTATTGTGAACTAGACCCATGCCCATCCTGGCTGGTTAAGGTTAGCTGGGAGACATTGGGGCTACTGCTGGCGGGGATAGTCAACACCTCCCTTGGGGAGGGCATGGTGCTGGACTGTCTCAAGGAGGCAGTGGTGCGGCCCCTGCTCAAGAAACCATCTTTGGACTTTGATGCCCTTGCCAGTTATCATCCAGTCTCTAACCTTCCCTTTTTAGGGAAGGTTATTGAATGAGCGGTGGCTTGACAGCTTCAGGGGCATTTGGAGCGGGTTAACTTTATCTATCCCTCACAGTCGGGCTTTTGTCCGGGTTATCCCATGGAGACTGTGCTTGTGGCCTTGGCCAACGACCTCTCCTGTGAGTTGGACTGGGGTCGTTCGACCCTATTGATCCTGTTAGATCTCTTGGCTGCATTTGATACCATTGATCATGAGCTGTTGGTGACTCGGCTGCGGGACCGGGCAGGGATTGGCGGAACTGTTCTTGAATGGTTCTGCTCTTTCCTGGCTGGGAGAATTCAGCGTGTGGTGCTGGGGGAGCTTTTATCTTCCCCCCGGGGTCTCACGTGTGGAGTACTGCAGGGTTCCANTCTTCCCCCCGGAACCTCACGTGTGGAGTCCCGCAGGATTCCATCCTATCCCCTCTCCTGTTCAGCGTGTACATGCAGCCTCTGGGAGAGGTTGTTAGGGAGTATGGAGTGAGTTGTCATCAATATGCTGATAACACACAGCTATATCTTTCATTTTCCTCTGACTCAGGCCCGGCAATCTTGGTGCTTACCCGGTGTTTGTCCACTGTGGGGGATTGGATGAGGGCGAGCCACCTGAGACTAAATCCTGACAAGATGAAGGTGATGGTTGTGGGGAAGGCCGAAGGTGTGGTGCCCCCATCATTGTTGGGGGTCTGTCCTCCCCTGGTTTCTCAGGTCCGGAGTCTGCGGGTGCTCCTGGATCCACAGCTCCGCCTGGATGCCCAAGTGGCGGCTGTGGCAAAGGGAGCATTTTGCCAATTAGATCTGGTGCATCGGCTTAGACCGTATGTCTCAGACTTGGACCTGGCCACAGTCATCCATGCTTTTATTACCTTGAGACTGGATTACTGCAATGTGCTATACTTGGGGCTATCCTTGGTGCTGGTTAGGAAGCTGCAGCTGGTGCAGAATTTGGCAACCCGTCTCTTGACTGGGACGGGCCGACGTGAGCATATTACACCGGTGCTTCGCTCTCTGCACTGGCTGCCAATAGGTTTCTGGGCCCAATTCAAGGTGTTGGTGTTGACCTTTAAAGCCCCAAATGGCTTGGGCCCCGCCTATCTGCATGACCGCCTCACCTAGATCGATCCCTGCAGTTGACTGGGGGTGCCCTCCTCACGGTTCCCTGGGTTTCCTGGGTATCTACTATGAGGAGGGCATTCTCCATGGCTGCGCTATGGCTGTGGAACTCCCTCCCATTAGAGATCATGACCTCCCCTCTTTTCGCAAACAATGTAAAACCTGGCTGTTCCACCAAACCTTTCCTGAGGGAGATGGGGTGGGTAGGTTGGGTTAGGGTGGGGGTGGGAGATGGGGTTTTATATTGTTCTTAATTATAATTATTGTTGTTTGTTTTTTTAATGTTTAAAAAGCTTTCTTAAAATGTTGTGAGCTGGCCCGAGATGCCTGAGTCAGGAGGGGGCGGCATATACATTTTATTATAACTAACTAACTAACTAACTAAATAAATAAATAAATAAAATTAAATAGACCAGGCAGGTGGAACCGGCTATGCCCAGGAGGGAACCTCTTGCCTGGCGAAGGCTTGACCAGAGCCTGGGGCTTAGAGGCCTGGCTTCATGGACTTCGGGGGTTGATGGTCTGTGTTGCTTCTGAGCCTGGAGAGACTAACTTGGGTCTTCAGAGTGGAGGCAGTTGAGCCAGCAGCCCCAGGTACATTGGACACAGAGTCTAATAAAGGACTGTGGACTAATACCCTCTGGACTGTGTGTTGTGTCCTAGAAGAGGATACCCCCCTGTCTCAGGGAGGGGGTTTCAGCCGAGGCTTGGGCTTAAAAGGCCTAGCAGAGGGGTGAGCTAATTCCCCAGAGTGAGACCCCAGTGCTACACAATGGCTGCTTAAAGAGGCCCCATTTCCCAGCCTGCTCCTTCTTTATGAAGCTCTCACTACCTTATTAGTGAACCCTTGTTTATGGTGGCTTTGGCCCAGATCTCTTTTTGTTCTTCTTCCTCCATCCTGCTGCCTCATTTATCTTCTGGCAACCTCATCAACACTTGCATCTCCAAACTCCTATTCCTGAAGCCTGGATCCCTCTGTCAGAGGGTGCTAAATAAATGAGATCATAGCCCACGCTAGCGGTAACCAGGTGGATGTTCACCTGCCCGTCCATTTGGTGTTCGCCAGATGTCGGCCCGCACCCTGCCATATATAGCCACTCACCTCTCATTCACAGTGTCCTGTAGGAATATTGTGGGGCTACTGTGTGGGTCAGTGCATGCTAATGCATGCCCATGTTTCTGTGTCTTGTTAATTAGGTTTGCCTGCACCCTCATCCAGGTCCATCAGCACTATAGAATCACGCCTAGTATGACTGGTAGTGATTGCGCTCTCTCAGCTGAAAGAAGGATGTGAGAGGAGAGATGGGGGAGTGAGAGTGAGAAAGCTCTAATGGAAAGGGGGGGGTCACAACTAGAGAAGGCTTCTTACAAGGCTGTGAACTCCCTTTTCATCAGAGGCAGTGCTCACGTGCTTGGGTAGCTACAAGAGGGGATAGCGGGAGGTGCAGGAAGAACCTTCTCCAGAGGATCTGCACCTGCCCTCCTCTCTCCATTTGGGAAAGGAACTGAGGGGAGCGAAAGAGGGGTGAGGCTTCTCTGGAGGATCCACAGGCCTCCTGCACTCCCTGCAGTTCCTTTCCCAATCAGAGAGATGAGTGCAGCTGGAGATCCAATGGAGAAGGACATTCCTGCACCTTTAGCTCTTGCCTCTTGTAGCCGCCCAAGTACAAATGTGCTGCTTCTGATGGAAAGGGGAGTAACTGTCAGTGAAGAAGCCTTCTCTGGCTGTGACCCCACTTTTCCATCAGAGCCAGGACTGGGGAGAGGTAAAGTGCTGAGTGGTGCTACTAGTGGCAGCTATTGCCAGCACATTAAATACGGATGGGGGCCCGTTTATTAGATTTACATGCTAAACAAATGTAAGTGAGGGCTTGGCTGAGTGGCAGCTGCATGGATCGAACACAGACTCCAGCAGACTATTGTCTTAATTGATTTCACCCTTAGAGCTGAAATGGGTAGCAAGATAAATGTTCACCTTTTTTCGCAATTTCAGATAGGCCATAATCAACTTGAATGCCATTTTTCATGAAGTTCATGCAATTGAATTGTTGCAATTTAGTTTATTTAATTTGTTTCTGTTAACTTTTCTTTGTTTCCAGTTGTTTTGGTTTGGATCAACTCATTTCCACCAGTAATAGTCCTGCTATAGTTGCATATATTCTTCTGGCCCCGATTCATGGTGTTGGTGCTGCCCTATAAAGCCCTACATGGTCTGGGCCCCACCTACCTGCAGGACTTCCTTACTTCCTGAGTCCTGGATCAGCCCCTGTGGTCTGCTGGGAGCGCACTCCTAGCCCAGGTGGCACGGGTGGTAACCATGGAGGTTATCATGGAGAGGGCATTCTCTGTAGCTGCTCCGAGACTGTGGAACCCCCTCCCGATCCAGGTTCATCTGTCCCTGGATCTTCCCTCCTTCCATCAACAGTGTAAGACTTGGCTGTTCCACCAGGCTTTTGGTGGTGGAGACAGGTAGTGTGAGGGGTGTTGGGTGTAGAGCGTTGGGTCTTTTAGATGAAGTTTTATGTTTATGGATTTTATATTATTTATATCCATGTTTATTTATACTCTAAATTAAAAACCTCTGGTTTAAGATATTAGTTAAGGCACAGATAATTTCCACAAATTAAAACCCTCTAGATAAAGAAATCACTAAAGGCACTTATAATTTCCACAAATAAAAAAACTCCTTATTAAGAGATCAGTATTAGCACTGTCAAATTCCACCACACCACACAACACTAGGAAATTATATGCTAAGGCACACTGTTTCCAGACAAGCATGGACAGAAAGCTAGCCAACTAACACATATTAAGATGAAAAGAAACATAATATTTTATTATCCTAAATCACAAACACATGAATTAGTAAACCACCACAACAATGATCACACAACGTCAGAACTGTGCCTTAATTTCCGTCCCAGAAAGAAGACTCATAGTAGTGTTATCGTTATACAGGTATGGGTTCTTTAGGGAGGACTAGTGGACTTTATTGCTCTTTCTTTGGACTATATAGAAAAGCAAATAGATCTTAAGGCACAGTTCTGAGATTGTGTGATCATTGTGTGGTGGTTTATTAATTCATGTGTTTGTGATTTCGGATAGTACAATATTCTGTTTGTTTCTTTTGTATGAATATATGTTAGTTGGCTAGCTTTCTGTCCACACTTGTCCGGAAACAGTGTACCTTAGTTTATAATTTCCTAGTGTTGGGTGGTGTGGTGGAATTTGAAAGAGCCATAACTGATCTTATTCAGGAGGTTTTTTATTTGTGGAAATTATAAGCACCTTTAGTGATTTCTTAATCTGGAAGTTTTTAATATGTGGAAATTAGCTAGGACTAAAACTCAATTTTGACTTTTTTGGGATTATCGCTGAGAATTGTGATTCTCATCTAGTTTTAAATGAGAAATGATAACCGAGAAAAGTGCTGTGTCTCACCTATTCTTGGTCAAGAACCGTTTACAATTTACTGGATTGTCGTTTACCATTAGATTGCCAATTACTGAGTTACCGTTTACCGGGTTGTTGGTTGCCACTTACCAGGTTGTTGGTTAATGGGTTGCCTGTGAGTCAAATCCAGTTACCAATAAAAACAGTAAGCAATCAACTAATAAACCAATAACCAATAAACATGGTAACTAACCAATAACCAAAAAACAATAAACTAATAACAAAAAAACAAATAAATAACCAATAAACATGGTAATAAACCAATAACTAATAACCAAAAAATAAAACAAAACAAATAACCAATAAACCAATAACTATGGTAATAAATGAATAAACCAACAAACACAGTAACCAGTAAACATGGTAAATGGCAAATCACAGTAACCAGTAAACATGGCACATGGTAAATTTAAATACCGATAAACGGCAAAACCCCATGGTAACCAGCAAACATGGTAGCTGATAAATCAAGTTTCATCTGAGATCTTGATTGGGGTTCAAAAAAGATGCAAAATTTCTGCAGCAATTCTCTATTCCCATGAAATTATTTTAATTATTATTAAAAACCTGAGGCTTTTAATTTAGTGAATCTCCTTGTTTTTTGTTTTCTCAGAACCAAATGTTTTCAGATAAATGGTTTAATTTTTTTTACAATTATAACTGTAAATTCAAAGATTTTCTTGGTTCCTCTGTCTCTCGTGTCATTCCTCATGATCCCTATATGACTCCATGTTGCCATTCACTGTGTCATGTTTCTTCTTGTTTCTCCTATTAAACCCTATTTGTCATTCCAACTGCTCTGCATAACACCCTATTTGTCATCCCATTTACTCTCTATTATTCAGCACCATATTAATTGATTCATCTTGTCACCATGGTGCGTTGCCTCCAGTTCTTACATTTTGTACCAGAATGGAAACCACGTTCTCTCGACTAAACCCAGTCACCCCACTTTAGGCAGATTTGACCCCCAGGAAAAGCTGCCACCCAACTGTATTTTATTTTATTTTATTTTATTTTATAAAAAGTCTTGATACCCTGCCCCTCCTGACAAGCAGCTCAGGGTGGCTTACAACAAACAAAAAACATTTAAAACATTCAAACATATAAAACAACTGTAGCAGAGACCAGTCCTGTGTGGCTGCTGCACCTTTAAGAGGGAGCCAGCCAGTGGGCTGTGTGCATATTCATGGGTCTGGGGGAAGCTAGCCCATTCCAAGGAGCCAAACTGTGAGAAAAAACAGGCTTGGTTCTAAGGTGCCAGAGTAGGCAGGACACTGGCACTTTAAAGGCAGTAGTGCTGTGCTGTGGGCCATGCCCACTCTGGCTACATAAGGGATTGGAAGGCAGAGAAGAATGCAGTCTCTGCCTGGGACCTGAAGGGACCACATCTCCCTGACAAAGGCTAGCCACTCTATGCTCTCCAGGGTGCTGAAGAGAGGAGAACCAGGTACTCAGAGAGTCTGTGCCCAGGAGGGAGTCTTGTGCCTGGGGAAGGCTTGGCCAGAGTCTGGGGTTTTGAGGCCTGGCTAGAGGGACAAGTTGGGATTGATGTTGTGTTGCTCCTGTGCCTATGAGAAACTGACTTGGGCCTGCAGGGTGAAGGTGACTGAGCCGGAAGGCACAGGGACTGTGGACTGTACTAATAAAGGACTGTGTACTCAATAACCTCTGGACTGGTGTGGTATTGGGTCCTATAGGAGAGTATCCCCTTCCTAAAATGGAGATTCAGCCAAGACTTGGACTGAATAGGCGTGGCAGAGGGGTAGAGCTAATTCCCCTAGAGAAACCCCAGCACCCCCGTGTGGCCCTGGGAAGACCTCTACTACAACAAGTCATAACAGGAGGATTTTTTTAAAAATCCCTTCTGCCCCCACCCTTCATCCATCTCCCCTGCCAAATGCCAGGTGGAACAGCCAGGTCTTACAGCTATGTCAAAAAGAGGGGCGATCTGGGACCAACCGGGACTCCACCAGAAGGGAGTTCCACAGCCTCAGTGTGGACACCGAGAATGACCTCTCCATTGTGGCCCGCTGTTAGACTCAGGGGACCTCAAGGAGGGCACCCCCAGATGACCGCAGGGGCTGATCTAAGATCCAAGGGGTGAGGCAGTCCTGCAGATAGGTAGGGCCTAGAACATTTAGGGCTTTATAGGCAAGCACCAACACCTTGAAGTGGACCTGGAAGACTATAGGCAGCCAGTACAGAGATCAGCAAACCCGTGTAATATGCCCCTGGAGGCCCAATTCCACCAAGAGTCTAGACACTGCATTCTGCACCAAATGCAGTCTCTAAACTGTCACCATGGGTAGCCCCAAGTAGAGCACGTTACAACAGTCCAGCCTAGAGGTGATGAAAGCATGGATGACAGTGGACAGGTCAGAGTCCAAGACATATGACCAAAGGCATTGCACCAGATGTAATTGACAAAAAGCACTCCTTGCCACGGCCTCCACCTGAACATCCAAGTGGAGTTGCAAATCAAGGAGCGTCCCCAGACTCCACATCTGGGAGACCAGCGGAGGACAAAACCCATCAATAATGGGGTCCGGTCCATCATCTCCACTGCCTTACCCACCAGCATCACCTCCAGCTTGTCAGGATTCAGTCTCAGTTGATTAGCCCTCATTCAGTCCCGCACATCTGCCAGACACTGAGTAAGCACCAAGACTGCTGAGGAAAAAGAGAGGTAAAGCTGGGTGTTATACACATACTGCTGACACCGCATGCCAAACCCCCATACCACCTCCTGAGCGGCTGCATGCACATGTTGAACAGGAGAGGGGACAAAGCAGAACCCTGTGGGACTCCAAACAAGAGGTTTTGGTATGATAAAATATAATCCCCAAGCACCACACACTGAGTTCTTCAGGCCAGGGAGGAGAGGAACCATTCACGAACCATCCCGCCCACCCCTGCATGGTCCCGCAGGTGCATCATCAACATCCTGTGGTCAACGGTATCAAATGCAGCTGACAGATCTAATAGAATCAACAGGGTCAAATGACCTTGATCCAATTCCAGGCATAGGTTGTCAACCAACACCACAAGCGCAGTCTCAGTGCAATAGCCCAGATGAAATCCAGACTGCAAGGGATTAAGAAACCCGATATGATCCAGATGTTTCTGTAGCTGTCGAGTCACTACCCATTCAATAACCTTCTCTAAAAAGGGAAGGTTAGAGACAGGCCAATAGCTGGTGAGGGAGCCAATGCCAAGCAATGGTTTCCTGAGCAGAGAACACACCACCGCCTCTTTGGGACAGTTCGACTCTCTGCCCTCCTGAAGGAAGGCATTGACCACCCCAGCTAGCAATGGACCCAGTGTCTCCCAGAAGGCCTTAACCAGCCAGGATGAGCATGGGTCTAATTCACAAGAGGTGGCACTGACCACCCCAAGAACATCCTCTGCATTAGTCTGTGTCACTGACTGAAATTGATCCCACAAGCTCAGACAAGGTGGGGCTTCCATAACCTCTGGTTTCCTTAATGTAATAAGTGCACTGTCAAAGTTTTGGTGAATACGAGCGATTTTTATCCACAAAATAATTCACAAACATGTCACAGTGAGCACCAGATGACTTCTCTCCCAGGTGGAGGGCTGCACCACCCAGAAAAGCTCCACTGGATGGGATTTTGCGGATTATTATTATTATTATTTATTATTATAAACATTTATATAGCGCCATACATGTGACCTGGTGCTGTCCAAAACATAGAAATAGACGCGGTCCCTGCCTGTGGCTTACAATCTAAAAGACAAGGAGGGGGAGACAGGGAGAGAGGACAGTGGGAGAGACAGGGGAGAAGACTAACAAGCATTCAAGCGGATGCAAAGTCTCAGGTGCATGTGCTTAGTTTGGTTACAATCAGGTTGGTTACAGCAGTCTGCCGAGGAGGGAAGACAGTAGGTGTATGGGAATGACTAGCAGGCATTGGGAAAGGTGGCGAGGAAAAAGTGGGTCTTGAGGAGGGATTTGAAGGAGTAGAGGGAGGGGGCAAGGTGGATGTGGGCAGGGAGGGAGTTCCAGGCATGGGGGGCAGCGAGGGAGAAGGGTCGAAGG
>QEPC01015536.1:318788-344620 GCA_003113815.1 Sphenodon punctatus
TCAAAAGGCTTGGGGCCAGGCGAGCTTCCTCCGGAAGGGAGTTCCACAGCCGCGGCCCTATCACCGAGAATGCACGCTCCATCGTGGCCCCCCGCTTCACACGGGGGACCTCCAGGAGGGCACCCCCGGCGGACCGCAGGAGTCGCTCCGGGGCGCGGAGGGTGAGGCGGTCCCTAAGGTATGAGGGGCCAAGGCCATATAGGGCTTTATAGATCATCACTAGGACCTTGAACTTGGCCTAGCATGACCTTGAAGGTGAGATTAGCCGGACAGGAAGCTCGCTGTTGTGTTCTGCAGCTGAGCTGGGTCCACGCCCCATGCCTCACTCTGTTGTGCCACAATGTTGCGGTTCGCAGCCGCCTTCCCTGTACTCAGGAACCCTTGCTGCCCCTCCCAGCCCAGGAGTGTGTTTTTGCCACCAGGGCTCGGTGTCATTCTCCCTGTGGTGCCGGACCATGGCTGCCTGCCCATCCACGGGTCTCCCGCTCCCCTGCCCCCCTGGGGCCCCCCATATCTGGACCTTCAGCGAGACCATGTCTCTGTGCGACCTGTGGCATACCCCAGCCGTGCAGCTGCTCCTGGGCACCCCGGGCAGCCACGCGGGCGCCTATGAGAGCATAAGCTCTGGTCTCCGTTACTTCGGCTATGAGGCGAGTTCTCGAGATTGCCGGCTGCATACGGAGGCCCTGGGGCTGGTTTGCTTCCCTGAGGGGCGCATCCTGGACCAGCGGTGCTCCCATGTGCCCTGGACCAGGGCAGAGACCGTCTCAGCACTGGTGGTGTGCAGTTTGAGCACCTTCACGGAGTGCCTTGCTGACGGTGGCCCTGCCTTGGCCGTGACCTACTTTTCCTGTGTGCATGGGGCACGTGGGTACCAGCGCACCCATGGGGCGGTGTACCACCAGCTGGTGGAGCTGGGACAGCTTCTGTGGCCCCCTTCTGCTGCCTGCTGTATGCCGGAGCCTTCCGTGGCGGAGCTGTCAGCCCTGCTGGGGGTGTGGGCCCGTGTGGACATCCAGCTGGCTTTCACCATGCCTGATCCCTTTGAGGCATACTACCTGATCGCCCACCACATGTCCTTGCAGGGGTACCACCGGGGCTTGCTCCATTGGCCCCACCTGGTTCACCGGGTGGGGCACCCGGGCCTACTGTAGACCCCAGTGGCAGCCTGTGACCCCCTGTGCTCCTCAAGGCCCCCCCGGTGTTGTGCTCCCATGTGGACCCCCCCATCCTGGGTGCTTGTGTGACCTGGTGGTTGGGCCCCCCCGGACTGGGCAATGGTGCTTCCCGGGGAGGGTGTTTCGTGTCGTTGGACCTGGAGCACCTCTCCGCCTATCCTGGCTGCCCTCCCTCTGCCCCTCTGTGACTGTGGGGCCCGTGTTCCCCTCCTGGACCATCTCCGCCGGGCTGGCTGTGCCTTGCGGGCCCCCATCGTGCCTTGGTTCTGGGGTCCTGGCCCCCCCCTTTCTGAGACTGCCTGTGTTGCTGTGGGGGCACCTATGTGGCCTGTGGTGCTGTGGGGGTGGGGGGTTGCTTCAGCCTGTGTCCTTCCCTGCCCCTTTGCGGTGCCCCCCGTCTTCCGTGTCCCCCCCTGCTCCTGTTGTTCCTTGTGCTTTGTCCGGGCACCCCTACCCCCCCTTCCCGACCTTTCCCTTGGGTGCGTGCTCCTGCATGTGCGTGTGTGCATGTGCGTGTGTGTGTGTGTGTGTGTGTGTGCCCGCGCATGTGGTCATGCTGTGTGTTGTGCTGTGGGACCACTGTGTGTGTGCACCTGCTGAGTGTGGTACCTGTTGGCTGCTTCTCCCTCTTCCCCCCCTCCCTTCCTGTTTCCCTTGTGTGGGCGTTCCCTTGTGTGCCTTTTTGCTTTGTTTGCCCTCAGTCGGGCATGTGTGTGTCCTGCCCCTGCCCGGTGTCTTTTGGGAGTTTTGACCACGGCCGGGGATAGGCGTCACGTCTGTTGCGCTTCCCCGATCCGTGATGTGTCGGCCCGATTCCCGGTCGTGGTCCCGGTCCCATCACATCTGTTTGGGGCTTTTCTTGGCCCCACAGCATGGTAGTTTCATTCACCCCCACCGGGGATCCACTGTGGGGAACCGCCCGCCCGTAACATCTGAAATCACCCAATCACAGTGTATACAACCCATGGCACCAGGATCATGGCACACCATGGGAGAATGGGTCTGTTGGATAGGACATGTCAATGGCTACAATGCAAGTGGGCACCTGGTATTCTCCAACACCTCCGCTTGTGTATCCTGGGTTCAGGGATTGCGCCCCATTGCTATACATTTACAACTGGCTCCCCAGAACATGTCTCTTAGGTGGCCTCAGCTAGAAAGGCTTAATGTGACCCTACAAATTCCATTTCTCATAGCCTGGAGTACTTTTGGTGAGTATAATTTTCCAAATGCCGCCCAGCTGTACCAATAAAAGGAACCAACGAGTAAGTGTACCCCTTCCAATATAATACAGATAATTTGCAAGGCTTGAATTAGGGAATTGTTTTTATATTTGACACAAATAGTGTGTAAAGCTTAGATTATGAAATTACTTTTGTATTGTTTTATATTTGTGACAACTGTTACAGGGTACTGAGGAATCAACAGGCGGAGTTGTGCATGGTTTTGAGTGACTGAGTTAGGTCAACTTTGCTTAAGCAGAGGCCACTGGGAAGCAAGGGCTGAAATGAAGGAATAAGGGGGCCTCGCATGAACGCACCTTGCAATAACAGGAAAACCACACCAATGCAGGAAATAAAAGACGTCGGATGCTTTTGAGTAACTGAATCTAGGTCAAACCTAAAAACCCTGCACTCACCTGTGACATTGACTGCTCTGAAAAGCAGCTGTCAAGAACCAGACAGGTGGCTCTAAAAAAAGATTGTTGCATAAAAGGAAGCTGCAGAGCCCCTGAAATCGGAGATGATTGACACAACACCTTAGAGGCAGCGCTGCGCATGCCAGGACTCTGGCCTCTATCGATGAGCTACCCTGAGATTGGCCATCTTAGGTGTATGCCTGGTTGTAAGTATGACTGTATAGTGGAATAGGAAAAAGGGAGTTTAAATTTATAAGTCATTTAACAACCTTTTACAATAAAATCTGATTTATTGGTCAGTCTTGTGTGATTTGTGTCCTTGATATGATATCTAAACAGAACCTCCTCAATAAGATTTCTGAGGACTGAGCATCCTCAGAAATCAGGATATTTTAAGAAATAGATGGTCACCAATCTTAAGAAGAAGAGGTGATGATGGTGTTAGTAGTGGAATAATAGGCTACATAGGCTGCCAGAAGAAATATAGACTGTCAACATAAATAAATATCCTGAAAAGGTTACCCTTAGAAATAGGTTAACAATAGTGAGCAGGACAGGTAACAGGCACCTGTCCCACCTCACTGATCTAACATCCCCCGACCCCAGCTCCCCTCTGGCTGTTCCACCCTGGCAGCAAGGCACCCACCCCATCTTATCATAAATTCCAATCCTCCCCTCCCTAACCCACTCCCTCTCCATTTTTCACCTCCCCAATTCCCCAACCACCCACCTAAACACACTATTACAAAAAATAACCCCCTTCAGCTAACCTCCTGCCAATTACCACACTAACATGCCCAACCTAGACACCTCAAAACCAATATGGGCTCGTGCCTCATCCCCCCAGGTCCCGCCCAAGGGCCCTTTGGTGCAGTCCTTTAGGCACGTAGTCTGTGGTGCGTTCCTGTGGCACTGCTTGGAGGCATGCCACTTTTCAGCCCCTGTAGGTGCCGGCCCAGCCAGAAGTCACTGGGGGGAATCCATGGCCCCATCCCCTCTCCCTCTGCCACTGGAAGGCGGGGGAGAGACAACAACAGAATCCTGGGAATCTCAATCCCTGAGGCCCTCTGGGCCAAATTCTTCACCTGGCTCGGGTATGGGGGGGTTGAATACCACAGTGGTGGCCCCAGATGGAATGGGGCGAACCCAGCCAGCTCCTAGGCCCCTGCAGCAACAGGACCCAGGAGCAGCATGGTAGATGTGGCGGCTGGCAGGCATGCTGCTTTTCAGCCCCTGTAAGAGCTGGCCCAGCTGGAAGCCCAGCGGTTTTGGTCTGTCTTTTCTTAGGAATTTGGCTTATTTGCCTAGCAGTCCAGTAACTATGAGTGTCTTTATACAGGTCTCTATAAACAGGTTTCTAAAAATCGCTCTTACCAGTTGTAAATATTAGTGCAGGGGCTAGGAGCCAGGGAGGGACAATGGGGGGGGGGGGGTGTCTCCTGAAACTTAGGCTACACTTAAAACAGCTGGTTGTCACAGGACCCTGTTTGGAAGTCTGTCTCTGTCCCAGGTCAGTGTCTGAGTATGAGTGGCACCTAGGAGTCACGGAGATGAGTGCAGAGACTAAGAGGTGGGGAGGGGAATGTGAAGGAGTGTGTCTGATGTCACTGACTGCATATGAACAGATCGTTATAAACAGCACCTACTAGTCACAGATATTAGTGCGGGGGCTAGGAGCTGGGGTGGTAAGTGCTCATGCTTACCTTCCTGACCCCTGCACATACTGTTCCTACTCTCCCAGCTACACAGCTCAATACAGCTTTAGGGTGCCCACCTGGAGTGGAGGGGTAGTACCTGGGTGTTAACTTAAACTTATTATTTTCCCCATAGTCCTCTCAGAACTTAATGGAAAAGAGATACTTTCCTGCAGATTTTGGGCCAAATGTCAGCCTCCTATTCCTAATAATTAGCCTAGTGAAAGTGTTGAGCAGCTCTACTCTTAAGGTTCAGATTGGATCTGAGCCCAATGTAAGAGGAAGCAGCCAGGAAGCAGGCAAGGAAAATCTATACAATATAATATAATGGAGAGAGGCATATCGGGGGGAGGGGGAGGAAGTTGGGGAGTGACTGAGTGTATGTGTGTGTAGGAAGCAAGGAGGAAGTGACTTAGCGTGAGTGGGAGAAAGGCAGGTGACTGCGTGTGATAAAAATCAAGATATGTTCACAGCATTTACCTCATCCACATTGCAACAGTATATGTTTTAACATTACAAGTTTTATTTGTTTTTACTTTAATAAGCTTTGGTGACATTATTCCTATAATACTGTACTCAGTGTTTCACACATAGATCCCATACATTTTGGATTTTCAGGAATATTGCTTTTTTCACCATATGAAACTTAACTGTCCTGATTTAGTTTCCATGAGCTGGGGGAGGTGGTGAAGACTTCTTGCTGTATTCCCCTACATGAGGAGAGGGTTTATAGAATCAGAGTTGGTGGGGATCTCAAGGAAGGTCAGCTAGTCCAACTCCCTGCTCTGATGCAGTATGACTACAGCTACATCTCTGTCCAGCCTCTTCCTGAGACTGAAAACCTCCTTGGCAGCTTGCTCCAATGCTCCCCAGTTCTTACTGTTAGGAAGTTTATCCTGATACTTAACCAAAATCTCCCTTCCTGGAACTTGAGGCTCATTATTTCCAGTCCTGCTCTCTCAAGCAATGCAGAACCGTTCCTCAACATCTTGGCTGGCTCTTTAGATATCTGAAGACTGCTATCACGTCTTCCCTTAGTCTTCTCTTTGCTAAGCTAAGCATACCCAGTTCCTTCGACCTTACCTCATAAGATTTGCTTTCCAGACCCTTCATAACAGTGCTTAAATCTAGCAGCTCTGCATGGGATTTCAGTGCTAACTCTGCCTTGGACCTTTAGTCAAACTTTTGGAAACTGAATCAGCTAATGGAAATATGAAAGTCATGAAAATAAACTCAAACCAAACTCTTTCTTAACTCAAATCACAGATACATGTGCTTGACTTAGTTACAGGGCGGATGGGAACCTCATCCTTGAAAGCAAATATACAGTACCTGCGGCGCGTTGCAAATGGCATCACTTATGTTTTGTAACATGTTGAGGTATGAAAGTATCCCATGCAATCAATTAATGCAATGCTTAACATAAAGAAAGTGCTGTATACTGGCCCGTACATGCCCATACATGCCATGTTTACATAAAGAGCAAAGTAAACAACTATCCTTCATCCAGCACAGATGTCCAGCTTCCTCTGTCTGTATTATCACATCAACTGCTGTGTCTTTTGCATCAAGCCTTTTTTGGTTTAGTCATGTATCTTTTATGCTTATCCACCAAACCAATTTTGTTTGTTCCAATCATTTCCTGCCCTTCTATATCACTCACTGACTGTGTTCACAGCTACACTTTAATTAAATAAATCCCAGTCACAATCCCCACCTAGTGCATCCTGATCTGAAAATACACAATGAGCAGCCTGCAGATTGTGAAGCTCACAAGACTGGGTTTATTTTTCCCATTGCTCATTTGTTTTCTCTGTGGCTTCCCATCCATTCAAGTGGACTCTGATTTGTGGTAGACTGTGGCTTTTAACACAGTCCTGAGCAAAGGGTGGTTTATAAGCTTCTTCTGTCGAGAAACTGTTGCAATACATTGTGGGCCTCCATTCCATGCTTTTCTATAACACAGAGCTGAGGATCAGAGTGGAAGAGTGTTTCTGGGCACACATAGACCCTTTTCACATGGGTGCCCCCCACCCTTTGCATATGTGTGGGTGGGGCGGGTGCCCATGTGAACACTGTGGCAGGTGCGGCGGGATGGGTAGGCTCCCATAGGAACACCGTCGGTGGTGGGTGGGGGTGCATGCTCACTCCACCCCACCTCCACCCATCACCCATGCATGGAGCAACAGGTGCCAATGCCTGATGCTCTGTGTGTGGAGGTGGGTGGGTGGTCCATGGGAATGCATCCCCATGCACTGCCCACCCACCGGCACCCACCCACCCATCCCCACACCCACCGTGACCCATGTGAAAAGGGCCTAAGGGAGATGAACAAATATGATTAGCAGGTACACAGCTGTCTAGATCCATTGGCTAAATTCATACAATAAGAGACTCCACATTGTGCAAAAGTTACAAGATTTCGAAACCGTGAGCCTGCTGTAGCACAGCTGTGCAGAATTTGCTGCTGCTTTTTAATCAGGAGGATACAGTGCCCTCAAGTTCCATCTGACCCCAGCTCCAGCAGTGGAGTCTGGCTGCTTTTAACGACGCCGGACAGCGAGTGTAGTGCTGGGAGCTGGGGTGTACACATGTGTGACGTGTGTGTGTGCGCTGTTGGAAGCTGGGGAGTCTGTGTAATGCTGGGAGCTGGGCTGTGTGTGTAGTGCTGGGAGCTTGTGCCTACTAGCACTACACTTAGTGCTTGGGTTACACAATACTTGCAGGGTTTGGAATGAGCGGGGCCAGGTTTTGAAATCTCTGTGTTTTGTTATAGTTTTTATTATTGCTTTGCTGGCATGTGCATGTGACTCCTGAGGTTTTAATACTCTATGGATTTTAGGGGCTGACTTTGCAAGCTACCTTTAAGTGGAAAGAAACGTGGCATGGTATTTAGGGGTGAGTGGAGGGCAGATGCCCTATGTCTTTAGAGATGCAGTTTTTGTTTCTGTTCCTGCCACTGATTTTCTGCATGCGCTTCAGCAAGTCACAGTCTCAAAGTGAATAGGACTCTGGAAAAGCCCTTTGGGGATCAAAGCAATAGTTTACTCATAACTCTGGCTCCCTACGAGTTCAGAAACTCGCCTACATGGAGCATCTTGAAGAATCAGAGCCCCAGTTACTAGGTGTCGTGTATCTAAGCACTATTATACTCTCTGGTAAGGCCTATCATTTACCAGAAATAGCCTCACTCTGAGTAGAAGATTATTATTTTTTTTAAGTGCTTATGACAGCACCAGAGGGTCACATCTTCTCTTCCAAATTCAATAATTAATTCCCACCTACCTGAATTCTCTCACCCCTTGCTGTTTCATTTGCTTACATTATTCCTCATGCCATGTCTCAAACTTGTGAGGTGCGATGTTAAGCAGCTGCCTCCTTCCACTACAGAGGTGGCAGGCAAACTGACTGCTCTTTGTGTGTCAGGTTTGCTCAATTAGTCCAAAGAGTTTAGGCACCCTTCAGCTTTGGAAGCTGTAATTGCTAACCTATTCATCCTAATCCTGCTTCAGGGCAGCCTAATCCCTGCACAACGCACACACACACACATTCTATCAGCCCTCCTCCCCCTCCCCCACACAATCAGGAGCAGATGAAGCCACTGCCGCTAACCAGGACCAAGCTGCCACTCATGCTCCCGTTGCCATGTCTGCTGCTCCTGTTGCCTCTGCAGCCAGGATGTGGGTTCTTCTGCCACTTCAGCATGGTTCAAACACCCTGCGGCGCTGCACATGTGCGCAGTGAGACAGGTACCATGTTCCTATCTGGTTTGAAGAGACTACATGTTCCAGCATGCCAGACAGCAATGTGTCCTCTCTGGCATTCTTGGACATGTAGACCCAGCAAACCAGATAGGCAACATGGCTCCCGCTTCACTGCACATGCATGTGGTGCTGTGGGAAGTTTGAACTGCGCTGCAGTGCCGGTGGCAGAGGAACCCACATCCCAGCAGCAGCAGCAGCAATGGGAGCAGCAGAGACAGCAATGGGAGCAGGCACAGCAGTTTGGTCCTTGTCATCATTGTCTGCAAAAACTCCTTCAGCAGGATCAGCGGGAGAAGCAGGAGCAGTGGTGGGAATAGAAGCAACAGCATCTTCTGCGGTCCTTGTGAGTAGCACGCTGCCCCTTGTGACAGGCATCGGGCAGCGGCGGCAGTCCTCCCTCCATCCCCCCAAGCAGGGGGAAGCCAGACCAGGGAGGAGGCAGGGTGGCCAGGCAGCTGGATGGGAGGGGGGGAAGCAGTCGCTCCTTCCCCCCTGCCTCCTGCCCAGAATGCTGCCAAGGTGACTCGAACAGTGTCTTAAGCCCGACTGCTCCAATGTTCTATTCATTGGATAAAATAGGCACTAAAACACCCCCAAGGGGGTATATGACTGAATTTTAACAAAATTATTCAAAGGCACCCCTCAGCCACAGACTTGAATTTTCTATAAACAGCACAGCCCCTTTCCATGCTCTATTTAGCAACTACAGTCCCGGGATCAATACGGTTGCTATGAAAAAAAACCTGCAAAAAGTCTGTATATTTGAAACACTGTATCTCAGCCATTTTTCATCAGATCTGACTGATTTTTGGACAGAAGGACCCACTCACCCAAATGATCATCCACAACAGATGACAGAGTGCTAGGGTAACCCATAACAATTTGGGAGGGGATAAAATATTCAGGCTTTACAATGGATGGTGCCCTGCACCGTAACTATCCAGGCACTCGCATGCCTGGATAATATATTATTATTATTTATATGTTTATTGTTATTTATATGCTTTTAACTTTGTTAGTTGTCATGAGCTGTTTGAGGCAGGAGGTTGTGTGGGATATCAAGTGCAATAAATAAATAAATAATGAGAATGAATGCAGTAAAATCTGGAAATGAATGACAAAAACAAGTGAACCGACCAGAACTAATGTACAACATGAACCAACCAAATGCCATGAAAAGACAAAATGGGTAATAGAATGAAGATAATTCAAATACCATTCAATATCCATTTAATTTCTTTCAGGTTGGACCATTTGAATTTGACCAGTTTGCCTGTTTCAGTTCTACTCTGTCTAGCTAGTGCTACCTATACACTCATAATGTCTCCTTGCCCAAACTATGGGTAAAACGAAATGTAACAGTAGCCCCAGTACTCCACAATACCCCGCGAGTGACCTGCTTGTCAATTTGGTGGCTGCCAGATGTTTGTCTATGTCCGCCTTGGGGCACCTGGCCAGCTGATACCAGATGCGTCATCTGGAGAAGGTTAGCAATACGATGTGGGCTAAGGCTCACCCAGCTGGGCTAAACTGGGCTAATGTGAGCCCTCCCGTCCATGAAGCTAGTGAGGCGAGGTCTGAGGATCGGACCCGGAGGAGCACACTCATCCTGGCCACCGAACAGCTGATTGGGAGGGAAGCATGCTCACCCCGGCTGCCAAACAACTGATGGGGGGGAGGAGTGCGCTGCCCCTGGCTGCCAAACAGCTGATTGGGACAGAGGCGCGTGCTCACCCAGCCTGGGTGAATGTTCCACAGTTGATTGGGGAGCTGTTTGGTGCACTCACCCTATCCAGATGAGAATGCTCCTCCAGGCCCTCCTGATCAGCTCATTTGGCATACTTACCTGGGATGAGTGAGTGCATGCCTCCTCCCCCCTCAATTAGCTTTTCAGCGGCAGCTCCTTCCAGAGGGCTGTTCCTGCTGTGCAGCAGGTGAGTAAAAGTTATGCCCTATGTGAATGACTCCTTGGCCGACCTGTGGCATGGAAGGACTTGTGATGGCAGCCCCCTCCCCACAATTCCCTGGGGGGGTGTACTAATTTGAACTGTCCTCCCCACTGATACAAAGTATTGTGACTGCAGTGGCCCTCAGTCACGGGATCCAGCTCACTCCTGTCTCATTTGTTTTCACCCTATGTTGCTACACCGCTCCCACATTGCCCTGTGCAGCAGCACATATCTCCCAGCAGCTAATGGCTTTTGGCGAGGGAGAGGGGTAGAGTTGGGTTGGGGGGGTTGTGTTTTTTCTGCCTGCTTTTGTTTATTATGTTTTTAATTTTTTTTATTGTTTTATATTATATTTTTATATTGTATTTTGTTATAGCTGCTCTGGGCTACCGAGGTAGGAAGAGCGGGATACAAAAATTGTTAAATAAATAAATAAATAAATAATTAATGCATAATATCTTGGCTCCTTGGCTCCTTTTAGTTTGCCCCCAATTCTAGCTCATCTTTCCTCCTTTCCTTGCCTCCTTTCCCAGTGTTTGTAAATAAATACACTCAGTGGAGGAAACCTATGCAGGGACCTGAGTTCACTGCACCAAAAAATCATACATTCTGCAACCAGTGAAGCTAAATTCTGCAAATTCACCGTGAGCATTAATAGTTGCATAATTAACTTGATTTGCTTAACTATGCATGCTGGGAAGCAAATTTGTAACAGGTTTGACATAGAATCACAACTTTGCTAATCAAACATGACTCAAATCTTCTGGAATTTCAACACTCCAGAATTCCCACCTCATATTAAAACCCCAGACCTCCCTCACCCAAACATAAGGCCTTCAGACCCCACCCACCCTCTCATCATCTCCCAGGGGCCTCGGGTCATGGTCACGCATCCCTGACAGATCGCAGCTGCAGCAGCAGTTTTAGTTTGGGGTCAGGTGACAAGTTTATGCCTGAGCCAGGATTTAAAGATCCTTCAGACAGCCCCCACTGGAGTTTCGCTGTAATTTCAGCATGGCACTACGAGGATTGACTGATTCTGCAAAAATCACTGCAAATTGCAGCAACACAGTCAGCATGGGTCCCTGCTTATGAGCTCATTGCATTTAGTCACAATCCTGAAAAGACTTCTGGCCAAATGAAATGAACACAAAGGTTTCTTCCATTGAGTGTATTTATTTACAAACAAGGTTGGATCCAAAATAGCGCAGACTGCATGACTGCACTGGGGCCCCATATGTTGGGGGGCCACGAAATGAAATGAGATAGAGTCATAGAGTCACAAGGTTGGAAGGTACCTCCAGGGTCATCTAGTCCAGCCCACGGCAGGACCTGTCACACCCCAACCAACTGCACAAAGAAATCCCACCAATAGCTACAAGAGACTGGGACCAATCAGAGCACACTGATGCCTGAAATAACAGGAAATCATTTGATTTTTTTAAAAAAAGGATCAAGATGTTTCAAGCAGGTGAGCCACACCCATGCTGCAGGGGAAGGTGAAAAACAGTCAGAATCAACTGCCGATCTGCCCAGAGGGAAAATTAATTCCTGACCCCAAATAGGGTTATCAGTTAGACCTTGAGCATGTGTGCAGGCCCCATCAGCCAGGCACCTAAGTAATGTGAGCAAGAGAACTACAAACGTAAAGTACAAGCCAACAGAACCTCAAAGGCAGAGAGATTTGGTCAGTCTATGAAGGACAAACAGTGAATCCATAGAAGACCTTCAACAAATGGAACCCATGAATCAACTAAAACACCATATGGGCCTGCACGGCATGCAGTCCAAGGAGCCCTGGCTCTTGAAGGGGATATTCTATTTAACTGAACATTAACATTTAATCACAGTAACATTTTCCTTTTCCTAAGGTGAATTAGTGTATGCCCTCTGAACACCCCTATTGTTACAAGGAGGCCCACATCACCATTTTAGAAATGATCCTAACTTCCCTGGATCTGACACTGGTCACAACACACTAAAAATACACAGCTACCCAAACTTATACACCTTCAAAGAGCACAATCTTTTTTTTTTATTTTTAAGATGGGCCCTCTTGTAATGTCCAGCCTGTGAACCCACACGGCTCTGGCCAACCTTCAAGTCTCGATCCCTATTCTGTTCCCCTCTGTGGTATCCCGAAGTGAACTTCCAAATCTTTGAGACGTGCTCCTGACTTCTTGTTCCTCAGAGTGCTCGGCTTCTCTTCCCTGCCTGCTGTCAGCTGGGTGCAATTAGGCATTCCAATAAGCTGAGCTGCAACTCTCCTCAACCACTTGGGCTGCTGACAGAACTATAGCCTTGTCCTGGACTCAGGGGTGAATCTTTTTACAACAGGGTTCCTACTAGGGGTGTGCAGAAGGCACACTATTCATCTTCATTTTAGTTTTTGTTTTCATTTACCAAAAAATCTTCATTTTGGGTTTTTTTCATAAACAACCCTATCATTTTGGTGTTTTAAAAAGTTGTATTATTATTATTATTATTAATAATAATAATAATACTAATATTAATAATTAATAAATAATATAATATAATATAATATAATATAATATCACTGTGTATGCACAAAAATAATATCACTGTGCATGTGCAAAATGGCCTCCAGGGCTGTTCTACGTATGCACAGCCATTTTCCAAAATGGCACCAGTTGCCATTTTGGAAAAGGGCTGCACATGCACAGAACAGCCCTCCACAGCCATTTTGCAGAAGCACTGTTTTTAATATATATATTTTTTTTTAATTAAATTTTAAAAAATCCAAAATCCAGTTGTCAAAAATCCTGCAGATTGCATTTCAGGATACCTTCTGGAAAAGAACTGACAGGAAGGGTATACCAGACAGTGGAACCAAACCAGTAGCGACACCAGCATATATTCATGCTGCCACATGCACCCGATGATGTAGGCAGACTATGAGCACCTCAGAATTGCGTCCCTTTTATACATGAGTAGCATCATGTGTATTGGCACCCTATAGAAAATTCACTAGGTAGGGAACCTTCTCCCCCACAAATTGCATCTTCACTGGCCTAAAACTCTTTGGGCCAGATCGTCCTGCATGGGAGGGAGATGAGGACATGGCCATGATGGGAATGCTCTGAGTAGGGCCCTACCTTCTGGAGAGCACTCTACAGGAGGGGTATAGCTTTATGGGGAATGAACTGCAAGGGTGAATGAACTGCAAGGGTGAGGTTCCAGTCCAAAGCATCCTGAGAGGGATGTACCAGGAGTGCTCTACAAAGGCGTAGCCCCAGTCTGGAACTCTCCTTGCCCTCCAGAGGCTTCCCCTTTTCTTGGTGCCTTTCTTAGTGGGACACTCTGAAAAAGACAGCAGGCCACATTTATTGTAAGTTTGGGGGAGCCTCCAGAGGCTGGATGGAAGGGAGGCATAGGCTGGAAGTGGTTTGCAGGGCAGTGGTCCACTTTATTCTATGCTCTATCCTTTCATTGTAAATAGAGCTAAAACGGATAGCAAAAAAATAATAATATTCAGGGTTCAGAATATTCAGGGTTCAAAAAAATGTCTGGTGTTCAGAATAGCTTGGCGGTTATTCAGTAACTAACTGGTAACTTCAGAGGTTAACCGCCAAACTGAATTACCACTATTACTGCCTACCAAATTACCATTTACCACATTATCTTTTACTGTATTACCACACAACCAAACCAGTCCAGATAGAGGGTGGGAGTTAAAAAAAGAGACTCAAACAATAGTTAAATGGTAATTTGGTAAATGGTAATCCAGTAAACTGGATAACTGGTGGATGTTAAACAGATGCCATTTGGAATCCGACTGGATATTGGATACCATAGACACTGAGATGTCTGCCTGGATACCAGATAATAGCACATACTCATTTCAGCTCTAATTGTAAGCCAGAAGGCAACAGTACGTTCGTTTATTCCATGCTGTTCCCACAGGATATTTATAGCTAATATCTGGGGTGTGCAATTTGTTTTCATGTTTTTAATTACTAGAACAAATGAAGCCCCATTTGTTTAAGTAATTAAAATACAAAAACAGATGAATAAGCAAACAACTGTTGTTTGCTTTCATCCGTTATTGTTTTAAAAATAATAAAATAAAACAAATACCCCAGTGCATGTAAAAAATGGCCACCGGGCCATTCTGTGCACGTGTAGCGCTTTCCCAAAATGGTGACAGCAGCATCAGTGACATTTTGGAAAAGGGCTGCACATGTGCAGAATGGTCCAGTGGCTATTTGTGCATGCACAGTGACTGGGGTTTTTAAAATTCATTTTTGATATAATAAACAGAGGGAAAGAGAAAACTCCTGAAATTGAAGGGTTTTTTTTTGTAAATGAAAACTAAAACAAAAAGGGGAGGGGAGGAGCTTTTGCACACACCTAGCTAATATAAAGGCGATTTACACCTGTTTTATCAGGAAAATGAACCGATTCATAGTGGGGCGAGAAAACAGGTAACACCCCATATGACCTTCTCCTGCTGTGAGTCAGCAGTTTGTGTGAAAGAACATTTGCCATTCTAGCATATTCGTCAAATCTACCCCAACAACGTATGATCCCTTCACACGACATACAAATAACTTGTGGAACTTGTTGCCAGAGGTTGTTGGGAAGGACAACAGCATAACTAGGTTTAAAAAAGGAGTGGATGAGTTCTAGAGGATAGGTCCATAAATGGCTATTAGTCAAATTGGTGAGTGACATAGCCTCAGACTGTTGGGAGCTGGGAATAAATAACATAGAATTGATCACTCTATTATGACCTGTTGTATAGTCCTCTGATGTGACTGAAGGTGGCTACTGTCGGAGACAGGATGCTGGGATGAATGGGCCATTGATCTGACCCAGTATGACACTTCTTATGTTCTTAGTGCTCACAATGGGGAAAAGCAGCATGGACCATGCTCTGCGTTCCATTGCTCACTGCATATGAATAGTCCTAAATATTTTATAAACTGTCTATGTACTCTGCATAAATAGCAATTAATCCACTACTGAAAGCAGCCACTTCTGCAGTCAAATAAGGCTGAAATACCCTGCCTTATCTACATAAGAGGTTGGCCACTGTATATGAAATTTCTTTATGCTCTAGGAAGCAGTAGCAAATGCCCCAAATCATGTTGATCTGCACAGAATTTTATCTGAAGGACAGTGTTAGTAAGACTTATCCTGCCACCAGCTATTTTCCCTTGCTATTCTGCCACCAGCTAGTTTCCCTTGCAGCTCATTCACACGACATCTGATCCACATGAGTAGGCAGCATGTGTCCCCCTCTGTGCACTTTCTCCAACAGTAAAGTGGTCGTGTGAAGGAGCCCTGAGGCCACCACACAGATGTCAGATAGGGTTGCCACTTATGTATATTTTTCCAGGCCACTTATGAACCATACATGTTGCAGGGCCTGCATTGGTGCCATAGGTGCCAATGGAGGCCCTACAACATGTATGGTTCATTGGCCTGGAAAAATATACATAGGTGGCAACCCTAGTGTCAGATGATAATGACTTTGGGAATTACGGACTTGAGGTTTGGGGCTGAAAATCCAGAAATATACTCTTGTATTGGGTCTCGAAGTAAGGTTTGACATCAGCACTGGGACATCTGAGTCTAACAGGAGTCAAAAGGTAAGCCAGAGTTGTGGATAGGAGACAACCAAAGACTCAGGCCACCAAATCCAGAGTCATGTCAGGATCAACAGCAATTGTGTTGAAATGGGTAGTGGGTTTATTATTCATGTTAGTCACATTTTCAGGTAGCCCTTTGCATACCCAAATAATATCCATTGTAAAGTGGCGATTCACATATTTGTTTTTTAGGGTATTCCATTTCAGTTTTTCTGTTTTGTTTAGTCAGTCCCACAATTTTCAGGAATTGTGTATAGGCAGTAGTGCTAATGCTGGTGAAATAATGTAATCAAAATTCCAAAATTTATTTATTTATTTTATTTATAAAAACTTAATACCCCACCCCTCCTGACATAGCAGCTCGGGACAGCTTATAACAACAATAATAAACATTTAAAACAGATAAATCAACTCCTAGCAAATGACCAAACAACTGAAATAACCAAACTGAAAAAACCCAACAAAACCTTCAAACCTGGATAAGTCATAGCAGAATAACTGAAATGCATACCCAGCAGAGCACAAATGGATATATGCTATCTACAGCTGCAACAAGTACTAAAATTAGTACCTGTGGGCACTCCACTGGGGTCACAACAGGCTACCTGAAGACAGACCATGTAGCCTGTCATGATGTCTGAAAATGCGAGCATTACCCTTTGAAACTGAGAGCGGTGCAGAGAGTAGTGCAGAGTCCAGTTCTGTAGCCATGACAGGCAAGCCACTAACAGGCAGCCATGACTGGTTTCCATGGCAACTCCCCACGTCAGGCTGGGTGGGCGCAAAAACAGATGCAGCCGCCCAGTTCAGCCCACTCTGGCCCAGCTTCCAGCCTAGCTGCCTACCCCATCATGGTGTGAACTGGGTCCACATCTGGCAGGCCCAGAACAAACATGCAGGTTCGTCACTGGCCCATATGGCCAAGAGTGGGCCAAAAGGGCCTCCCATCACATTTGTTAACACCCACAATGCCCCTCGCACATCCAGTTCCATCCACTCTGTTTTTTTATTTAAAGTTTGTATAAACAAAAATACATACTGTTGAAAAAAATCCATTATATTGACAAACTTTGTGACAACGTGGTTTGTTTTGTGGCAATCTCTGCTTGCTTTTTGGCAACATTTTGATGCACCTGAAAAGTTCAATTTTAATGAATTGAAGAGTTCTCAGAGAGATGAATTGTATCAATGTGCCCTGGAGGCTGTCTCAGTGGAGTCTAGTAGGGATGGGCGAATAGATCGCGGTTTGGGTTCGGCAGTTCGGTTCGGCTGCGTTCGGTTCGGCAGTTCGGTTTGTCTGCGTTTGGTTCATCCGTTCGGTTCGGCAGTTCAGCTAGTTCGCAGAGTTCGGGTTTGGTTGTTCAGTTCGGTCGTCCGAACAGGCTGTTCGGTTAGGCCGTTCGGCGGTTCGGTTAGGCCATTCGGGAAATGTTGTTATGGGTGGGGTTTTTTTTTTTAATATGGTTTTTTGGTTTTTTATTGGGTTTTATATGGTTTTCTTTTCTTTCTTTTTTTTTTTTTATATGGGGTTTTTTAATTTATTATTTTATCTAATATTATATCTATCTATCTACACTAAATCTAACTGCTATTAACTATTCTAAATGCTATGAACTAAATGGATTATCTAATAAGTACACAGACCTATTCCTACAAACACTAAAACTAAATCACTAACGCTATCTCTATCACTAAGCTAACTCCTACATCTATCTATCTATCTATCTATCTATCTATCTATCTCTTTCCCCCCATCCCATATCCATCTCTCTCTCTCTCTCTCTCTCTCTCTCTCTCTCTATATATATATATATATATATATATATATACACACACACATCCCATATATATGGGATGGGGGGGAATCACAAACAGAAGAGGAGTCTGTAGTGAAATACATACATTATATACTCAGTGAGTCTGTACATAACATAACACAAGGTTTCAGTTTATGGTTTAAGTTTCATTTCATTACAAAACTGAAATGAAACTTAAAGCAATCTAAAAATCCTACTCAACGCCTGCTGTTCAGGAACAGTGACTAGCTCAGAAGGTGTTGGGAAGGGGGGAGGCAGATAATTACTTTCGTTTCTTGCAAGCCTTTCCACCCCTGGTGCCTGGAAGTCTGCTCCTCAGTGACTGACACCTCCCTGTCATGTTTGACCTTCCAGTGAACCTTTTTTTGCCACCCGAACTCACCCGAACGCAATCCGAACTGACCAAACTGTTCGGCCATTTCGCCGTTCGGTGTTCGGTTTGTTTGGTATGTTCGGGTTCGGGTTCATGTTTGAGTTCGGTCGTCCGAACAGGTCGAGTTCGGGCCAAACTCTGAACTGCCAAACCGCATTCGCCCTTCCCTAGAATCTAGCAAGCTACTCACAAACAGTTTGCTCACCGAGATTTAGTTAATGAAACAAAACAAGCATTAGACTAGAGCTGAATGAGTACCCCAAAACAACAGGTAAACCCATAGAATAAGCCATAGCCAAACTGAAAAGAAGAGTTCAGGTAATCAATATCAATTTATTGTCCATGGCTATTTTGGATTGACTTTGGGGGGTTTGGTTATTTAGATATTTTGGTAATTTCAGTATTTCTGTTTCAAAACATCATATACATTTTAATTCCAATTCAACAGCACATGGAGACTTCTGGAATTTTTTCTACACCATTAAAATGTGCAGCAATGGATGATGAAAATTGTTTTGCCTTGCTCTTAAATTAGAACTGTAAACACTTTAAAATATTCCATTTGGAATAGGGTTTCAGTCCCCAGGACACTCTTATCAGAATGTTCATTGCCAGTTGCACAACTGTAATGTGCTAAGAAGCTTTGTGACCTGCAGATTTGTTTTGTAAAAGACAGTTTGGGCAGTGACAGAGAGATAATTGGGAGCTGAATAGTGAAGGGAGATCAAGAATACAGATGTGAAGCAAATCTCTTTTGGAAAGTGAGGATTTGGTCACAATTTCAAACTAGGGCACTGAAAGAATAAGAAAATTTCTAATTTAGATCTAAAGTGCTTATATTAAGAACTGCCTGTAGATGAGCTATGCTATGCTGTAGAGTACATAAGCTTCACCGAGGGGACATATTCCAAACAGATGGCATCAATGGATAGATATCAAATATTTGCAGATTCCAGAAAGTCTCATGGAGACTTTCACATTGAAATCACTGGAAAGTTCACTTGCTCCAATGGGCTTTAAAAGAGGCTGATGGTACAGCAGTAGCACAGAATAAAACTTGCAAGTGCCTCAGCACACATTCAGAATGATTCTCAGAGCCATGGCCATAATTAGAGTGGGGGTTGTGACCCCCAAAAAATTTACCTCACCCTCTCCCACAGTTCTAGGGTCATGGGAGCAGGATCCAGCACCTGTCAAAAATTTTAGCCTAAATTTACCCCACTCGTCATAGGATTATTTATCCTTTCTTAAAAGGATAATTAATAAATGAGAGGAAATGTTAGGCAGGTACTTGGGCTGCAGGGACACAAGCAGAAGCTGTGTTTGGGCAACACCCCGGTCAACCTTATTATTTCTGACCACCAAGTTCATGCAACCTTCAAGCTTTTGGGAGTTAGTTCCACCAAGTGCTGTTTGAAAGAACGGCTAATTATAATCTGACTGCCTCTCACTGTAAACTGTGACATTGCAATCAAGGAGCCATTCTATTAGGGGTGTGCAGATTCATTGTCTTTTTTAAGTGCTAAAACTAACAATGGCTCATTCATTTTAGTCACTAAAATATGAAAATGACAGACCATAGTAATGAAAATGGATGGAAATGAAGGGGAAAAGCATGCATTTTTGATACCAAAATAAAAATTAAAAATCACTGAACGTGAGCAAAATGGCCCTTGGGTCTGTTATGCATATGTGCACCATTTCCCAAAACAGCGCCAGCAGTGTCAGTGCCATTTTGGAAAAGGACAACTGTTCTACGCATACGCAGTGGTTATTTGGCTCATTTGCAGACTGGCTGCCCTTTTCCAAAATTGTGCCAACATTGCCGGTGCCATTTTGAAAAAGGGCTGCACATGCACAGAATGGTCTGGTGGTATTTTTGTACATGTGTAGGATATAAATTTATTACGGGTACTAACTCTTGCCATGACCCAACTTGTCAAATACAACAACAATATTAAATTCAAATACAATAAGTACATGGTAGGATGGACATGAAGCGTTAGCCTCATTGTCTTCCTTAAGTTCGTATGTAGGAAACAGCAAATTCATATACAAACTTTACTATCATCCCCAAAATGCATTCAATGGGATGCTGCCATATCAAGACAGCTGGTAGAATCAGGCAGTAGAATATAGCCTGCCATTTATGCCACCACATACATAAAAATATAGTACAACACCCATCCCCAACCCCAAACTAATATACTATCATTAAAGTATACAAATATATAAATATATAAATAGCTAAACAATAAAATAAATACAATGAATTATTAATTTTCAGTCATCTTAGCCTGCCTGCTTTTAATGAGATCTCTCCTTCTGGTTGCCAACCTCACAAACAACGCAATTGCCAAGATATCATCCTTGCCAGCCAACTTTAGTAAAGCCTTGTAGCTTCCTCCCTTGTAGCTGCCTCCATTACCGGGTAACAACGGAGCCAACCATGTTGATCTAAGGGCAGTAAGCTGTGGACATCGGAATAGAAAATGCTCAACGGTGTCTAATTCCTTTAGACTCCACGAACAGTAGCATTTTTCATGGGGAGTATGACAGTATCTACCCTCAACAATATTTTGTGCATGTGTAGTGATTTTTATTTATTTTTTATTCTTAATAACAGGAAATGAAAAATGAATGAAAATAGTAGAGGGCAGGTCACGAAACCACCCTCAAACAAACAAGATTTTAGAAATGAAAAAGAATGATGTGCCTGCTGAAAATCCCTATGCCAATGATTAGAAATATTATCTCCTCCAATGCAGCTCATGCAGCAGCCTCCTGAAAGACTTCTACCAAGCTTTTTGACAATCTGTCTTCCTCCTTCCTGGGTCTCCCACTAAAGCTCCTCTGTGTAACTAATGCTCCTCGTTCCTTGGCATTTGGCTTCTGAAATACATCCCCGCCTTCCCCCCACTTGCACAGCAGGAGGCCTTTGCAGTTCTTTGCAATATGACATTTTTAAATGTTCAAAAGCAAAACTCTTTTCACTGAGGTGATCGTCTTTGTCACAAGAAGGAGAGAAGGATTTTTTTTCTCCCCAGCATAACTCAGGAAAGTAGTTCTACTGGCTTGGAACCTTTAAAAATAATCCCATGAAACATAAAAGGACAGTATCTTTTGCTCTAACCCCCTCAGATTTCTCTTTAAATCTTCCCATGTGCAATGCCTCTTTGCTCTCTATTTCTCTGTCTCTCTTGTATGTGCACCCCAGTTAGATTTGGGGAAATATCAATTTATTTGATTAATTTAACTTCTTTACCTGTTCATGAATTCAGTTGCTTGCTGAAATTTTCCTGCTTTTCCTGTGAAACAATCACACACATCACTGCATGGCGTACATCTCAAACTGTCTGTACTCATATTTTCCAATCTATCAGTTTCTGCTGAGTGTCACCTGTTCATTAGATACCTAAGGAATAGTGCTGAAATGAATAGTGGATTTTGTATTTGCAGATTATTATTTATATTTTTCGGTTTGCTATTCAAATAATTTCTGCAAGCAAAATGAATATTCAGACAGCAAGGTTTTTTTGGATGTTGAGTTGTTTGGTTGTTCAGTGACTCAGTAGTTTGGTTATTCATTTCAGCTAATGCACAATTTCAGTAATTCTAATGACACTGAAAAAATGAACAACTGAACGATCAAACTGAAATATACTAATTGGATATGCAACAAAGATGGAAATTAGGGCTGAAACAAGAATAGATTTTATTCTTGTGAAAACCTTGTGAGAATCAAGAATCAGGGTGGAAGTCTTGGAGACATCTTGGTGCTGAATCAGATACTTGCGAATTTTCTCGCTCCTCTGCAGTGGTGTAGCTACCATGGCATGGGGGGGTGCATTTGCACCAGGGCCCTGCCCTTGGGGGGGTGTCTGTAGGCAGGGCCAGCCTGAGGCAGGGATGGCCCCCTCACCTGCGGCGACGGTGGCGGCAGCAGGAGGGGTGAGGGAGTCAGGAGCACGGGGGAGCCGGAGACCGGGAAAAGAGATCCCCATTCGCACCGGCTCTTTTCCCGGCTGCCGGCTCCTTCATGCTGTGTCTCCTTCGCCCCTCCCTCTGGTGATGCCGCCACCACCAGGTGAGAATGCAGCCTAAGTTCTTCTGCTGCCTCCCCTCCCTGGCTCCAGTCCCTATCCCTCACCTGCCTCTGCCACCTAGTAGTTCTGCAGCAGCAGCAGCAGCAACAGCGGGACACTGATCGGAGAGATAAAGCTGTTTGTTTACAAACAACTCCTCCTTCATGTGAGTGATCAGAAGGTTGCTACCTTGTAAAGAAGGTTTTTCGAGATGGATGTCCAACATTCTCACAACTGGGTTGTGCATGCTCACCCTATTCAAATACTAGACCACATAATGGTCGCGAACTCCTCTAGTATAAAAAACGCTCTCCCCCCTCAGAATGACAGTTCCTTCCAACCCTTTCTAGGAATATAAGAAAAAAATTCCATGAGGGGCTTGAAGGGTGGGTGTTGTGAGAATGTTTCAGAGCCATCTCAAACAACCTTGTTTACAATGTAGCAACCTTCTGTTCTTCTTCGAGTGGCTCCTCACATGCTATTTTTACATGGCTCCGCCAGGTGGGGTAGGTCCGTGGGTGCGCCAGTGCATGGACAGGGCATGCACACGGCTGCACATGCATCCCCATTCACCCCCCACTCATCCACAACCACTGAGTAACTGCCATTTCCCCCAGTTGTTCCATGCATGGGGATGAGTGGGGGGGAATGAGTGGGGATGCGTGTTAGGCGGGTGTGCATGCACCCCCACACACCATGGGTGCGTGCACCACATTGTTCACACGGGGCTTCCCCACCCATGAACACACAGAAATCTGCATGTTCATGGGTGGGAGAGGCCCGTGTAAAAAGGGCCACATTCTCACAACTGTCTTACTTATACTATCTTAGGTAGGAATTTGGGATGTAAAGCAGTATATATTCTATCTTGGAAAATAAATCTGCAAATATGGTTCTGAGATTATTATGGCTGCTATTTCATTAACTTTTCTTAATGTAGTTATTGCTAACAGGAATACTGTCTTTAAACCCACACCCCATAACCAGTTCATTTGCGCCCCCCATATAACCAATTCACACTGCCCCAGGGGTACAAATTAAATGGTTATGGGTGGGGGCAGCATGAACTGATTATGGGGGCACAACTGAACTGGTGAATCAGCGTGAATTGATTATATGGGGGCAGGGGCACAAATGAACTGGTTATTGGGTGGAGGAAGCATGAACTGATTGTGGGGTGACTGGTGGGTTTGATAGCAGCACCTCTGGACTGGTCGCACCGCATGCGTGCACAAGGTCCAGGCGACACTGGCAGCAAGAAGCAACAGGCCCTGGAGGTCAGGCTGGCTAAGCTCACCGCCCTCCCCCAGTAAGGCAGTGGACGCAGTCAGTTTCTCTGTGCTTGCCTCACTGCCTGCCCGGCTGCCCCTGCAGTGGAACCACTCCTGGGGAGTGGTGGTAGATGCTCGGCTGGGGAGGTGGGAAGCATTGGGAGGCCATGCTTGTCTATGGCCACAGTTATGACTCCTAGCCCCTGCTCCCCACTCCCAGGCTGGGCTCCCAGCTGGGTAAAATTTAAGGGGGGAGAGAGGAGGAAGCCACACATTTCACTGCCCAGATTTCCTACTTTGTCTGGGGTTGGCAGCTGTTCCAGTGGGGAAAGCTACCTGATGGCAAATTTTTAGGAATGGGAGGAGGGAGAGCAGGAGGGAGGGGGCAGACTAGCTGATACCTTAGCATTCTGTAGGCTAGCAGGAGTCTGCAGCCAAAAGAATGCTGAAAAGCTGTGCTGAACCTGCCTTTTCCCTTCAGATCTCTCCACTCCCATCTGGAGGTCCTTTCCACATTGGAGGGGGGAGAGCAGGCTGGAGGGGGCAGATCTTGAGCATTCCATTGGCTAGCAGGAGTCTGAACACCAAATAGAATGCTGAAAAGCTGTTCTGATCCTGCCTCTTTCCTTCAGCTCTCCCCTCCCATCTGTTTTCAGCCCAGACAAGATAATCACATGGTTCAGACTCAGACAAGATAATCACATGGTTAAACATATGCAAATAAACTACAGTTCTCCTCCCTGTTTCCAGATGGGAGGGGGGAGCTGAAGGGAAGAAGTGGACTCAGCACAGCTTTTCAGCATTCTGTTGGCTGTAGACACCTGCTTGCCTACAGAATGCTAAGGTATCAACTAGTCTGCCCCCTCCCTCCTGCTCTCCTACCTCCTGACCCATTCCTAAAAATTTGCCATCGGGTAGCTTTCCGCACTGAAACAGCTGCCAACCCCAGACAAAGTAGGAAATCTGGGCAGGGAATAGAATGCTAAGATATTAGCTGGGTCTGCCCCTTCCCTCCTCCTCTGACCCTCCCATTCCTGAACATTTGTGATCAGGAAGCTTTCCCCAATAAAACAGCTGTCAGGACCAGACAAGTAAGAAAGGTGGGGAGGGAACAGTGTGGCTTCCCCTTCCTCCCTCCATCAGCACTGGCTATTCTGTTTTTCGAGATTCCTCGAGTTCTGAGGACCAAGTACTCGGGCCTGTCTGAGGGCCCTCGGCGAATACTCATGAGTAATTTCTGAAGATCAGAAGGAGCCTATTGGGGAGGGAATTTTGCCTATTTATATATTTATTTATTTATTTATTTACTTCAGTTTTTACCCCACCCTTCCCAATTGGCTCAGGGTGGCTCACAAGCAAATAAAAACAATACATATAAAAACAGCATAAAAACAAAAACAAAATCCAAACACCCAACCCTCCCGCAATCACACCAGGAATGGACCAGGGAGGAGGGGGTAGGGGCCTAATGGGGGCTGAAGGGGTACTCAACCTCTGGAGGGGCTCTGGTGATGTGTGGCTTCCTCTGGACTAGGTAATTTTTTTAAAAAAAAAAAAGATGGACATGCTCAGAAGGGTTGAATGGCCCCTTCTGAGCATGTTCAGGCCTTTCCAGGGTGGCACTTGCAGCTTGCTGAAGCTGCCAGCACAATCTTGGAAAGGTCTGAGCATACTCATAAGGGGTCATTCAGCCCCTTCTGGAGGGTGAGTACTCTTACTCTACCCCTTCAGCCCCCATTTCCTCAAAACTATGGAACTCGGAAAGTCGAGTTGAGTATCTCGTGCCTCAGGGTTTTCCACGGAAAACCAAGGACCAAGTTTCAGCACCAGTTATTAGATGCCTGGGCATCTAAATGGCAAATTAGATTTAATGTGGACAAGTGCAAAGTGATGCATGTAGGAAAAAATAATCCAAACCATGCTTACACAATGCTGGGTACTAAGCTAGGAGTCTGAGTTACCACTCAGGAAAAGGATCTGGGGGTGGTTGTGGACAATACAATGAAATCCACAGTGCAGTGGGCAGCAGCAGTCAAAAAAGAAAACAGAATATTAGGAATTATTCGGAAGGTGATAGAGAATAAAACTGAGGATGTCATAATGCCTCTATACAAATCAATGGTGTGACCGCACCTAGAGTATTGTGTGCAGTTCTGGTCGCCCCATCTCAAAAAAGACATCGCTGAACGAGAAAAGGTACAGAGAAGGGCAACAAAAAAGCTCAAGGGCATGGAAGGGCTCCCGTATGAGGAGAGGCTTGGTAGGTTCGGGCTGTTCAGTTTAGAGAAGAAATGACAGAGGAGATAGGATAGAGGTTTATAAAATCATGAGTGGTGTGGAACTAATAAACAAGGAGCAGTTATTTACCCTCTCAGCTAGTACTAGAACTAGGGGACACTCCATGAAACTCATGGGTGGCAAGTTTAAAACAAATAAAAGAAAATATT
>QEPC01015536.1:345769-357648 GCA_003113815.1 Sphenodon punctatus
TCTCCCTCTCTCTATATTCCATCCCTGATTCCCTTCCCCTGTTTTTAAATTCATTTTGAGTAGCATTAGATTGATTTAGGTTTCATTTCAGTTTTGTACCCCTTTCTGTGTTCTTTGTGTTTCCCCCCATCCCATTTATAGATAGATAGATATTAGATTAGAGATAGTAGATAGTTGTAGGAGTTAGCCGAGATATAGTGTTTAAAGATAAAGTAGTGTTTGTAGGAGTAGGCCTTTGTACTTATTAAATAATCCATTTAGTTGATAGCATTTAGAATAGTTAATAGCAGTTAGATCTAGTGTAGATAGATAGATATAATATTAGATAAAAAATTTAAATTTAAATTAAAAAAAATAAAAAATAAAAATAAAATATAAAAACATTATTTTGGAGAGAGAAATGGAGAAGGGAAGGAGAGGCTGCCCATAGGGGAGGCAATGGGGCATTCGCCAGAGGTGGATGGGGCCAGGGGAGTGGCAGCAGGCAGCAGCAGTAGCTCGAGCACATCACCATGCCCCAAACTCAGCAGGTCTGCTTTAGGGCAACAGGCTTCAGTGGCTCAGCGTCGCCTCCTGACAGTACCCTCCTCCACTGCCACGCAGTGCACTGAAAGGCCTGCAGGACTTTAGGCTGCATCTGTCTTTGCTGCTGCTGGTGCTGGAGCAGGTGCTTCTGCTTCCGATGTTCCTCCAGGACCACCAGTGTCCCCTACTGTCGAGGAGATCCCCAGCATTGCAGAGCTGGTGGATCCCACCCCGGCTGCTAGAGGCAGGGCCCGATACACAGGCAATGGCAGTAGGGAGAGGAGAAGCAGCAGCAGAGGCACTAGCAGCTATAGAGGGGGGCCCAGGGAGAGTGCCAGCAGCATAGTGGGCACGGGAAGTCTAGTCTCAGGGTCCCAGTACTCCCCTTCATGGGACATCATCGTGATCGTGGACAGTGAGTCAGAGGCAGACACTAGTGCTGCAGAGGAGATGTCTATAGCTGAGGTGATGGCTGAGCCTCCTCCCAGAGCTGTGTCACCAGTGTCACCAAGTTCTACCCCTACCAGCGGTGCTGGCAGCAGTGCATCATCCGAGGCGGGCCAGAAGGCAGGAGGGGGGAAAGAATCATCTATCTGGGGACATTTTAAGCTGATGCGGGCAGATGATCCCAGAGTGGTGCAGTGCACTTTGTGCAATAAGCTGGTGAAGTGTGGGCAGGTGCTCGCCAACCTTGGGATAACTGCAATGGCGAGGCACCTGAAGTCATGCGACAGTGCTCTGATGCTAAGTGGAAAGGAAGGGGAAGTGAATGCCACCGGGTTCCCGACAGCAGCAGCCAGTTGCCCGCCTCCTTCTACGGGCAAGCATCCTGCACCAACTGCTGCTGCCCCAAGCAACAGGAGCAGTATGGGGGCAGCACAGGAGCAGTAGCCTCGCCAGCAGCATCAGTCCACTATCAAGGAACTGGGGTGGGGGCAGCTGCCAAGGCCATCGGGTGCTGGAAGGTGGCGTGACTTCTTTCAGGAGAAAGCAAAGTGCCTGTTGGCCGAGATGATTGCTCTGGATGGGCAGCCCTTCTTAATCGTAGAGGACAAGGGCTTCCAGTGACTGATTGGATTCCTCATCCCCCGGTTTAACCTGCCTTACTGCTCCACCCTGAGTCGGACTGTGGTGCCACAGCTGTACAGGGCTTTGAAGGAGCGGGTGAGGGAGCAGCTGGCAGGGGCTGGGGGGGGGCAATGGTCCACTTCACCACTGACCTGTGGTCCTCCAGGAACGCCCAGAACACCAACCTGACAGTGACTGCACACTGGTGGCAGGACCCGGAGGCAGCGCTTGGCAGTGGCAGGAGGGGTCCTGAAATAGGGTATAGGTGGGCCCTGCTTCAGGCACAAGTAATGGACAGCTCCGACACCTCAAGCAACCTCGAGGCAGCCGTGGGCCCCATGGTGAGGGAGTGAGTCATGCCAGGTGTGGCCTTCACCAAGGGGTGTATGGTCACGGACAGCGCAGCCAATATACTGAAGGCAGTTCATGACAGGGGCTTCACAAGTATCCCTTGCGCCGCACACACCCTTCATCTTGTGCTCAAGGATGCTCTGGGCTTGGGGGAGAAGGGGATTGGGCCAGGCACCCTTATCTCCCTGTTCGACCGGGGGAGGAAGCTGGCGGGGTTCTTTAACCAGAGCGTGAAGGGCAGTGAGCTCCTCCAGGAGAAGCAGGCTGATCAAGGGTCCCCAGTGCACCAGCTGGTCCAAGATGTCTCCACCCGGTGGAATTCCACCTTTGTGATGCTCGAGTGGCTTCTTGAGCAGAAAGCCGCCCTGCATCAGGTGGAACTGGAAACAGACATTGAGGCACCTCCAGGGTACAACAGGGAGGAATGGGAGATTCTCACCCACATGGTCTTCGTCCTGAGATCATTCCTGGCCCTAATGGAGACCACGAGCAGCTCCACCGCCACCCTCAGCCAGGTGACCCTGCTGGTCCATAGTCTCCAGAGGAGTCTGGACAAGATTCTTAGGGGGTGGGATTGTGGCCCTGTGGGCAGGAAGATGTCTGATGAGGTGCTGAAGGTGGGGCTGAGTGCACACTTTGACAAGCTCCTGCACTGGAAGGAATATGTCCTGGCAACCATGCTGGACCCCAGGATCAAGGGCAGCATGGCACTCAAGACAGCGGTCTATGACCTCTGGAAGTGTGCGCTGGTGCAGAAAGTCCGGCAGGCAGAGCGGACTATGCAGCAGGATGCCCCTGTGGATGGTGGGAGTGGGACCAGTGACCCCTTTCAGCCATCTGGGTCTATCCCTGCCCCCAGCCCTAGCTGTAGCAGCAGCACCAGCAGCAGCATGAGTAGCAGCAGCAGGACCCCTATTACCAGCAGCTCCTCCTCTTTGCAGGCCACTTTGGGGAGCATGGAGCCCAGCACAAAAGGGCAAGCAGCATGGCTGAGGGCATTGAGGCAGGTGGTGCCCAACCAGAGCTACCAGAGGGAGTATGATGGTGCCTCAGCAGCAGTGGAGACCTACCTGGAGGAGGAGCCATGCATTGATTACAGCAGCGATCCCTTGGCCTACTGGGCTGGCAAGGCCAACGTGTGGCTGGTCCTGTCGAAAGTGGCCAAGGGTATCCTGTCCTGCACACCAACCAGTATTCCCAGCTAGTGGGTGTTCTCTGTGGCGAGGGACATTTGCTCCCCACACCGCCTGTGACTGGGGGCCAAGTTGGTGGAGCAGTCGTTGTTCTTAAAGGTCAACCTTCCGCTGCTGGGATTCCCCGAGCTGCCCCTGGACAAGGAGTGATGGCGCAGTGGCAGATGCCATCCCATGCCAAGGGCAGTCTTGGGACGGGGCTCCTCCTCCTCTTCAATCTGGACTAGGGCTACTGCTCCTGTGCTACTGAGGTGCTGTCCCTCCCTCCCAATGCCTGGCACCCATCCTGCTTCTCTCTCTGCCTCTCTGTCTCTGTCTCTGTCTCTCTCTCTCTCTCTCTCTTTCTCTCTGTCTCTCTCATACTAGATGGCCTCGGCCGCCTTATGTGACTGACCTCATGATGCAGGGTGGCATTGGGAAACAAACTGTAAGCCTGCCAGCCGACCTATGACTACATGATCTCGACCCGCCTATGTGACGCTGACTGGCTCTCACTATCTCGCACTGCAAAGTCTTTGCTAGCCTATCTGAGTGCCCTGATGCCAATTTCCCAGCCTGTCTGTCCTACTGCCTCCCATGCCACTCTGCCTGCCTGCCCGCCCAGCTTGCCGACAAGCTCAAAGCATGCCTCAGTCCACGTTCCTGCCTCCCATGCCAAGGTGCCTGTCTGCCCACCCAGGTTGCCTAGCTCAAAGCCTGCGCAAGTCTGCTTGGCCTACTGCCTCTCATGCCATGCTGCCTGCCTGTCCGCTCACCCAGGTTGCAAAGCTAGAACCCTGCCTCAGTCTTCCTGACTGCCACTCATGCCATGCTGCCTGCCTGCCTGCCTGCCCCGGCAACCAATGTCTGCTTCTGCTCCCGCCAATGGCCCCCAGGTCTATATGCTGTCTGTGCCAAGGGTTCTGTACCCTGGCAACCAATGTCTGGTGATGCTAGTCCAATGGCCCCCAGGCCCGGCCTATATGTTGTTTGTGCCAAGGGTTCTGTACCCAGCCAACCAATGTCTGGTGATGCTAGTGCCAATGGCCTCCAGTCCAGGCCTATATGCTGTCCGTGCCAAGGGTTCTGCACCCTGGTAACCCACTGTCTGCTGATGCCAATGGCCCCAGGCTTATATGTTGTCTGTGCCAAGGGTTCTGTACCCTGGCAACCAATGTCTGGTGATGTTAGTGCCAATGGCCCCCAGGCCTATATGCCGTCTGTGCCATGGCATCAAAAACAGCCACTCCAGACCCAGGATCCAACCTCAGGGTTCTTGTGCCCTGTCATTCCACTCATGGGGCGCTGTCATTCCACCTTCTTTTTATGCAACCTGCTGTTCATGGAGACAGAGAGAGACAGAAACAGAGAGAGAGAGACAGAGAGAGAGAGAGACAGAGAGAGAAATAAGAGAGAGAGAAAGTCTCCCCACTGCTAGAAGGAGAGACAGACATGATCCCACCCATGCTGTCACATGCACTATATGGCCATAGAGAGGCTCCCCGCTAGAACTAGAGAGATGGGGGGTGGAGGGGGAGAGGTAGGTGTATCCAGTTCAAGCTGCCACCTGTCAGAACCAGGAAGAACTCCCATCTGTGCTCATGCACCCGATGTCCACATCTAGCAGCAAACCTAACAATGAGATGGAATATAACACAACATATTATATGTGCCTGCTTGCCTGTGTTCATTCCTGTACCTGCTGCTAGCACCTGTCGCATGATTGAATGAAGTGTACCCAACCATGCACTAATTCTTGGGACATAATTATCATTAAACTCACATAGGCTGTTATTCCATTGTACCTGAATCAGTCATGCCCGCCCATCCCAGGAACCATCAACGAGATTCTGGGACCATCATTCCAGTCACTGGGGGCTGCATTCCATTCCACTGCATCCAGAAGCCCGGTGCCTGCACGCCAGCCTGCCCCCCCCCCAACAGCCTTCTCCTCCACACACACACCCGCGGATGCCCACTGAAACTGCTGGAAATAAAAGCCCCTCCGACCACCAGCTCCCGCCGCCTGCTGCCTGCTACCAAGGAGCCTGTCTCTCTTTCTCTCTGGCACACCCACACAGACACAAGCCCTGCCCCTCCTGGAGGGCTGTCTGCAAGTTGAGACCCTGCTGCTGCCTGGCACATCTTTGGGTTAATACCTTAACTACGCTACATGTGGAGCCAGCCAGATGCTGCTAGTAGGGATCGACAAGCTGTATGAGATTCTGCCACCTGCCAGCCAGAACTTCAGCAAATAGGGATAAAAGATTGGACAGGTCAAACGAAGCTCATAACAACAAATAGAACAACTTTTATTAAAACTATTTAAAAAACAACAACAAAATAACAACAACATTACCAAAACCAAACATTGAATGGAAACTTAGAAAGGAAACTTAGAAAGGAAAGGCTTCATGGCCACGCCAGAGTCCTCCTGCCGACTCACCGTCTGGCCATGGAGTTTTCAATATGGGCGATTAGCCCCGATGTGGTCCCGTATCTCTGCCTCCGGAATTTTTTGTTGCAGATCTAAAGAGCATAAAAAGATAGGAACATAAGAAGTGCCATACTGTGCCAGACCAATGGTCTGTGTCAAGCCCTGCCTGCATTCTGTCTCCACAAGTGGGTGGGTGGCCAATCTCTCTGCAGGGGACTTCCGTTCCTAACAGGTTATAGAGGGCAATGCATATTGCATACCCTGTTGTTCCGGCCCCCGTCGCGAACCCGTTCTCCTTATCATACCACTTCCAGACATTGGACCTTGTCCATTGACTGTCTGGGGGTGGCACTGGTTACCTCCACCTGGATGTCCTGCGTGGTGTGACACCAGTGCCGGCATCCGATTCCTCTCTGAAACAGGAACACATAAACAACACCTAAGTAATATCATGAATTTATGATGATGCCTCTAGTCCTCCCTCCTTGGGTTTCTAGGGATGGCAATGGGAGATGGTGACTCTGGCTGGCACGTGCAAGTCCTGCCCTCCTTGGGGTGCTAGTAATGATGGGAGCTAGAAAGACCCTTGCTGGCACGTGCAAATCCTGCCCTCCTTGGTGTACTAGGGGATGCTAGGGATGGCAAATGGAGAGATCCTGGATGGAACGTGCAAATCCTGTCCTCTTTGGGGCACTAGGGGTGGAAACTAGAAAGACCCTGGCTGGGATGTGGCAAATCCTGCCCTCCTTGGGGTGCTGCTAGGGAAGGATAGCAATGGAGAGACCCTGGCTGGCACATGCAAATCCTGCCCTCCCTGGGGTGCTATGGATAGCAACTGGAAAGACCCTGGCTGGCACGTGCAAATCCTGCCCTTATTTGGGGGAGCTATTGCTAGGTAGTGAGGGGCGACTAGAGAGTGGAGACCCTTGCTAGGAATGGCTGTCAGGCACATGCTTGGGTGGGGGTGCTGCTCGTGCTCGCGCCTGACTTCTGGAAGAACCCCCCACACTACAGTACCCTCTCTTTCTGTGGCAGACATCCGCTGCTACCCACTGATGCCCACTGTTTGTGCCTAACTGATGCCCACCACCCATGCACCCACCCGCACGCCAGTTAGCTTGTTCTAACAGATAGAGGCTTTCTTGTCCTCAAAGTAAAAAAAAAGTTTACAAACCTGGCAGCACCTCCTGTGCCCGCCACTTGCTCCTTATCAGAGGAGCCAACTGCCACCACCGAAGGTCCAGGGGCTGGGGCAGTGACCTCCTCCTCCTCCACCACCACCACTGGCTCTGGGAGCACCATGTTGGCCCCCAGCCATGGAATTAAGACAACAGTCTTCTTCATATATTTTTTTAAACAGCATACAGACCAACACACAGACCAACAACAACAGTCACCCACCAACAGTCACCAACCAGCCAAAACAACACAGCCAAACCAAACACAAACAGCCAAAACACACTACCTGAACAGCCAGCCAGCCAGCCAAACACACACTCTCTCACCACACAGCTCTGCATGCACTCGAATTTCCGGTTTCTGGCGCAGTCACGGGATCTAGTGATACATTTTTCCAAACGCCTGAACCGAACATGACCGAAACGAATGCCCAAACCCGAACTCGGCGACCGACCCGGATGCCCGAAGCGGATGAAACCAAACGACCGAACCCGAACCGCGATCTGTTTGTACATCCCTATCTGGAACATGAATTTTGATTGGCAGCTGCATCTCTGGTTAATATGTGTAACTAAGAATGAGTGAGGACATTTTTTCTTTTTAACCTAAACTGTTTTTCAGACCCCCCAAGATACATTCCTCAATCTCCATGGGACTTCCCTTCTCCCGCAGTTGGATGGTTCAAATTAAAATAGCTCATCTATTTGTCATCTCCCTAGTAACTGTGTGCCTCCCTTGCTCTGGCCACAAGTATTTTCAGGATTCATTCCATTTCATGTAAGTGTTATTTATTATCTCTCAGGTACCCAGTTCACCAAAATTACTTCTAGTCCACAATATATAATCCACCAACCCCCCAGTTATGGCTTAAATGGAAATTCCAGGTGGATTCTGTCTTTGTCAGATCTGCCCAGTCTAGTGAAACATGAACTGGAATGTGATCCAGTTGCCTTTCTGCTGAAGATCCAGATCAGATGTCTGAGCTGTACTGCAAATGTGCAAAATGCCAATGCCCTGCATTCTGACCACCGCACATTGATCCGCTATGAGATCAGAAATACATTCCCACCTTCTCTTCACTTGCATGGCAGTAGGTCTTTGCAATATGACATTTTTAAATGTTCAAAGGTAGCTTTCTTTTCTCACCAAGGCGATCGTCTTTGTCACATGAAGGAGAGAAGAAAATCCATGGCAGAACCCCATGCAACTTTCCAAAGGAGTAGAGAAATTCCATGGAGATGAAAGGGCTGATTTAACTCAGCTAAACTGCCTAACTAAGTCAGAATAATGGTCCATCTTAGTCCAGTATTGTCACAACCTGACATGGAAGCAGGGGTTTCACATTTGGGTCCAAATCCAGCTCTTCCAGGGTCTCTGGCAGAGGTCATCCCGGTGTGCTACCTGAGACCCCTCCAAGCGTGCTACCAGGGATCCTGAAATGAAGATGCCGCAGATTGAACCTGGGACCTTATACATGCAAAGCACGTGCTCTTACCACTTGACCTATGCCCCCTTCCCTTCCTGCTGTATCATGTGAAACCTTCCTAAACTCCTAGCTTGAGGCGAGCTCCTTTTTGGACTTTCAGTTTTCTCCCCTTCAGACTGGCTTTTCTTGAGCAACCAGCTCTAGGAAAAACTCTGTGTAATAAAGGGGCCTGAGTAGAGCTGAACCAGTTTTCGATTGAGTATCTGAAAGACTGACAATTGATTACAGAATGACTGACATAGCAACAACCAATATACTGAAATACCAAAAAATCCCCCAAATCCCTATAACTCTGGGACAAATCCCGAACAATTTGTCCTGAATCTTTCCTGGATTTTGCAGGATTTAGGGTATTTTTTTGGTATTTTGGTATACCCGTTGTTGGTACGTCAGTAATCGGCTGTTGGTATTTGGTAACTCAAACAGTATTCAGGTATGGATTGGCAACCCAAAATGGTACCTCAAAATGTGGATATTACCTGCAGGTACCAAATCAGGTACCTGTTTCAGCTGTAGACCTGAGGAAAGATCCCATCCTCTTGTTCGTCTCCTGACAAGACTGGCACAGCCTTCCCTCTCCCTGATAGCCCTTCTCTCTGAGCTTGGCCTAGCATTTTGATACAATTTCCCTTCAGTTGCTTCCTCCATGGTCCCAGCTAGCTAGGGCCAATTAGATATTTCAACAGCTAGGAAACTTCCTTCTCAAAGGGCAACTGAGGGTGTTTTACATGTGATGGCACTGAGCGCTGCCACACTTTAATCCTGCCTGGAGTGAGGGCCCATACTTCGGGCAGGATTTGGCCCTGCTGTCAAACAAACGTGACGTTTGCTGGGCTGTGGAGGGGGAGGGGAGAAGGCAGAGCAACACACGGATGTATGTCTGCATGGCTCCATCCCTGTGCTGCTTGGAGCAACCCGCCCCTTCCCTGATGGGAAGCCACAGCAGCCTATGAGGCCACCATGGATGCCCAGAAGCAATGTGGACCCGGGCCTGGGTAAGTGTGAGTGGGCCATCAAACATCATGGCTCGCTTTACTCTGCTCTGATGTCCATTGCATGGGCCGTGGCATTGCTTAGTGCTGGCTGTTCCTCAGGGATGGTCCTGAGGAACAGCCTGGGCTAAGCATTGCCACAACCGGTGCAAACCCCGGTTCTGGCCCAGGCCACCATTTGGTGGCTGCATTCGGCTGTGATGAGAGCACAGATTTCCATGCTTGGCAAAGTGTGGAAATCCGTGCTCTCCTCACATCTGAAAACACCATATGACTTAGGATGGCCACCACTGAAAGTCTCATCCTGCACATACTTGGGGAAATCCTATTAAACTATTTCCAAGCATTCACTTTCCAAATAGGAATGTACAATTTTTCCACGTTCTTTCTGATTTAAGGCTAAGGATGAAATTCCAAATTCCTACCTGTGAAATACTGCGTTATATTTATTATAAAGAGGGGGAAATATAAGATATGCAGAAGTGAAGCAACTTGCACAAGTTCCTATATCAAGTCAGCTTCAGGGAAAGCACCAGAACCCAGTAGTTGTGAGAACTCCACCCCACCCCCCGCCCTTCTAAGCACCAAACAACAATAATTCTCTCAATGCCATTTTTCTACTACACAATGTATTTTTACAGTGACTTTTACTAACAATCAATTTTGATGCTTTTTTCCCCATGAGAGTCCGTAAATTTATTGACAGTTGGCTACCCAGATGGATGATAAACATCTAAACTGATGAAAGACCGAGTGTCCTCTGTTAGCCATAGAAGCTGCACATTAAAGGACTAAAGTCATTAGTCTAGGAACGTCACTGCTGAGACCTTTCATAATCATGCAGCATTTCATATTCAATAGCCACAGGGGACTTTGGGGGATGAGTTATGCCACTTAACTCATTGCTGGGTTTGAAGTAACTCTAGAAATACTGCAAACTGCAATGGCTTCTGTCTGAGGAGATACTGAAGAAGAACCAATTCTACAATGGTTTTTGTCAAGGCCAGTCTAGAAGAGATACACAATGTATGATAAAGGCCATTGATTTCTAAACCTTTCAACCTTGCACCACATTTTTGCCCCTGAACTATGGGGTGGCACCTTGATGACTGAATGCTGCTCTACACCCGTCCCAAATCTCTGCCCAGATATTCATCCTTCCCCACCCATGCTGTTACTCACCCACTCCTACCCCAAGCTGTTCTCCCTTTCCTTCTAGCCTCAACCCTCTTGTGTCCTCCAAGATACACATTCTGGGAGTGGCACTCCTCCCCACCTTTCAGAAGGGAGGAGGAGTGCCCCATTATTTATTTGGTTATTTGAATTCTTTTATCCCACCCTATCTGGAAGGCTTGGGGATGGTTACAGTACATTATATATATATATAATAGATACACCTGTTGAAAGTCCCTTATCCCAAACTTTGCAAAACCGTATCCCCACCTGACAAATGCCTGTTCAAATAGAAAAGTCTGACATTGCCTCAAGAAGATGAGAAGTCTTGGGATGAGATGAACCTCCAAAGGAAGGGAGTTTCATGGTTCTGGGAAGGGCTGAAATTAGAATGAAATTAATTATTGTGAGAATCTTGTGAGAATCTCACAGTCTGAGCGAGATCTCACCAGATTCTCATGAAAAGCTCAAGATTCTCATGCGAAACTTGAGATTCTTGTGAGAAACTCAAGAATCTAAAAAATGCCCCCCAAACAGCCCTGGAAGCCATTTTTGCACATACGCAGATCATTTTTTGTTGTTATTTTGAGGTTCTTGAGAATCTTGTGAGAATCTAGAGTTTCTTGTGAGAATCTCAAGACGAGACAATCTTGTTGTGAAGCATATTCTCGATGAGATGTTTGAAAAGGGGGAAATCTCATTTCAGCCCTAGTTCTGGTGTAGGCACTGACAACACTTCTCTGGGAACCCCTGCTGTATGAGCTTGATGGTCAGATGTCAGAAGGACTGGGAAGGAGGGTGGGGTGTGGGATCCCTGGCCAAGGCCCTAGGAATCCTCTCCACCTGCAACCACTCTGCTGTCCCTACCCCTTGCAGGTAACCATCTTGTACAAAGGGGAGCTGCCCCTGAGGGCGGCGCCCTCTGGGCGGTGGTCGAAGGTCGCCGCCAAAGGACGAAGTGCCGTTGGTGAGCCGTTAGCGGACGGAAGTGGCGGAGGTGGCTACCAGGGACATTATATGTGCTCTGCAGAGTGCCCCTGCATTGTGACAGAGGTTGCGACATTGCCCCGTCCCCCTTCCCCTACATGGGAGGGAGTCGGGAGTGAAGATATTGATTGACCGACGGAGGAGTGGGGTGGGGTCCTGTGATTTCTGGTGTGGGGAATTTTAATATTGAAGGGGTGGAATTTTGGGGGTTGGGATGTGGTGTTGGGGGTTGCTGACCTCCCTCTGGTGGCAGGAGAGGGAGGTTAGGGGGTGGTGTGGAGGGGAACCCCTCATGTGAGCAGGAGAGATCCTCTGGGGGGGAGGGTTGCTCACTGGTGGCAGAGGTGAGTAGGGGCAGTTTAGGGGGGTCAGCCTATGGAGGGTGGGTGTCTAACGGGGTTCTCTGAGGAGGGGAGGGGTTCCGCAGCTATCAGGGTTGTTACGGGTCGGGGGAGATATGGTCCAATGGGGAGGTGTGTTCCATCAGTGAAGAGGGAGCGGTGCCTTGT
>QEPC01015536.1:357748-406958 GCA_003113815.1 Sphenodon punctatus
TCAGGCTTTTGGCGAGGGGTAGGGGTGGGGTGGGAGTGGTGGTTTTCCCCACATATTGTATTTTTAAATTGTTTTAAAATTTTATACTGTTTAATAAATGTTGTTCACCGCCACGGGCTGACCTGTGGGCAGGAGGGGCGAGATATAAATTTTAAATAAATAAATAAAATTTAAAAATGTTACATGCAAAGGGGGCACTCCTGACTGATGTCAGAGGTTGTGATAGAGGTCAAATCACATACATGGAGTGCTGAATGCCATGACACTCTGGACATAAGGGTGTCATGACACCGTTGTGGGAACATCATTATAAGCAAAATACATTAAACCACCATGAAGGCTGATAAGTTGTTGAAGAAATAATATGTCACATAAAAGCGTCCATGAAAAGACAGAGACCAGGCCACATGTGCTTTCCAGGTGGAGGCACTCTTCTCTAGATAATTGCTAAATATACTGAGTCTTAAAGGAAAAAAATCTACAGAAGGGAAGACAACATCATAGTTACTTTAAACCTAGCTGAGCCAGTTAAGCAAAAATTAACTGCCTGACTTACTAAACAGATAGCACCAGTGTGCTAGCACTTAGTACAGGTACTGAGTCTCATTTACACATAGTACCTGCATCTCTCCCCATCCTCTGCGCTAGCACTAGTGCCAACGACTCAGCGAATCATGCCTCAGGCCTCAGTCACACCTTTCCAAAGAGAAAAATAAAGTTAATGTCAAGCTGCACATCAATAAGAAGCAGGATAGAGGTTCCCAAACTGTATGTTGCGACATCAAGTGGATTACATCTGATACCTGTGGATGGGGTCATGATCTCAATTGGTATTGGACACACTTTCAGTGTCGTCTAGGGGAAATGGGATTCTATTTAAGACTCAAAATGGGGTCCCACAGGCAATAATTTTGGGAATCACCCAATAAAAGTAGAGCTGAAATGGGTACTAGATTTATTATTCCTGTCTGTCCCACTGTCCCCTCTCCCTGTCTCCCCCTCCTTGTCTTTTAGATTGTAAGCCACCGGCAGGGACTGCCTCTATTTCTATGCTGTGTACAGTGCCAGGCACATGGCTGGTGCTATAATAATAATAATAATAATAATAATAATAATAATAATAAATAGGTATTATTTGCATTTTCAAGTAGTCCTCCAAATAATGCCTGTGACTAAAATGGATATTCCATTCCATTTTCCCCCTCGGTTGAGTAATTTGCGTTTTTCAGTCTTTTTTGTATTTGGTATCATAATTTTTTGCTATTGTGGATGCTAAAATTACCGAAATGACATTACCAAAATACTGAAATAAACTCAAAAATTGAAAAACCAAATAAGGAATAACTTAAAATGTATATTCGATGGAATGAAAATGAGTAACAGTTCACAATGTTCAGTTTTGGAGGCTGCTACGTGGGGCCTCATGGTAAATTTGGTGGGTAGACTCAGTTTGTCAAATATTTGTTTCAGCTTCAGGCAAAAGCTAGCACACTCCTCTATGGGTGTTTTCACATGGGCAGGGAGGCTGGAGCTGCTCCATGGGGCCCACATAGCAGCCACATGTGAGGAGAGGGGAGGGAGGCTTTCAAATGAGCAGACACACGTGTGGGTCCCATGAGGTGGGGAGCAGTTGCCACCCTTTCCCCACATCAGTTCAGCCCAGGAAGCCCATCACATGGGCAAAACCCCAGGACTCCACTGAGTAGGATCGGGCCCCGGGAGGAAGCAACACCACTGTTTCCGGTTAGCTGGTGGAGCTGACGGGGTGCACTCCCTGCCACTCACCTGTTGGAGTCAGTGGACCCTCGGGAGGAGGAGCTGACACTCCCCCAGGATATCACTATCTCTTCCTTCAAGTCCTGCAGGATCATAACCAGGACATAATTGCAGTGCATGGAGTTTTAATCAGCCCCTTTACCCTTTGCTCTGATCACTGTGGGTGTAGTGTAAAGAGCCAGGGCAAATCCTCGTCCTCTTTGTCCCTGTGGTTCCCTATGCTGCCACAGCTGCTTCTGTATCTCCCCAGGGTCTGCTCCAACAGATGACAGGTTGCAGTGGTGGCTGCTTCCTCCAGCGGCCCAATTCATGCCAGCACCAAGCCTCATCCGGTGCTGGTGGAAGAGCTGTATGCGGACGGAGCTGCTGGGAGCCTTTCACATTGTAGGTGCCCTATGTGAGCCCACTGCCCAGTTTTGGCTGGGTTAATCTGTAGAGCTTGCTCCTCATTTTTAAGGATGATGCTGTGTGGAGCTGCCCATACCCAATCTGGGGCAAACATCTGGTGGGAGCATCTGGGGCAATGGTGGGAGAATCTGGGGTCCTGTCTTGTGTGATAACACCCTATGTTCCTAATCTAGTTTTCTGTTTTGAAGTGTTCTCTATTCCACCTGTCTTCTGGCCTTGCCTCCTATTTGCAACTGGAGTTCTCAGTTGGAAAGATTTTCCCCGAAAATATCAATGGGGTTTAGAGCCAACACCACATGGTTAAATGCCAGGGGAGCTAGAAATGGGGCACAAGTGTTCTTACAGGAGAATGATCCTGCTTTCCATGGTCCAGTAGCAGGACAAGGGACAGGGTTACTCTTCTCCTCCTACAGATGGACATTGTCTAAACCCTTATTCATATAAGCCAGTTGATACCTCTCACTGCCTGCTGAACTGTCACAGTTTTATCAGGAGTCTCATAATATTTGGTGTTTTCTTTCTTATTTCAGTCCCCAGCATTCCTATTTATAACATCGAAATGCTGACAGGTGCTGTGTGCCTCTCTGGAGTAACAGTTGGAAGAAAATGGGGGAGAGGGGTTATGGGATTATATGTAGGGAAAAATGCATTTAAAAAAAAAAATGCTAGTACGTTGTGCCCTGTGTATTGTGATTTGAGGCACAGTCTAATTAAGATTCCCTCAGACATGAGGACACAGAACAGCAGGCTCAGCAGGGCAAGGAAAGCCCCACACAGTCTCGATAATATAATCAACAATGAATGTGATGTGAATGGGAGTAGGGAACTTCTTCAGAAAGGATGTGTTTACAAGGCAGGCGGTTTGAGTTTATTATCATCATGCTTTAAGCATTTATTTGCGACTGTCAGATTCTCAGGGGAAGCTATGAATCGATTGCAGCATCTTCAACACAGACAAAGCATCTCGGGTCCCATACTGATATAATCTGTACTGATGTAAAATCAGTAGTTACTCCATTGAAGCCAATGAAGTTAAGGCAGTGTAATATTAGATTCAGGCCCTTTCTTACAGTCACTATAGACCTGTTATTTATTTTTATTCCTAATTCAGAGCCTTAGAAATCAACAAAGGAAAAAACTAAGAGAAAAGCACCTGAGCAGCCACACCATAAGACAATGGGGAAAAAATTGTATTGGGGGCACGATCAAAACAAATACAAGCTCTCCTTAAAACAGACAGTGTGTATTCATGCAATTAAAATTCATGGGCCAGGTTTTCTGCTGTGTCCAAAAATATTGATGATGTTCTGATCCTGAGATTTGTTTTGCCTTGGTTCCAGCATTGAGGCGATTTGAGCTGCTGACTCCTAATATTCCCCATAGGGCTGTCCACATAGCCACAACACAACTACGTCAGTCCAAATGTTAGTGACTGCAAAAGGGGTGGAATAAGGACTTACTATACTGGCTCTCGGCCTACTGGGCACTCTTCACTCCCAGTAGTGGAAACATGGACAGCCTTCAGTCTACTCCTGTTGTCCTGCAATAACAGGTAAGAGAATCCATGTATGCTTCATTCTTTTATTTGCATGTGCATAATCAGCAGTGAAATAAGCTGAGTTCTCTCTTTCCAGTTCCTCATGGACAGGGTTTCCTAGTACTTAGTATTAATTGTTACTTATTGACAGTTCTGGCAAAAAGATTAAAGGATTTTAATAAACACCACAATAGCCACACTGGAGTAAATCTGTCTCTGTGTTATCTGTGTCTACATGTCGAATGTAACAGCCAGCCATCTGTATGGTGTCCCCCAACCCCCCATCACCATGCACTGCTCCCACTCCCATTTCCATATCCCATCATACATCTCACAAAATGCAGTTTGACAGCTGTTCCTTCCTGAGTGTGGTGCTACCTGGCTCATCCATCTCTCTCTCCATGGAATTGGTACTCCATGGAATTCCCTTCACATCTCAATGGCCCTGGAGGAGTGCATGCATGCACACACGAGTGCAACCTTAATAAATGGTCTGCATGCATGTGTTAGCCAGGATTAGTCTGCATGGCTTTCCTTACATCTAAGGACAAGAGGCTGTGTGTGGAGCTATGTACACAAACACGTGTTCATGAACACTGACAACCTAATAAATGACCATGTCAACCCTGACTCATGGAGGTTATTATTGTGTCATTTGTTAAGACCCTAAGACTGAGAAGGGCCAAGTTGGAAAGTTATATTTAGGTCCTAATCAAACACTTCCCGCCACATTTCAGATGCATTCAGAAATAGAGTTGACCTGTCTTGCGCAGAGAGACCAGTCACAATGGTTTATGTAGCTGTGTTTGAAAAGTATCAAGTTCTAGGGTGTTTAGATTGGGGGGTTTTCAGATCAGATCCTTCGCTAATGGAGACTGAACAACTCTTTCCTCCAGATATACTTTAGGCCACTGTTGTGGACTTGCACTGCCATAGTATTGCAGTGCCACGTTTGCTTCTGCAGCCAGACCAGGAAGCCCTTACCTGGCTTCAGAAGCAATGGTGGGTGGGAGGGGAGCGACCTAGCCTGGACTCCAGGAAGGGTCAGCAGGCCCAAACTATACATGCCTTAGGCTTATACAACCATAATGTTGCTTTTTTTTAAAAACCAACACACCAACTCTCTTACCAATTGATACTAACTAAAATACAAAAGGTCTGCGTCAATCAACTCAGACAGTTCTTGAGTGATTCTGTTCTTTCCTGTCATGGAGTTCCGAGCTGGTGGTGATGGTCCCCACTGGACCACCTCTGTGGTGTTCCCACAAGGTTCCATCTTGTCTCCCCTCTTGTTCAATGTGTATTTATTATTATTATTATTATTAACAAACATTTATATAGCACCAGCAGTGTACCTGGCACTTTACAAAGTAATAAAATAGACAGGGTCCCTGCCCCTAGGGCTTACAATCTGAGAGACAGGAGCTGGGGGAGAGACTTAGGAAGGGGAACAGAGGGAGAGACAAGGGGTCTAACATTCATGAAGATGCGAGGTCTCAAGTGCACGTACTTGGCTTGGTTATGATGAGAATGACAGCAGGCAGGTCCATGTTGCAAGGATAAGGGTAAACAGATCGTAGGTATAGGAATAGTGGCTCAGCAGGATAAAGAGTCAGACAGGCTGTATCTGAGGCTGATGGGCAAGATCATCCGGAGGTTTGGAGTGAGGTGCCGTCAGTATGCTGATGACACCCAGCCCTACCTCTCTTTTTCATCTGTCTCAGGTCCTGCAGTCTCAGTGCTTACGCAGTGCAGAGAGCCATTCTTGATTGCTGCCCCAGTGTTGTAGAACTCCTTTCCCCTAGATGTTCATCAGAGTCCAAGCCTGAGAATTTTCCAGAGGCAATGTAAGATCGTCTTTTGGGAAAGCAGTTAGAAGGCGGAGACAGGGGTGGGGTATTTTAGGGGTGGGGTTTTTAAAGAGATTTTAAATGTATTTTAATGTGTTTTTACATTGTAAGCTGCCTTGAGTCTTAGGGGAAGGGTGGGCTATAAATTGAAATAAATAAACAAATAAATTGGAGGGGGGGCTATGGGATGCATCCCCCTGAACTTTCAGTGCACAGAAAGAGGAATGCCCAATATTACTCTCTCCTTCCTAACAAAAAGTACACCTTTTTTGAGTCCCAGAAACAGAGCTTCAAAAGCTACATCTCTTTTATCTAGGTTTATGGGGCAGGAACAAGGCATGGCGGGAAATGGTGTTTGAAAAAATAAAACAAACAAACAAACAAAACTCCACGGGTCTTTAATAGGCTAATTTAATTATTTAATTATTTAAAATGCAAACCAAAAGTATTTTGGGTAAGAAGATGGTGTCTCACTGGGACTTTAAAAAGAAGAGGCAAATATACCCTCAGGGAAGACCTGGGTGTGTTTCCCTACTGAGAGAAACAAAGGGAAAGTTTGTCTTATGAACAGGAAATTAAAGGCAAATCTTTCACCCACTGAAGTCAATGGCCCATTGACTTTAATGTCTGAAGAATTGCTCCCTGAGGCATACAAGCACCCCCTCCCCTGAACATTTAGCCCAAACTTTGGCCAGTGTGAAATAGTAGACTAGTACCATATTTTATAACATGCTAGGATCAAATATAAAAAATTCTACACTAGTACTCAAGTATTTGTGAATGTACTCAACCAGCACGGTTTTAGGGTCTTGCCATCTATTTTATGAAGGTCAAGGAACTTGGTCTGCAGCATATGTAAATGAGCTGAATGGGAGTGCTTAGTCTTTTAGCTGAGTTCTATAATTAGCAGCTGCCAGCTAGCAAACCACTGACTGACTGTCAGCTCTCTCTTTCAACAGGAGTATGTGCTACACTTGTTTTGAAAAGCACTTCAGAGTTATTTTCCCATTACCTCCCATGGACACTAAATTTTCCATTTTTTTGAAAAAGGTGTTTTTTTGGGGATAGAGTACCATGTTTAATAGTCTAACTACTACAGAAAGTGCCACTACCACCAGAGTCCAAACTGTCAACTATGAAACCCCTGCTGCTGTTAAAAGGAGCGTAGTTATTGGTGGTTTAATGGCCACAGTCATTAAAATGACAACAGCTGTACCAACAACATCCCTAGGACTTCTGTTAGCCTGTCTCACAAAGTCTGCAAGTTGATGAAATGCTAGTTCCTAGGGGTGGGATGCCGGGGAGAATACCGGATACCGGATGTACCAGTATCGGATTTCCCTGGTACTGGATTTACCTGAACCGGCATACGGATTTTTGACATTGGCTGCGGTACCGGATTGTTTACATTGTGGCTATTGACTTCAATGGCCGCAATGTAAAAAATCCGGTACCGTGGCCAATGTTAAAAATCTGGTATGCCGGTACAGGTAAATATCGGAGTTATCGGATTAAGCCGATACACCAAAATACCAGCAATATCGGATCTCGGGAGAACCAGAATTCCCACCCCTACAGTAGTTCCCAACCTTGACAAATTCCTGGACTTGATATGTTGTTGTGTGCAAGCAGATGTCTTCAGCAGACTGATAGGACCTCGAGTCTTACTCCTGCCTTTGTGCTATTTAGAGCCCTATACCAAACTGTTCAGAGTGGAAACTAGATTCATGTAGTTGAGTAAGACTCATTGTGATCATGGAGCAAAAAAAGAAAAAATAGGATAGACAACATTCTACAGCCCCCATCTATGTTGTAAATGGCACAGGTGGCTAAACCGTATGCAGACACGTACCTGCATGAAAATGCTCTTTAGATCACCTGAGTAATTGATTTTAAGAGCTGGAATGCTTACTCAGTGGTTTATTTATTTATATGTTTTAGAGTTTATTGTATTATATAATGTTGTTGTTGTTGTTGTTGTTTTGACCATGGCGGAAGCTAGCGTCTAATAAAAGTATTGCTTGAATGTTTTATAATTTTTTGATTGTGTATGTATCAATCCTGATGTTTGTCTATTTGTTTATTTATTTACTTATTTTATTGACAATGGTGAAAGCTAGTGTCACAATAAATTTCAATTTCAATTTCAATTTACTCAGTGGTACCTATCCCATAATCCTTCATGTAAAGGGTGATCTCTTTCTACTGATTAGCTTGGGCTCCACATATCTGAAAGAGCGCCTACTCCCCTTTGTCCCACTGTAGCCCCTAGGGTTGATGAAGTTACCATCTGAGCATCATATCTATACAGCAAAGGGATGCAGAGAGGTGTTCCCAGTAGTTGCTCTACAGTTGTGGAACTCCCTTCCCCTAGAGGTTTGCTAAAACTAAAGTCATCATTTTTTTCAAGGTAGTGTAAGACCTTTTTATTCCACCAGAAATGGGTGGGGATGTTTAATTGGTTTTGTGCCTCTATACTTTATATACTTTTAATTTGTTTAACCTGTCCTGAGTAATGGAAAAGGGAGACAATATAAATATAAACAAACAAACAAAATGGACAATATTATAGCTTGACAGTGGCAGCTCGTGGTTTTTGAGGCTGGTGGGGCAGTGGGTGGGTTAAACCTACTGCTGGTGACTTTGCTGCCAGCAGGCCAGCAAGCCTAGGGGTGGAGCCAGGGTCAGCGGTAGGCCAGTGGCATAGCTTAACCCAGCAGCAAGGAGTTCCCAGGAGTAACATTGGATGGACATTACATTAGTTAACGCTGGGAACTCCTTGATGCTGTGTGAAGGACTCCCACTGGAGGGATAGAGAGCCCTCTTATTGAGGTCCCATCCACTTTCTCTTTCCCAGCGGGTCCAAATTAACCATAGCAGGTTACAAAAATAGATTACACTGCCATCAGCTATCTTTATCCTGAACACTCGAATCCTCGATTTTCATGGCATCCTTTTCATTCTCTTCTCAGAAGAGGAGGAGGAGATGGGTTCAGTGGGGGACAGGAGGAAAGGGGTCTCCTTGTTGTCTGGAGCCTTCTCTTCTGCCATGCTCCTACCTACTTTCTCCTCTGTTCACAAGGAGAGCAGTTGCAGGCCTGTATAGCAACCAAACACTCCCCATCCAAACCAGCATCCCCAGTACCAACACTGTATCCCTGGCAGTCAAATGCCTGTCCAAGCAAACAGACCTTTTAAAATAAGTTTGGCCAGTTTCAGCGCTGCATTGCCACCAAACCAGGCCCATTCAGACCAGCATCCCTAGTAGCTACACCCTATCCCTAACAGTCAAAATGCCTGTCCAAGCAAACAGGCCTTTTTTTTCAAGTTTGGCCAGTTTCAGGACTGCATTGCCACCAAACCAGGCCCATTGAGACCAGCATCCCCAGTACCTACACCGTATCCCTAGCAGCCAAATGCCTGTCCAAGCACACAGACCTTTTTAAAAAGTTTGGTCAGTTAAAGGCCTCTGTTGCCACCAAACCAGCCCCATCAAAATTGAAACAATGCATTTCTGTTTTTCAACAAACCCCCCAGGCAAGATGCTTAAAATCACACAGTCATGAGCAGAGTGGCCAGAAACTACTTTCCAGCAGGGAGCAGCAGTGAAACAGTGAAGGGACCATTAAAAAAAGAGAGTAACCAGTAGGGATGTGCAAAAAGAACCATGTTTGGATGTTTGGCCATTTTGTGGTTTGTATCGAACTTTGAGTTTGGATTTTGTATTTGGTTCAGTCAGACTCACTTCAGTCTTTAGTTTGATGCAATCAGGAACTGAAAATGACATTTGGTTTTTGAAATAAAGGGGGAAAACCAAAAACATATTTCCCACTATAACATTTTTGTTTATTATTTGATATTGATGGAGTTTGGAGAGATTATATCCCCAATTGAGGGCACTACCTGTACCAAAATTCGAAATGATAGATAAAGGAAACCAATTTCAGAAGCAATTGAATGTTGTGATTTTAAGAAAAGCTCCATACACATTCATGGCTACAACTTCTTTATCTTGCATCCAATATTCATGAAACTTGTGCATATTACATCCCTCCATAGGATTAATACTTCTGCCAATTTTTAGAAAGAGTGGATAAAGGGTCCCAAGGGTATAAGACATTACTCTGAAAATACAATTCCAGCTGTAACATTTTAATATTGCATTCTGTTTACAGGATATTTGGCAAGAATGTATCAATTACCTTTCCTGCCATTTCAGCAAATGTACAGGAGAGTTTGACAAAGGGCCCCAATTATATAAACAATTGATGTTGTCCCTGTGAAGATCATTATTCAGATGAATATCAGCATATTCAGTGCCAGTCAGAGGCAGGCATCCTGCATGGCAGGGGGAGAGAGACTGTAGAAGGAAGAATGTGGAGCAACCCCAAAGACTGACAGACACATTCAATGGCCAAATACATTACTGTAAGCGTCTAGCTTTACAGGACCAATTGGCAGTGGCTTCGAGGTGGGCATAGAGGGCGGCTCTGAGGTGGGCACAAGAAACATAACTGGGACTTCCCAGCAGTCAGGAGACATAGTTTAAACACATCCAGGCTGGCCAACTACTAATCACATCCTGCAGCACTGAGACAGAGGACATAAGAGAATTTCTATTGACTCTTTCCTAAACAGATGCTTCTGACTTCCCAGAAACAAGTGGAGGAGATATGTTGGGATGGTCCCAGCACAGAATGAGGATATTTGGTTCTTTTGGCCAATTTGCATCACAAACCGATCTTATACCACAGTGACATAAGAGAATCCCAGGCATAGGCCCCTTCTCTATATTTGTTATACAGGCATATATAATTGGGACCCTTTATAATATCTTTCTGATATTTGGCAGAGATGATAAGGAAAGTGAAATATATAGTCCTGCCAAATTTCATGTACACTGGTTGGACTACAAAGATGTTATAGTCAGACATACATTTATTTGTTAATTACTCATACCACCAAGACCCTTTTTCCAATCCTTCTGAAATTTGTCAAAGATAGTAAATATGGGAAGGGGTATAACTTGATAAGTTTCATCTACATTAGAAGTGAGGCAAAGAATTTACATCTAAGAATGTATATGTAGAATATTGCAAAATACAATACTTCAACTGCTACTAAAATCAGATTCCTTTATCTGATTGTTTTGAATTTGGTACACATAATGATTTCTATTGGAGGTATAGGTACCCCAAGTTTCAGCCACATAGCATAAAAAACAAAAATGTTACAGACAATAATGTGTTTTCCTTTGTAACCAATGGAAATTCAATTCCGAACTCACCAAATGCATCTGAACTGAACGTTCAAATTTGAGTTCAGTTCGCACGTTCGGTTTGGTCAACTGAACTATTCAAGTTTGGTCCGAACTCCGAACTTCCGAACTGTGTTCGCCCATCCCTAGTAGCCAGAACCAGTAGATCCACCAATTTACAAAATGGCCTCTCTACTCATGCTTGGGAGGGGAGAAGGAAAGCAGCAATGCATCATGTAAACACAGAGCAAGCAAAGCAAACCATCTTAAGGCAACAACATTATGTTCAGTTCTTAGCACACCATAAAAGTAGCAGCAGGGATTTTCACTTGTCCCCCAAAACATGCTACACAGCTCTGTTGCAAAGTAAGAGGTTTCTGCTGCAACTAAACATGGAGCATTCATGCAAGGACTAGCCATTAGTGAAAAAGCCTGCCACAACATCCCACCAAACTGCAAAGGGTGGTCCCATTTTAAAATGCAAGGAACATTTCAGCAAAGATTAGAAACCCTTCCATCCAAGGCCCTAGGTCCCCCACATGTAAAACAGAAAGCAGACCGTTTACATCAAAAATAGCCAAGAAAGAGATTAATTTTAACCAAAAGTAGCCATGGCCAGTGGGGGCACCAGAAAATGGCCACAACCTTTGCACATGCTTGAGGAGTTTGGAAGAGGAGTGGGGGAAACTAGCAGTGCACATGCAAACACGAACACAGAACAAGCAAAAGAAAACCAGATCTTAAACCAACTGAACCATATTATGTGATGTCTTAGCACACCACAAAAGTAGCAGCGAGTAATTCCACTTGTCCCCCAAAACACGCTTCACTGTTACAGCTCTGTTGAAGCCCCATTTTCCCCAACAGCCCCCTTAACCCCAGCCCCATTTTCATCAGTCTCCCAGAAGCCCCATTCTCTCTCCCTTGCCAAGCAGCCCCAGCAGCCCCATTCTCTCCACCCCAGCAGTCCCCCTATCTCCCCCCCAAGAAGCCCTCCTCCCCCCCCAAGCAGTCCCCCAGGCCCCCTTTTCACCAGTGTTTCCCAGCAAAATAACTAAAAATAACTAACTCACCAATGGGGATGTGTCTGATGCAGGTCCAGCAGCAGCAGCAGCAGCATGGGGTAACAAAGCAACAAACAAACCAGGCCAGCCAGCACTCTCTCTCCACCAAAATGGTGCAAATCACCAGCACATCAAAAGAGGAGAGCTCTCCTTTAACCCCACCTCCTAGGGTGGGGTACAGGCAGGCAGCCTGAGCCTTCAACAGAAGCAGCTGTGCACAGACACACACTGCATGGGCGTTTGAGTCTCCAGTCCAGACAGAGTCTTCCACAGCAGCCCATAGGGCTCTGTGGAACACTGCCCCCACTGGTGGGAAAAGAAAAGTGCTTTTCCCAATTCAGGCAGCATGGGCTCTAAGCCCAGCTGCTCAAATTGCTTTTGTAAACTTTTGTCCCTTAAGGGACTCCTTAGAGCAGGCTCAGCAGGAAGCACTGGCCCCCACCCTCTCAGCTCCTGCCTGCACATGTGTCCAGGGAGACACAACAACAACACTGAGCACTCAGCTGATTTCTGAACTGGAGGACTCGGAGCAAGTCTAGAGTGGGTTGCTGGCTCCCCCCTCCCTCCCCGTGCCTTTGGGACACAGGTGAGGTGTTTTCTTTCTTTCTTTCTTTCTTTCTTTCTTTCTTTCTTTTTAAAAGCATGAAGAGTGTGCAGAGGCAGATCAGGCCAGGAGGGGCAATGCCCCTGGTGCCCTGCAATGTGCACTGCCCTTGTATCTTGACCACCCATGGAGCACCACAATCTCTCCCTTGTGAGAAATTAGGTAGAGCTGAAACTTGATCTTGATTTTCTTGTGATTCTCGCCAAGAATCCCCAAACTCAATTTTTGCAAGAATCAATAATCGAGAGAATCCCGGTTCTCGACACTTTCTCAGTCAAGATTTTTTCTCAATATTCTGTTTGCCGTTAACCTTTACTGTTACCATTTACCATTATCATTTACTGTTACCATTTACCAAGAGAAGTGTTTGTCCCGGTAATTTGGATGCACCACAGCCATGGTGACCATTTTCTACATGGACGATACCAGGAAGAATGCATTACACGGTAAATGTTAATGGAAAATGGTAACGGTAAATGGTAAATGTTAATGGTAAACATTAACTGGTAAATGGTATATCGAGAAAAAATCTTGACCGAGACACTGAACCATTTTCGAGATTTTCCTGAGATCTTGGTAACAGATTCTCAATTCCCCAGGAGATTTTCACAAAAAAAATAATTGGTTCTTACTCAGACCTTGTAGTGGCTGATCTCCACCAATTCAGCTGCCATATCAGCACGATGAACAGCTCAAAGCAAAAGCACGCACTACAAAGGTTCTTGCTCTTGCAGCTGACTTTTACAAACTGCAGGTTTCTTGGCCAGCTACTCTTTTTACCCCAGAAGAGAGAGGGGCCAAAAGTGACAGACAGGAGAGTCTTAAAGGGGTCACAACCTGTCCCTTCAAAGGTGCCTCTATCACTCTCTATCTCATTATTAGGTGCACATACTTGGAGATGTTAGAGGGGATAGGGAGTTAGTAGCTCCTGGGTGTATGATCTGGGGGTGGTAATTGGTGAAAGGTCCACAAACTGATCTGTCCCCCCAATCCACACCTCAGCATTCCAGTCTCTTTTGTAGTTCAGTGCAAAGTAAAAAGACTGTCCAAAGAACTGTACTCATGGATGTGTTTCCATAATGCAAGGTGGTGCTGCTGATGATGTAAGAAGAGGGTTAGTACATCTGAGAAGGAAATATTTCATGCAATGTTTACTGGCACCCTGGGGTAACTACATCTGGTGACAATGTTTTATGGAATCGTGTCCTGAGTGTGACCTGAATCAGTGGCAGAACCTCCTTGGGTGCTTTCACATGGATTGCATCCATGCCTCTTCTCTGTCTCACACCCAGGGGTACTGTGACAGTAACAGTAAAGGCAGCCTGCCAGAAGTGCAGGCAGAGCAGATGCAGCAGAGTGGGCCTCTCGAACCTGGGGCAACAGCTGGAGGCAGAGCTGTGGTCTGTCTACTGTATATATTTCTTTCAATTCTGGGCGTACGGCTAACAAGTATGTAAACAAGATAAACCAAAGAACACTTTTAATAAACATCTTTCAGCACAGAAATAGTGAAACCAAAAACTGTCAATACTGTCTATTAGCAATTCAAGGGCTGAAATGGACCTACTTTTAGGGCCTAATTTTTCTGACTACAATGCGAGTGCTATGAAGCACCTCTCTGGCTCAGAGCAGAGCAGGGAACAGCGTCTGCCATTCTCCAGGTCAGCAAGTGGCACACAACAGATATACTTGTCACCCAAGTGGCCAGAGAGCTGTCCTACTGCCCCTCCTGCCTGGGTAGGGTGGGGAAATGCAACAGACATGCAGTCCGCCATCCCTGTCCCCACCCCAACCATGCTCCCAGCACCCTGCCTCCCATGATAGGCAGGCATGGTGGTCAATGACCTGGGTGGCCCTTGGCCTCAGATGTGTGCCCAGGATCTTCCAGGGAACTCATTCCGAGCCAGCCACCTGCAGTTGGTAGTCTCGGGTCAACATCTGGTGGCCAGGGAACAGGCGTGTGGGTTGTTTTCTGGCTCAGGCAGGCCATAGTGTACCCACGTCATGTCTGTTTTTACCCAAAGAAACAAAAAGTCTTGGGTAAATACCATTCAAGAGTGGATCGCTACAACATTTTGACATCCGTTAGAAAATTACTAACTACTTTTTGTTTTACTTCTGCTTGTAGAATATATTGGCTTGGTTTTATGGCTTACGGTGTGTAAACAAACACTTCTAAGAGAGAGAATGTGTGTGTGCGTGTGCGTGTGCGTGTGCGTGTGTGTGTGTGATACATATATACTAGTGATGGGATTCCAGGGCAAATTTTGGTTTTGTATTTTTGAGATTCAGTTGTCCAAGGATTTCAGTTCTCTTTGGATTATTATTTTTTTACATTGATTTTATTTTTATTTTTTTGCATTGGAAAAAAAAAAGAAAAAAAAATACCAATGCAAAAAACCTGAATTGCTGGAAACTGAATTGAGAACCAAAATTTTGGGAGAAACGAATTGGCTATTTTTGGGTAGATTCAGTTCTAACCAAATCCAAAATTCTCATCCCTAACATATACAAATATACACACATAAGCTTAGTAGTGTTTGTGTGCACATCTTAAGCCATGAGAAACCAAGTCAATATATTGTACAAGCAGAAGTAAAACAAAAAGCAGTTATTAATTTTCTAAAGGATGTCAAAATGTTGTAGCAGTCCACACTTGAATGGCATTCACCCAAGACTTTTTGTTTCTTTATTTTTCTGAGCATGTGTGTATGCTATCAGAATAGAAATGAGTCTCATATAGTCTTTTTATGTATATCTTCATTTACTAATACAAAGAGAGTTTTTTGTTTGTCTTTTTAAAAAAAATGTAAGGATTTAGTTTATTTACTTCTGTTTTGCATCTGAACTGATATAGATTTTTGCCTGTTCCAGAATGGGTCTGTTCTCCTTGGTAATAAAGAAATTTTGATGTGATCAAATGGAAGTCTTCAAAATTTGTAAGAGGACCGATAAAAATGATCAAAGTAAATTTTATTTATGGTGTTGGCTTCACAAACTAGGGAACTTAATCTACGGTTAAGATATTAGGAGTAAATGGGAAATTCAGGTAGAACATTATTTTACTGTACGTATAATAAATATATATAACAAATGGCCAGAGGAGAGGAGACCATGAAAATAAATAGAAGGTATGGATTTAAGAGACAACCATTCTGTGCATGGTATCATTGGAATTAGATAGGCTATGAGAAGAAACCAGTAAAAAGGAGTCATGGCACATTTATTTATTTGATTGTCTCAAACGTGAAGATGTTTGAATATTTATCAACCTTGTCATAGGTTCATTCCCATCTTCTTAAAAGTATAGGTTTTTCCAGAATATTCCTTTGTGCATATACAGAGTCTTTACAAAAAGAAGCAGTTATTAATTTTGTCCTATGTTGTTCGTAGCAGTTGTTCTATGGGGCAACTAGCCTATGCTGTATGCCATTTTGGTCACTAGGGTAACTATGGTAACAGTACTGATTCTAAAATGATTTAGAATTTTAAACTCCCAACATTCCTGCACACAGTGATACCAAATACAGTACTACAGGCATCTAACTTTAGGAAACAAACACCAGGAAAATTGTTGCTTCTTTTTGTAAAGACCCTGCATGTATTAAAATTGAAGCTCATCCCACTGTCCTATAATATATACTTCTTATAGCTTACATTCCCTGTTAAGGTCCATTTGAAGGCACCGATTTTGAGCTACAAAGTTTTCTGCAGTTTGGATCCAGGACACCTAGGGAACCTTGTTTCTTTTTGCATAAGATTGTAGCATTTGCAGATACACTTTATTGGGTAGTTGCTGGCGCTGAACACCTACAAGACTACTTCTGATAGTCATCCTTCGGCACTGGAATCCACTTTAGTCATTAAAGCTCAAGATTGATGACAGTCATTAAATAATGTATAGCCCATCTACCCTTTGGGCTTTTTCTGGAGTGAGATGACTGAATAGGCTATTGCAGGTGAACTCTGCTGGAGAATGGGTAGATGCATTTTAAATGGTATATGAATACACGTTAAACTAAAATGTATACCTACATTATCAGAAGCAAGATCAGACAGTTCAGTACCTCAGATTCCTTAAGGCAGGAAAACAGTATTTTCTTTTGCTGTAGGCCACTCAGCAATTACATATTCCTGATATTACTCAAGTAAAGGTATTGGTTATACACAAACGATAACATGACGTAAAATACTCAGGTTGTTGTGAATTCCAGACCTCAATAAGTGTCGAATTTTCAAAGAAACAGTCTCTGAGTGGAGAGCACTGCATGCTAGCCAATGAAGTGCCAGCACAACTGTGAGCTAACCAATGGGCTATCAGTACTACTAGCTATTAGCATATATTCCAGGACCTTGGAACCCTCTGTTACAGTTGCCAAAGAGGAACTTCCCATGCAAGAAAGAGCCCCTGCCGAGAAATCTGCTGTATTTTATAGGGATTTTAAAGGTTATGAGATGCCCCCAATTTGAAGGAAGTACACACTGGGAAACCCATCTACATTAATGTATTTGCATTATTTACACAAAATAGCTAGTTTGCACAATTTATTGTGCTTGTTGAATTTGGGAAGGAACTGGTGCCCCCAAGGCTTCCAAGCACTGATTAGCCCACAACATCATGATGATTCCTTGGCCCATGCTCTGAATAGGGGTTTGAGGCCTTCATGTGGAATCCCATACCACACTTCCAGTTTCTCTGATTGGCTGTCTGTTCATATAAAAGACTGCCCAGAAGAAACAGGAAGTTGAGTGGATGGGAAACAACTTTCTGGGTCTTTTGTAGGAGGGTGCAAAAGGGAACCCATTTAGTTTTTTGTTTTTTTGTTATTTATTACAGCACTTCATTTCTCATTATTTCATTAGATATAATATATTATATCGTTATAGTTTTGTTTAGTTTATTCTATGGGAAACTGATTTATGGCTGTAATCTCTTCATTTTTAAAATCTGATTTCCTTCAAATTTTGAATAACCATACTCCTTATACTCATCCCTGCCAGATGTCATAAAGATTGGGTAAAGGGACCCAATTCTGTAAGCAACTGACATTTTGTGGTTTACTCACACAGTTGCAGCTATAACCTCTTGTTGTCCATGAAATTTGGGTCAAAATTGTACTAATTGTATCCCTCGTGAGACGGATCATTACTGAGAATTTTAAGGAAAATTGGATAAAGGGTCTTGACTTTATAAGCAATTTAATCATTTCATGGCTTGTGCACACATTTCCAGCTGTTGCATCTTTTTTTCCACATCCAATTTTGATGGCCTTTGGAAAGGTCGTTCCCCTCACCCAAGGGGTCATCCCTTCAAAATTTCAGAAAGACTGGATAAATGGCCCCAATTTTATAAGCAATATATGTTTTGTGATTTCAACAGAAATTGTCCAGATAGTAGTTCTGAAAATTTGGGGTCAAAAATGAAAATTCCAGGACATAACTGGGATTTCAGGAAGCAAAGGAAGAGGGTAGGGGGAAGTAGGTTAGCAATCCAGAGACATGGTGGAGATATGCAGGTTGCCCAATTGGCATTACAAGCATATGCTGAAGCAGTGGCTAGGGGTGGGACATCAGGGCAATTACCGGCTACCGGATTTACCGGTTACCGGATTAAAAAAAACCAGATTGCCGGATTTGTACTGGTTTACCGGTACTGGTTTTGTTCCATTGATTTCAATGGGGAACTGTCCCCACCCACCCTGCCCAGTCTGGATTAATTAATTTATTTTTTTAACCCTAAGTCCCTACTAGTGCGGGCTCCGGGCCGCCGCCGGCGACTCAGAGCCCGCACCAGTAGGTACTAGGGTGATCCCTGGGGTTGGGGGGTGGTTTAACCTGGGGTGGTTGTGGGGGACTTCAACATCCACACCGATGCCGGCCTTGGTGGGGCGGAGTGAGAATTCATGGCCACCATGGCAACTATGGATTTGCCTCAGGAGGTTATCTGCCCGACCCACGTGGGGGGGCACACCCTCGACCTGATCTTCGGTTCTGGCCTTGAGGCGGGGGGTCCAGTTGGGGGGGAGGTTTCAGCAGTGCCCTTGTCATGGACGGACCATTATCTCCTTCAGGCCAGTCTTCTAGCGCACCCCCTCCAGAAGGGGAAAGGACCAGTTAGGATGGTCCACCCTCAGAGGCTGATGGAACCCCAGCGGTTCCAAGAGGTCCTGAGGGAGTTAACCTTGGACTTGAATGGTCACTCTGTGGATGAGCTAGTCCAGCGTTGGAACAGTTTGCTGGAGGAAGCCATTGACAGGGTGGCTCCAAGACGTCCTCTGCCTCGGTCTCGTCACTGCAGGACTCCTTGGTTTACTGAGGGGCTGCGGTGTATGAAGCATGTAGGTAGGAGGCTAGAGAGACGCTGGCATCGGACTCGATCTGACTCCGACCATCTTCTCCATAGGACCCATTTGCGGTCCTATGTTGAGGCTGTGAGGACGGCAAGGAAGGAGTTCCTTGCTGTCCTCATAGCGTCTGTTAAGTCACGCCTGGCGGAGCTGTTCTGGGTGGTGCGGGGGCTGGTTAGTCCGGCCTCCCTCCGCCTGGATGGGGACTTGTCCCAGGCCCTCTGTGAGGAGTTTGTCAACTACTTCGCAGACAAGATTGCTTGGATTCAGACAGACTTTGACGTTGGATTAGGGGCAGTAGGGGAAGAGCGTGAGGGGACGGAGGTCCCGTCTGGTCCAGCTTTGTGGGGGGAGTTTCAGGAAGTGACGCCAGCCAATGCGGCGGACGTTTTGGGGTCTGTGAGGGCCACCTGTTGCAAACTCGATCCGTGCCCATCCTGGTTAGTAAAAGCTTCCAGGGAGACGCTGGGGACGGTGCTGGCGAGGGTAGTGAATGTGTCCTTGCAGCAGGGGAGGCTGTTGCCTTGCCTCAAGGAGGCTGTGGTATTCCACTTCTGAAAAAAACCATCTTTGGATGTGGATGCGCTCGCCAGCTACTGACCTGTCTCTAACCTTCCCTTTTTAGGGATGGTTATTGAGTGGGCAGTGGCATTCCAGCTCCAGGTGCATCTGGACAGCAGCAGTTTCCTAGACCCTTTTCAATCTGGGTTCCGCCCCAGCTAAGGCACTGAGACGGCGTTGGTGGCCTTGGTAAACGACCTCCGCCAGGAGATGGACGCAGGATGTTCAACATTTCTCATCCTGCTAGATCTGTCAGCTGCTTTTGACACCGTGGACCATGGGCTGCTAGTGAGATGGCTGCATGACCTGGGTGGTCTGGGCGGGATCGTTCTTGAATGGTTCTGTTCACTCCTCTCGGGGAGAAGCCAGCGGGTGGTGCTGGGGGGTGAGACATCATGCCCCCATGCCTTATCATGTGGCATTCCGCAGGGTTCCATTCTGTCTCCATTATTATTTAATGTGTATATGCAGCCCTTGGGGGAGGTCATGAGGGGGTTCAGGGTGCGATGTCACCAATATGCTGATGATACTCAGCTGTACCTCTCCTTTTAAACTGACCCAGACCCTGCTGTCTCATTGCTATCCCAGTGTTTGGAGGCCGTGGTGGAATGGATGCGGCAGAGCAGACTGAAGCTCAACCCCGATAAGATGGAGGTGATGTTGGTGGGGAGAGTGAGGGAGGTAGTGGCCCCCCTGATTGGGGGAGTTCGCCCTCCTATAGCTCAGCAGGTCCAGAGTCTGGGGGTGATATTGGACGCAGACCTACGCCTGCAGTGGCAGGTTGAGGCAGTTGCTAAGGCTGCCTTCTGTCAGTTGTACCTGGTGCGTAGGCTGTGTCCATTAATCTCTGTCCCGGACCTGGCCTCCCTCATCCATGCCTTCATCACCTCAAGGCTGGACTACTGCAACGTGCTCTATGTGGGGCTTCCCTTGTTCCTGATTCAGATGCTGCAGCTAGTGCAGAATGCAGTGGCTCATCTCCTCATGGGGATGGGCCATCGGGAGCATATTACACCTGTACTCCAGACTCTTCACTGGCTGCCAATAGCGTGCCGAGTCAGGTTCAAGGTGTTGGTGTTGATTTACAAAGCCCTTTATGGTCTGGGCCCCTCGTACCTCAGGGACTGCCTCACCCTCCGTGCCCCAGAGTGGCTCCTGCGGTCGGCCAGGGGTGCCTTCTTGGAGGTTCCCCGTGTAAAGCGGGGGGCCACAATGGAGAGGGCATTCTCTGTGGCAGGGCCATGCCTTTGGAACTCCCTTCCGGAGGAAGCCTGCCTGGCCCCAAGCCTATTGTCATTCCAGCTGGCTGTTGTAAAACCTGGCTGTTCACCCAGGCCTTTCGGGGTGGGTGGGTGGGTTAGGGTCATGGTTTTCTGCCCCCATCCTGTTTTATTGTTTTAAACTTCCGTTTCCTTGTTTAAATATTGTTGATTGATTTAAAATTGTTTTTATAGTGTTTTTATGTATTGTCATAAACTGTTAGAAGCCGCCCCGAGCTGGTTACAGGAGGGCATGGGGTATAAATTCTGAAAATAAATAAATAAATAAATACCTCCCCACCCAAGGATCACCTACCTTGCGCTCTGGGTGGTGGCGGTCCGACTCCGGCGGCTTCAGCGCTGGCTGTGGCTGCCAGCTTCAGTGCTACTAGGCCTTCTGGGGAAACCCAGAAGTTCACTGGAAGGCCTAGTAGTACTGAAGCCAGCAGCCACAGCCAGCGCTGAAGCTGCCAGAGTTAAACCACCCCCCACCCTATGGATCACCCTAGTACAACCGTACCTACCTGCTGGTGCGGGCTTTGGGTTCCCGGCGGCAGCCCCTGAGCCCACACTAGCAGGGACTTTGGGGGGGAATTTTTTTTTTAAAGCCAGGCTGGGCAGGGTGGGTGGGGGGTGTCCCCCCTTCCACCCACACAGCCTGGACTGGGGAGGGAAAGTGGGGGTTTTTTGTGTGTTTTTTTTTACATTGCGGCCATTCATTTGAATGGCCGCAATGTAAAAAATCCAGTACGGGGAATCCGGTAAACAGGCCAGATTACCGGGTTTAATCCAATACTGCCAGTACACCAAATACCGGCAGTATCGGATACTGGAAGATCCAGAATACCCACCCCTTTGCAGCACTATGATAGAGAACATGAGAGAATCCCATAGTGGCTCTTTCCTAAGCAGATGCATCAACTTCCCAATAACAAGTGGGGGTGGGTGGTGGTAGCAGCACAGGGTGAGGATACAGGATTGACATTTCTGCTGGCCAATTGGCATCACAAACCCAGGCAGGCAGGCATGGGCATTGGTACCCCAAGATGCTACAGGCTATCTCAACATGCAGACAGCATCCCAAGAGGGCGGGACTTGTACAAGAGAGAGTGACATGCACTAGCAGGAGCAACAGCAGCAGCAGGCTGGTGGTGGAGGAGGAGCAGGGCAGGCGGGCAGGGGCACTGGTATCACAAGACATGACAGGGTATCAGACAGCACCCCAGGGGGGCAGGACTTGTACAAGAGAGAGAGAGAGAGAGAGACATGCACTGGCAGGAGCAGCATCACTAGTAGGTAGAGGAGCAGGGCAGGCAGGCAGGCAGGCATAGACTTTGAAACTCCAAGACATGACAGTGACAATACTCTGGGGGGCAGGACTTGTACGAGAGAGAGAGAGAGAGAGAGAGAGAGAGAGAGAGAGAGATATGCACTGGCAGGAGCAGCAGAAGCAGTGGAGGAGCAGGGTAGGCAGTCAGGCACGAAGACGCCACCTTACAAGTCAGAAACTAAGCCAGAACAAGAGGAAAAAACCTGGCTGTGACAATATAAATCTTCACAGTGCCCTCCCCACAGTTCCTGTGATTGGTTATGGGAGACTGGAAGCCTTGAGCAATCACAGGGTGCCATACGAGTGTCTGGGACATGCTTGTGATGCTCATTGGCCAGCATAGGCATCAATCATGTCTCCTGGCTCTGTGCTGTCTCTCCCCCCTCCCCTCCCAGGACTGTAAAAGAGTTTTCCCCTCCTAAATGGATGTCTGAGGATCAGGAAATAAGAAAATAATAATGAATATGAACGTTCATTATTATTTCATAATTACATTGTTCGTTATAATTATTACAAAAACAATAACAAAAATGCTAATTTTGTTACCATTATTATAATAACAAAAACAAAATGCACACCTCTAGGCCTTTTTGTCTGATTCCATCCTGCTTGCATTCAGATAGTCAGGCTCCCAACCCTGTCCGTCTTCAATCTGCCTTCAGCTCTGACTCTCCATACTTGTCTTCCCCTTGTCCTGGTCTCCCTGGTCTGATTTCCCAGCACTGAAACTTTTTGTTTGCTATCTGGACTTGGTGCTTTGGGCTGTCCCTTGGTTTGGTCCCTTTCTTGGGCTAACTCCTCATTTTGACCATCAACCCTGTACCAGAACCTTTCCCCTTCCTGGAACCCCTTTTATAAAGCCACAGTAGCCAATAGGAACACTTGTTGCCTGGCCAATGAGGATTCAAAATCAGCTGTGCAAGGCAGGAGGGACTGCAGTGTATGAAGCAGGTAGGCAGGAGACTAGAGTGATGCTGGCATTGGACTTGCTCTGAATCTGACTGATTTCTCCATAGGGCCCATTGAGTCCTGTGAGGTTGTGAGGACATCAAAGAAGGAATTTTTTGCTGCCCTCATAGCGTCTGCAAGGTCGTGTCCAGCGGAGCTGTTCTGAGTGGTGCGGGGGCTGGTCAGTCTGACCTCCCTCCGCCTGGATGGGGACTTGTCCCAGGCCTGCTGTGAGGAGTTTGCCATCTACTTTGCAGACAAGATTGCTCAGATCCAGAGTAACTTCGACACCGGGTTGGATGCAGTAGGTGAGGAGGTTATGGAGTCACCGTCTGGTTGATCTTTCTGGGAGGAGTTTCAGGAAGTGACGCCGGCCGATGTGGTGGATGTCCTGGGGTCTGTTCGAGCCACAAGTTGTGAACTAGATCTGTGCCCATCCTGGTTGGTGAAAGCCTCCAGGGAGACATTGGGGTCGGTTCTGGCGAGGGTGGTTAACGTGTCCCTTCAGCAGGGGAGGTTGTCGCCCAGTCTCAAGGAGACTGTGGTGCACCCCCTGCTGAAAAAGCCTTCGCTGGATGTGGATGCACTCACCAGTGACCGTCCTGTCTCTAATATTCCATTTTTAGGGAAGGTTATTGAATGGGCAGTGGCTCTGCAGCTCCAGGAACATCTGGACAGTGTCAGTTTCCTTGACCCTTTTCAGTCTGGGTTCCACCCCAGCTATGGTACGGAGACGATGATGGTGGCTTTGGTGGACGATCTCCACTAGGAGATGGATGCAGGATGTTCTACATTCTTGATCCTGTTAGATCTTTCAGCCACCTTTGATACTGTGGACCATGGGCTGCTGCTGAGATGGCTGCAAGACCTGGGGGGGTCTGGACGAGACTGTCCTTGGGTGGTTCTGCTCATTCCTTTTGGGTAGAAGTCAGCCGGTGGTGCTGAGAGCTGAAACATCAAGCTCCTGGGCCTTGACCTGTGGCGTTCCACAGGGTTCGATCCTGTCTCCGCTTCTGTATATGCAGCCCCTGGGGGAGATCATGAGAGGGTTTGGGGTGCGATGTCACCAATATGCTGATGATACTCAGCTGTACCTCTCATTTTCAACCAACCCAGGCCCTGCCGTCTTGTTGCTTTCCCAATGTTTGGAGGCCATGGTGGACTGGATGTGGCAGAGCAGATGGAAACTCAATCCTGATAAGACGGAGTTGATGGTGGTGGGTAGGGCGAGGAAGGTGCTGGCTCCTCTGGTAGGGGGAGGTCTGGCTTCCTGTAGCCCAACAGGTTCAGAGTCTTGGGGTGGTTTTGGATCTGGGCCTCTGTCTGGATTGGCAGGAGGAGGCGGTGGCTAAAGCCACCTTCTGTCAGCTGTATCTAGTACTGAGGCTGCGCCCATACATTTCTGGGCCCAACCTGGCCACTCTTATTCACGCCTTCATCACCTTGAGGCTAGACTACTGCAATGTGCTCTACGTGGGGATTCCCTTGGTTCTGGTTCGGAGGCTGCAGCTAGTGCAGAATGTGGTGGCCCGTCTCCTTACAGGGACGAGGCGGCAGGAGCATATAACACCTGTGCTCTGCACTCTGCACTGGCTGCCTATAGCATACCGAGCCAGATTCAAGGTGTTGGTGTTGATCTATAAAGCCCTACATGGTCTGGGACCCTCATACCTTGGGGACCGCCTCACCTTCCGTGCCTCAGAGCGATCCCTGCTGTCTGCCGGGGGTGCCTTCTTGGAGGTCCCCTGTGTTAAACGGCGGGCCACAATGGAGAGGGCGTTCTCGGTGGCCAGGCCGCAACTCTGGAACTCCCTCCTGGAGAAAGATCGCCTGGCCCTGGGTCTGATGGCATTTCGTCGAGCCTATAAGACCTGGCTGTTCTCCCTGGACTTCGGAGGGGAGGGTGGGAGGGTAGAATACGTTGGGGGGATTTGGGAGAGGGGTTTATAGTAAACGTTGGGGGGGTATTCTTTTTTAACCATTTTTATTCTGTGATGTTTTATGAGTTTTATTGTTGTTTTATTTGTTGTGAGCCACCCCGGGATGCCGTGGGCATGAGGGGGCGGCCAATAAATGTAAATAAATAAATAAAATGAGAGGTAAGGATTGTTTCTACCACTGCAGACTAAGAAAGAATGTAATTGTATGATAATGTATTGACTAGGTTTAGGTATGTTCAGCGCTTGATAGTTCAATACCTTCTTTTAGTGTACAGTGATTATCCACTCATTTTCCACTGGGACCATGGGAAGTTAAAAATGTATATGTTATGTACAGCATCCAAAAAGAGAGATAATGCAGAGGTTGAAACAATTTGTCTGAGAAATTGCAAATCCCTACTGTGCTCTATATAATTGCTTTTGAGTTTTTTTATATGAAAATGTTAAAAATTTCTTTAACAATAAAATTTAAAAGGTGATACATTTATCTTCAATGTGACATTGAATTAATGATCATTTTTCTTTATTACAAATTATACTGGAGTACTCTTCTTTGTAAAGTTGGATAAAGCTGCATGTGTATTTTACATCATCCACTTGACTCCCATTTAGAAGGCTATGATTCATGTTGTACCTATTTGTCAGGTTCTTAAGAGCACCTCGAAATGCAAGGAGACAGTTATGAGCCAGAAGGAGTTACCTGGATGCTGTCCTGCAGGCTAAGTGTCACAGTAAAAATCCATTGCAGAAAACAGAGGGTGAATATAGGTCTTAATCTCCAATCTGGAAGAACCGAAGATGATTCAAAATGACAAACTGTCCGCCTTTCCCTTTTTCTGGCATCTGATTCATGCATGCTCCCTTCCCATCACATTTGCACACATTGCTTGCAGGATGTTGGTTATTGCCCTTCTGGAACTTTGCACTCCTAAAACTGCAGGTTTCAAGAGGTGCTATTTATTACTTCACAGCGGCAGTCTTTTTAGTTGCTCTACTTTGTCACCATAAGCAGCTCAATCCAGCACTTTCCTTCAAACGAAGACAAGTAACCTTCCTATCTATCATCTCAGAAGCAAAGGAAAGTTCGGGGGTTAAATGTTACGTTACTTCAGTCTTTGCCTGTCTACATTTTTGAGGGGGAGGGGAGTACAGGTTCTTTAATCTGTATTTTTATTAGGGTGATAGCCGGTAACTGAAATCTTTATGCACACTAAAACTGTGAACCTATACTCTACACTAAAGCTTTACAAGCATGGCAGCTTCCATTCTTATTGGTGAAAAAACGATTCATTAACTTTGAGATGACTGATTCTTTTTTTTCCTGGTGCAGTATTTTGTCCAATCGCTGCCAGTATTTTAAAAATAAAATTGTTATTGTAATAAACTACCCACTATGATTCATTCATTATCTGTTTAGCTGTGGTTAACTATTAGTTTGTCAGCATTAGCTGCTCTTTGCTTTATTTCAGGCTGTTAACTGCTAAAATAAGCCAATAAATGCTGGTACTGACCGATTTCCCAGAGATCATTGTTTGAATGATCAATATCTTCCATTTTTATCATTTTCTTGTCCTTTCTCTGTCCTTGGTCAAAATGCAGTTCTACAAGGAAAGTGTCTCAGAAATACAAACAGAACACTGCAGTAAGCAGATGTGGCAAGGTCAATTGGATACACTACATGTATAAAGAACAAAGAATAAAAAAGATTATGTTACAACAAAAGATCTTCAAGAACAACAAAATAACAATTTATGTTTAGCAAATTTAGCACACGGCTATCTGCAGGCTGAGTGGAAAAGATCAATTTAATAATATACTTGCTAAGAAAACATACTACAGAACGGAAGAAACTCTACAAAAATTGAAAAAATATCATCAAACAAGGAAGGAAAAGTTATTCTTAGAAGAGAAATGACATGATTAGAAGTCCGTGCCCTACATCCTGCATGTGCACTCAGCCTTTTTACTCTGACTTTAGTCTTGGTTAAATTGCTTCCTACTTCCCTCTCCTCTCAACAGGGTCCCTTTTTATAGGCAGCTCTGCTTTTTGTCTTCTTGATTAGGGATGCTCCTGCCTTAATATTATGAGAGTGGAAATCCTGAATGATGGAAGTCAAATAAGAAGACACATTTTAGTTCCAAATTCAATCAGTTTGGTTTCCTACTTTCAGCCAAAAGGGTGACTTGGCTTTAGGAATTTGGTGGCTTTAGGCAAACTGCTAGGAGAGTTGTTGCCTACAGTGCTTGATGGGGGAGGAGGATGAAGTGCTAGGGTTAAACACTCCTTCCTCCCACTTCAAGCACAACAAGCAGGGAGGACTCTAGATTCCCCACTCAGCAGCTGAAGTATGGAAAAGATCCCCCCGCCCACGCTGCTCTGAATTGGACCAGAAACTGACTAGAACCACTTTGGTTCTAGTCAGTTTCCCACCTGCATGTGCTGCCTGGTAGCCAATATTTATTTTTTTGTTTGTTTGTTTATTTATTTATTTTCACACTTTTATATCCTGCCCTATCCTGCACAAGCAGCTCAGGGCAGTTCACAATCATCATAAAAACATCATCATCATAATAAAATAATAAAACCACAAGTTAAAAGAAACCAAGTAGATCCCAAACGAACCCCCCCCCCCAACCCTCTGCCCACCACCCTGCACCTCTCCCTCGCTGGAAGCCAGGCATAACAGCCAAGTTTTACATTGACATAGAAACAAAGGGAGGTCCAGGACACCCAAGCCTCCACTGGAAGGGAGTTCCACAGCTGTGGTGCAGCCACCAAGAAAGCCCTCTCCATCATTGCTCCCTGGGATACCCGGGAGACCTCAAGGAGGGCACCCCCCGATGACCGCAGAGGTCGATCCAGAGCCCTGGGGATGAGGCGGTCTCACAGATAGGCGGGGCCCAGACCATGTAGGGCTTTATAGGTCAACACCAACACCTTGAATTGGGCCTGGAAGATTACAGGCAGCCAGTGCAGAGCACAGAGCACTGGTGTTATGTGCTCCCGGTGACCCATTCCCATAAGAAGATGGGCCGCCGCCGCATTCTACACCAACTGCAGCCTCCGAGCTGTCACCATGGGTAGCCCCATGTAGAACATGTTGCAATAGTCCAATCTTAAGGTCATAAATGAATGGATGATGGAAGCCAGGTCTACGTCTGAAACATACGACTGAAGCCGACACACCAGATGTAATTGGCAAAATGCACCCCTTGCCACAGCATCCACTTGGACATCCAGGTGGAACTGAGGATCGAGGAGCACACCCAGACTGCAAACCTGAGAGACAAGGGGGGAACAAACCCCATAAAAGATGGGGGCCTCCACTCCCTTGCCCCTACCCACCAACATCACCTCTGTCTTATCAGAATTCAGCCTCAGCCGGCTCGCCAAACACCAAGTAAGTACCGAGACTGCCGGGCCAAAGTCTGATGAAAATGAGAGATAGAGATGGGTGTCATCAGTAGGAGTGGGATTACCGAATCTACCAGTATCCAATACTGCCGGTATTGGGTGTACTGGCAGTATCGGATTAAATCCGGTAATCCGGGTAAATTGCCGGATTCCCCCCGTACCGGTCCTTTACTGATCCCTGGGGTGGGGTGTGGTTTAACACCCCCCCACCCCAGGGATCACCCTACCTCCCCACCCAGGGATTAATGCCATTGCCTCCTACCTTGAGCTCCGGGCGGCGGTGGCGGTGGCGATCCGGCGGCTTCAGCGCTGGCTGTGGCTGCTAGCTTCAGCACACTACTAGGCCTTCTGGGGATCAGTAAAGTACCGGTACACTTACGTGCTGGCTGCTGCAGTGCTGGTGCAGGCTCTGTCTCACCGGCGGTGGCCTGGAACCCACACTCGGGGACTTAGGGGAAATTATTTTTGGTGTTTAAATCCAGGCTGGGCAGGGTGGGTGGGGGGTGTCCCCCCTTCCACCCATGCAGCCTGGACTCGGGGAGGGGGGAGGTTTTTGTTTTTTCCCATTGATTTCAATGAGGACAGTTCCCCATTGAAATCAATGGAAAAGATCAGGTACCGGTAAACCGGTATTAATTCGGTAAACCAGTTTTTGTAAATCCGGGAACCGGTAAAACCAGTACCCGGTATTTGGCCTGATGTCCCAACCCTAGTCATCAGCATATTGATGACACTGGACACCAAACCCCCTCATGACCTCGCCCAGTTGCTGCATATACACGTTGAACAGGAGAGGAGATAGGATAGAACCCTATGGGACTCCATACATGAGATCACGGGGGGATTAAAAACAATCTCCCAGCACCACCTGCAGAGTTTTTCCAGCCAGGAAAGGGTGGAACCATTCAAGAACAGTCCTTCCTACCCCGGCTTGGTACCGTAAGTGGGCCACCAACATCTTGTAGTCAACAATATCAAAGACCACTGAGAGATCTAATAGGATCAGGAGAGATGACCGACCCTGATTCAAATCATGGCAAAGGTTGTCAACCAGCGCCACAAGCGCAGTCTCAGTGCCATGACCTGAGTGAAAGCCAGACTGCGTGGGATCTAGAAAACCAATGCGGTCCAGATGCTCCTCAAGCTTCTGAGCCACAACCCGTTCAATAACCTTCCCTAAAAAGGGAAGGTTAGAGACTGGCCAATAGCTGGCTAGGGAGTCAATGTCAAGTAATAGTTTTTTGAGTAGAGACCGCACGACCGCCTCCTTGAGTTGGTCGGGCACTCTGCCCTCCCGCAGGGAGGTACTGACCACCCCAGTCAGCAATGGCCCCAATGTCTCCTGGCTGGCCTTAACCAGTCAGGATGGGTCTGGATCCAGTTCACAAGAGGTGGCTCTAAGAGCTCCAAGAACATTGCCTGCATCGGCGGATGACACCATCTGAAACTGATCCAACAAAATGGGACCAGGAGAGGCATCCATAACCTCTGGTTCTCCTACCGCAATAAATGCAGTGTCAAATTCACACTGAATATTAGGGATGGGCGAACAGAACCGAGTTCAGAAATTCGGTTCTGTTCTAAAATCGAGGTCGGTTCAGAAGTTCGGTTCGGTCGACCGAACTATTCGAGTTTGGTCCGAACTCCAAACTTCCAAACAGAGTTCGGAAATTCAAACCCCATTTAACTAAATGGAATATTATCTTATAGGGATGGGTGAACAGAACCGAGTTAGGAAATTTGGTTCGGTTTGGTTAAAAAATCGAGTTCAGTTTGGAAGTTCAGTTTGGTTGACTGAACTGTTCGAGTTCAGTCCGAACTCTGAACTTCTGAACCGCGTTCGCCCATCCCTACTGAATATGAGTGAATTTATCTGTGAAGTACTGAACAAACAGGTCACAGTGGGTGCTGGATGAATCCAGCTCCAGGCGGAGGGAGGCTGGACTGATCAGCCCCTCACCATCCAGAAAAGCTCCACTGGATGAGACTTCACAGATGCTATGAGGGAAGCCAAGAAACCTTTCTTGACTGTCCACACAGCCACAGCATAGGCTCTCAGACTCTCTCTGTGCTGCAATCTTTCTGCTTCAGCCTGAGAACGGTGCTACCATTGCTCTAACTGCCTCCCCTCCCTGTATAAATATCCTTGGTTTGTTGGGTGATTTACATGGCTTATCATTTAAGCTTTTTTAATGGTTTCATAATCAATAGTTTAAAATGTCATCTGATTCTCTGTTGTTAATGTTCTCTGTTGTTGATTTCCGTAACCTTTAGGTGACTTGTGGTGTGCAGAGTCAAGAGGGACATGTGCAGAGCCCAGAGAGATGGATGTATAATCTCTCAGGGTAGTGTTCATAGTCTCAGAGGGATGTGATTATCCTTGGTGATTTCAACATTCACGTTGACACGCCCTCCGCCCCCTCTGTTTCCCGCTTTCTCTCTCTCGCTTCCTCCTTTAATCTCCGACTCTGGACTGACTCCCCCACTCATACTGACGGCCATTCCCTCGACCTCGTCTTCACTCGAAACTGTTCTCTAACTGACCTCTCCTTTGACCCCTTCCCTAGTTCTGATCACTTCCTCGGCTCCTTCAGCCTTTCCCACCGACCCCCCTCCGCCTCCCCCTCTATGCGCCCCTTCCGCAATATGCAGGCCCTTACTCCCTCGGAGTTTGCCGCACATCTTTCCCCCCTTCTCCCCCCCGTTTTCGCCTCCTCCTCCCCTGACTCTGCTGTCTCTGCTCTCAACGCTTCTCTCTCCTCGACCCTTGACTCTCTTGCCCCCCCCTCTGCTCGCCCCGTCCGCCCCCTCGACCCCCGCCCCTGGCTTACCCCTGCCATCCGCTACCTCCGCTCCTGCGCCCGGGCTGCCGAACGCCTCTGGCGCAAATCCCGCTCCCTCCCTGACTTCCTCCATTACAAATTCTCCCTCTCCTCCCTCTCCTCGGCTATCTCCCTAGCTAGGCAGCGCTATTATGCCTCTAGGATCGAATCTTTCTCCCGCGACCCTCGCCGCCTTTTCTCTACTTTCGACTCCCTTCTCAAACCCCCCTGCCCTCCCCCGCCCTCTTCCCTTGCTGCTCGGGATCTTGCGTCGTTCTTCACCTCCAAGATTGACAAGATCCGTCGGGATATTGCCTCCCGCCCCCCTCCGCCCCCCGCTCCCCTCCCGCCCCCTCCCCCCCCCCCCTCCCTCCTCGCATCCTTCCCTCCTGCCTCTCTCCAGGAAATCTCTGCTCTTCTCTCTTCATCCAACCCCTCCACCTGCCCCCTTGACCCGATCCCCTCCCGCCTCCTGACCTCTATTGCTCCCACTGTCGCTCCCCCCCTTCTGCATGTTGTCAATCTCTCCCTTTCCACAGGCTCCTTCCCCTCTGCCTTCAAACATGCCACTGTCTCCCCCATCCTCAAAAAGCCTACCCTGGACCCTTTCGATCCCTCTAGTTACCGGCCGGTCTCCCTCCTTCCCTTTGCTTCGAAGCTCCTGGAACGTGTCGTCTACTCCCGCTGCCTGAACCTCCTCTCTGCCAACTCCTCCCTCGACCCTCTCCAGTCCGGCTTCCGCCCCCTCCACTCTACTGAAACTGCCCTGGCCAAGATCACCAATGATCTACTTGTCGCTAAATCGAAGCGCCACTACTCCGTTCTTGTCCTCCTTGACCTCTCTGCTGCCTTTGACACTGTCGACCACTCGCTCCTCTTGGACTCGCTTTACTCTTTGGGCTTCCGTGGCTCTGTCTTTGACTGGTTCTCCTCCTACCTCTCTGACCGCTCCTTTAATGTCTCCCTCCCCGAGTCGACCTCCCCCTCCCTTCCCCTCTCGGTTGGGGTTCCCCAAGGTTCTGTCCTTGGCCCTCTCCTCTTCTCTATCTACACCCGGTCCCTTGGTGAAATTATTGCCTCCCACGGGTTCCAATACCATCTCTATGCTGATGACACCCAACTCTATCTCTCTACCCCCTCTCTCTCCTCCTCTGTCCGCTCACGCCTCGTCGACTGCCTCTCTGATATCTCCGCCTGGATGTCCCGACGCCAACTCAAACTGAACATGGCCAAGACTGAACTCCTCATTTTTCCTCCATCCCCCTCCTCTCCCTCTGACCTGACCATCTGCATTGATGGGGTCACCATCCGTCCTGTTCTCCGTGCCCGCAGCTTGGGCTTCATTTTTGACACGCACCTCTCCTTTAAACCTTACATTGACTCTGTGGCCAAATCCTGCCGATTCGCTCTCCTCAACATTGCCCGCATTCGCCCCTTTCTATCTGTCTCCTCGGCCAAAATCCTTGTTCATGCCATGGTTATCTCTCGCCTCGACTACTGCAACCTCCTCCTTGCTGGCCTCCCTCGCTCCCACCTGTCCCCCCTTGTGGCGATCCAAAACTCTGCCGCCAAGGTCATTCACTCTGCCCGTCGCTTCGACCATGTGACGCCTCTCCTCCTCTCCCTTCACTGGCTCCCCCTTCCTGAACGTATCCTGTTCAAACTCCTGGTTTTCACGTTCAAATCGCTCCATGACCAAGCTCCCCCTTACCTCTCGGACCTAATCGCCCTACGCGCTCCTGCGCGCGCTCTCCGCTCTTCCGCTGTCCCCTCCCTCGCTCTCCCTCGCTTCTCCTGCTCGCCCAACCGCCTTCGTCCCTTCTCCCTCGCTGCCCCGCATGCCTGGAACTCCCTCCCTGCCGACGTCCGCCTCGCCTCCTCCCTCCGCTCCTTCAAATCCCTCCTCAAGACCCACCTTTTCCATGCTGCCTTTCCCAATGCCCTCTAGTCTTTCCCCTTGCTCTTACTGTCAGCCCTCCTCTGCTGACTGCTGCTACCGACCACCTTGTAACCAAGCCAAGTACACGCACCTGAGACTTCGCATCCGCCTGAATGTTTGTTTGTCTTCTCCCATGTCTCTCCCGCTGTCCCCTCTCCTTGTCTCCCCCTCCTTGTCTTTTAGATTGTAAGCCACAGGTAGGGACCGCAGCTGATTATATGTTCTGTACAGCGCCAGGTTGTTACTGGCGCTTTATAAATGTTTAATAATAATAATAATGTGAGGAAAAGGTGAAAAAAGTGGGGAAAACAAAGATGTAAGTGGTCTGTCACTTCAAGAGGCTCTCTTTCTCTCTCTCTGGCCACACTCACAGACACCACAGAGAAGCACTTGATCTGTCCAGACTTTGAACCAGGGAAGGTCCAGTCATCGGCACTCTCTTACACTCACACAGAATAAATCTGGTCTGAAACAGGTCAAATCCAGCTAGACCCTTCACTAATTAGACAAACAAAAAATACAGTTTAAAAAACCTATTTAAGACAGATTCACATCAAGCAAACTTTAAGAAACTGGGGTGTGCATTTCATTTTTGTTATTAGGAAAACAAAAATGAAAATGTTGATTTTGATTTTTGTTATTATAATAACAAAAATGACAAATAATAATAATGAAAACGAAAATGAAATGGAATTTTTGTTTTTCAAATATTGGGAAATAACTGAAATATTTCCAGCTATAATGCTTTTGTTTCTTATTCAATTCTGATGAACCTTGGGTAGATTGTACCCCAAACAGAAGGCACTATGTTTACCACATTTTGAAAAGATTGGATAAATGGGACCAATTTTAGAAGCAATTGAATATTGTGATTTTAAGACAAGCTCCATACATATTCCTGGCTACACCTTTTTTTATCTTCCATCCAATTTGCATGAAGCCTAGGACAATTATGTCTCTTCACTAGTGTACCAAGTCTTCCAAATTTCAGAAAGATTGGATGAAGGGTCTTCATGTTATAAGCTATTAATTTGAAAATACATTTCTGGATGTAACATTTTTATATTCCATTCTGTTTACAAGTAATGTAGCAGACATTTATCACACACATTCCCTGTCATCACTGCCAAATTACAGGACAATTTGATAAAAGGACCCAATTTTATAAGCAATTCAAGCTGTGCCCTTGAAGACCATTATTCAGATAAATAGCAGCACATGCAGTGCCAGCCAGGCATCTGGCATGTCAGGGGGAGAGAGGCTGTAGGAGTGAGGATGCAGAGGAAACCAACAGACTGGCAGACAAATTCACTGGCCAATTACTGCATGCTTCCAGCTTTACAGGACCAATCGGTAGTGACTTTGAGGCGGGCATAGGGGGTGGCCCTGAGGCGGGCATAGAAGGGACATAACTGGAACTTTGGGGATGGCATACCAGAAATCAGGAGACATAGTTTACACATCCAGGCTCGCCAATTATCATCACAATGACATCCTGCAGCACTGTGACAGAGGACATAAGAGAATCTCTACTAGCTCTTTCCTAAACAGAAGTTTCTGATTCCCCAGTAACAAGTGGGGGAGAGATGTTGGGATGGTCACAGCACAGAATGAGGACATTTGGTTGACATTTATGCTGGCCAATTGGCATCACAAACTGATCTTATACCACAGTGACACGTAAGAGAATCCCTGGCATAGGGTCCTTCTTTACGTATGCTATGTAGGCACACAAAATTGGAACCCTTTATGGCATATTTGTGATATTTGGCAGAGATGATCCTGAAAGTGTGATATACAACTCTGCCACATTTCATGTAACTGGTTGGACTACAAAGATGTTACAGTCAGATATACATTTATAAGTTAATTGCTTATCCCACCAGGACCCTTTATCCAATCCTTGTGAAAGTTGGCAGAGATAGTAATATGGGAAGGGGTATAAGCTTGTCAAGTTTCATCTACATTAAATATGAGGCAAAGATGTTACAGCTAAGAATGTATATGAAGAGTTTTGCAAAATAATATAATTCAACTGCTTCTAAAATTGGATTCCTTTATTCAATCTTTTTGGAGATTTGTACACTTAATACCTTCCATTGGAGATATAATCATTCCATGTTTCAGTCAAATATAGTGAAAACCAAAGATGTTACAGCCAAAAATGTGTTTTACATTGAAACCAATGGAAAACAAAAACAAAAACAAAAACGTAAATGACAATTTGACATTTATGAAAACGAAAACAACAGTTTTAAATAACAAAAATGAAAAATGAAAATGACATGGGGCCCTGGTGCACACCTCTAATGTGTACTGTTTTCACGATGCAAAATACAGTGTAGTGGTTTTCAGTTTAACCTGTTTTATTTATTATTCTCATAATTATCCCAGGTCAACCTTGCTGAGGTGGTTATCAGATGCAGATTGGAGCTTCATCTCAGGAAATCTCAGCATGAACTCCTGAAACCTCACCTCACCCCATTATCATATTTGAATTGTGAATGAATCTACTTGCAACAGCATGCACTAACTTGCTGCCTGCGAGTGTGGAGGTGGCTGTGAAACCCTTATGGCTTCTTCAGGGACATAGTTATAATAGGTGCAACAGGTGCAGGTACACCAAGGCCCACAAGTCTGGGGAGAGGGACACATGTAGAATACATAGGGCCTGGTACAGATGATGGAATGGCCCTCTGCTGGGGCACTTTATTCCAGTGTGCGTATTCCCACTTAACTATGCCCCGGTGGTATTTATTGCCATGGTAAATGTAAAAGAAGTGACATTTTGCTGCCGCCTTTCATTTGCTGCCCTAGGAAGTTTCCTATGTCTGCCTAGCAATAAAGCTCCCCCTCTCAGCAATTGTTACCTCTACAGAAAAGCAAATTCTGCAGAAGCAGCATGCACAAACTAACCCCACACTTTCATTTCTAATTCATCTGTTCATTCACAAAAACTTGGATTTTCCAGTACTGTCTTACTGATTTCCCAGTTACCAATCTAAAAATTAGTAGGGAAAATAAAGAAATTGGGGCCTAAAATCAATATTTAGGGACTGGAAATCAACATTCTGTGACATTCAAGAACATTCTAGAATACTGGAATATTGTTTTTTACCCAGATTGGGCTGAAATCAGGTACTGAATTTTACCCGAAATCTTTGAGTCACTCAGGGTACCGGAAATTTGACGGGTATGTCTGTTTTTGCAGGTACTCATTTCAGCTCTAGTACAGAGAGAAAGGGTAAAAACAAACATGACAAGAGTCTGCTATGGCCTGCCTGGGCCAGTGACTCAGCTGCCTGTGTGGTGCCATGATGTCAGATGTGGGCCCGCTACTACCCCAGGTGGGAAAGTGGTTGGTCTGGAATGAGTCCTCCTGAAGATCCCAGGTGCCTGTTCCAGGACCTAGCCAAGGACCACCCACGTGAGCCAATGCATGTCACAGCAGGACAACATGTCTGTTCGGCCCTGCCATCCCCACCATGAAGTGGGGGTCTCCATGGTGATTTGTCATGGTGGGGGGGCAGGGCTCTGGAAGTGGAGAGGGCGTGGAGATGGCTGCCCACATGTTTTCTGTGTCCCTCTGCACTACCTGGGATGTAGGGGTGATGGGGCGGCTCTCTGGCCACCAGGTGTTGCAGGCACATCTATACTGTGTCACCCACTGACCCAGAGAGTGGCGGCTGCTGTTTCCTGCCCTGGGCCACATTTTACCCATACGTATCTTCACATGTGCTCATTTGACCCAGGCCATTTTTCATAGAAGTGAGTCCCTGTCCCATATTATTTTATCCCTCCCTTCTTCTCTGTCCCCAGCCGTATACTTCAGAAATGTGTTTCAACATATTAAACTTATGCTTCGTTTAGGTGTTATTGAATAATACAGGAAGAAGGGAATACAAAGAATATTGATGGTTCCAAGAATAATGGGAGATCCCTGTAACATCCTGTTAATTGTCTGCTTGATATTAGTAAATTGGCCTGATACAGGAAGAGTCTGAACCTGTTTTTCATGGGGTAAAACTGAGCAAAAGAATTTTCAGGCTCCACTCAGGAGAAGGTGAGCCAAATGCCTTACAACATGAAGAGCTGTATTCTACCATACAAAGCTATCAAGCAGGGGCTCCGGAGATTTGCTTTAAATGAACTGTGGGAAAAGCCATGCTCCTGGGATGCCTAAAAATAACTGCATAGAAATTTGAGGAGTAAGAGTGCAATTAACAGATGTTGAAAGCAATAGCAGTAAATGTAAGTGTAACAGGGTGGTGCTTGTTAGAGATAAGTCCACGCAGGATTGGGCCCAAATAATCCACTGTCTCTGGGGCAATTAGCTCTGATATCAGTTTATTCACACCAAACTCCACCGCTAACTTTAACACACTAGAAATGTCTCTACAACAGGGGTCCAACGCCTACATCCCCCCATATAGGCTTGCCAAAGTTCAGCAACCCCTGCTTAGCTCACTTGAGTTCTCCAGGTCAGGCTTCAGCTCTGGCCTTGTTCTGGATCTTTCACAGGAGCTCAACGTCTAGCTCCTCTCTTCTCATCAGCCCACACTCAACTGACTCTTCTCTGGCTCTGCAGCTTTCTATTGTAGGCTGAGCCAGCCAAGCTTGTCTTGTTGGCCTTAGGGGTCATTCTAATTAGGTGGCGGGGGGAGGCTGGTGGCCTTCTGCACAAACCTAACTGGCACTCCACTGGACTTAGGGTCTGGCAGCACCGGTCCCTACTCATTTGGAAGGGACTGCAGGCCCCTAGGCCTACTCTGCTCACATCCTGTGCCTGCTTTACTAGAGGACGCTTAGCCTGATCTTTCTATAGGTTCGGGGGAGCGGGCAATCCTAGTCTGGCCTGAGCCTGGAAACTGCCTGCCCTTGTCCTGCCAATCTGACCCACCTACAGGTTATCCCTGTGGGTAGAATTGGGCCTGGTGCTAGGATCTGTGTGGCCTACTTGTTGCCTCCAAGGAAGCACAGAGGGAGGGAAGAGAGGCAAGGGGGACCGGGAGGCCCATGAACCAGACCCCCCACAATGCAGCCAACTGCAGCTCTGCTGGACGATGCTCCGGCCCCAAGCAGCCTTGTCCCGAATGCCACACAGCTGATTGGCAGCTCTGGGGTGGCCACTGGTAAAAGACTTGTGGCTGGATAAATGTGAAGTGTGGGGGAGGGGGGCAAGAGGTTCTGGCACTCTGGGCCTAGTCACCATGCTGCCCATGGGTTTCAGGATGCTTTCTTATCACGTTTGCTGAACTGCTCCTCCCAGTGGCTGGCCTGACCTCTGCAATGGCTTGAGATCAGCCTTGAGCATCCTGCCTGCTTCCCACACCTCAGTCAAATATGAGGGGAGCTTAGGTGGGATTCAGACGTTAATGTTTTTTTGAATTAAATCATAATTTGAATGTATCATGCACGTCTGAAGTCCCTAATGCAAATTATTGTGGTCAATATCGCACTAAAGAAATCCAAATGTCAAAGCTACTCAAACCTACTTTTTTGGTGTCCGGTTTCAATAAATCCACACTTTACAGCAGTGTGAAAGCAACATCATAGTGGTTTTAACTGGTGCGAAATATTTTCTGCATGTGAAGGCAACCATGCGTCTAAGTGCGCAGTTTTACTCCTGCCCCTACCGGAAGCAGTGAGACCAGCTGGGGCCCCGCACTTGCCTTGCTGGAGGCAGACTGCAGCCAGATTCTTCCCCCAAAGGTTCTTCTGCCTTCCCTCCATGCTTCCCATCCCCTTCCATCATCTGCCTCTTAGTAGCGCTGCAGCAGTAGCAGCTGCGGGACACCGGCACTCCGATTGGACTGTGAGATAAAGCAGAAGGTTGCTGCCTTGTAAACAACATTCTTTGAGGTGGCTCTGAACATTCTCACAACTGGGTTGTGCTGGTTCATTCTATTCAAATAATAGACCACTTGATGGTCTCAAGCTTCTCTAGTATAAAAAGCACTCTACCCTTCAGAATAACTGTTCCTTCCAACCCTTTCTAGACATACAAGAAAAAAAAAAATCCATGCGGACTGGAAGGTTGTGTGTTGTGAGAATGTTCAGTCCCATCTCAAAGAATGTTGTTTGCAAGGCAGCAACCTTCTGGCTCCCTACAGGCCACTTCCTGTAATTGAACTGCACTGAGCAGCCGGGTAAGCGCACACTACAAGAAGGTCTGAATGTGTTATTTAGCTGTAGTTAAAACTGGCATGGCATGCATGTGAATGCAACAGGACTTGTTAACAGCCAACAATTGAGAACCAATTTTTTAAAAATCCAGATAATTGCTGCACGTGTGAATTTGCCCTTAGTGCTCATAAATATAAATAAATAAATAAAAATGGCACCTTGGAAACCCCACCTCTCACGAGGCTTCCTTCGTATCGAAAGCTGCCACTGCCAGGGCAACCCCTGTCCTGGCTAGCAGCCTGCAAGTGGCCATCCCTGGTTTCTTGCTCCTTCCTCCTAAGGTGGTGAAGAGGGGGGAAAGGCGCAAACTGCCTGTGCCCTAAGCAGGGTCAGAGGATGATTGGCATAGTACAATATCCATAAGTATGAAATGCTTTTTAATACCAAATGCTTCTTTGCTTTAGTTCTTGTAATGTCAAACTACATAGTAGCTGCTTTAAAAAGTAGGTTATGCCAAGCTAAAGTGAATTATTGAGGAAGAATTTACAAAACAAGAAGCATGGCTGGAAATAAATTTTAATGATGTCATTGTACCCAAGGAGGAGGAGTTAGGTTTTTTTATGTGAAATAGACAAAAATCTTGGGAACAAACTGCACTGCAGGAGTCCAGCTGAGTGTGTTGTAGCAGGCTTCTTGAAATGCATCTTGAATAAGGACAATTACCAGTAGGGAGCATAAGGGTCTGCAGCAGGGGGTAGGAAGCCTTAATGTTATTATAAATATGTATTATCCAGTCTTTGCATACCAAATTTCTTCCTTTTGACACACATATAGCTGGTTTGTCATCTGATTTGTTAAATTATCGAACAATTCATTAATACGTTGATGGGGTGTGTTTCTTTTAACACACACACACACACACACACACACACACACACACAGAGTCTTGTGTTTGATGAAGCTAAGAAGAACAGTCTTAAATTTCATGCTTCCAAGTGCGTTCTATTTTAAATCTGTGTGAAGAAAAATGAATTTACAAATGATGCTTAGAGAGCCCTAAGTAGTTTTGATTGTTACAGAACTTTAGAAGCCTTTAAGTAATACTCATCTAAATGTTCAAAGCTGATTTTCTTAAAGTTATCCTCCTAATTTAGTGTTTAGATCCAGGGTTTAATTAAGGAACCCTGAGCACAGAGGCGTAGCTAGGTTGGAATTGGCCCAGGTGGAAGAAATGGACTTCCTGCCATGCCTCCTGGTCACCATCCTTTCCTCCATCCCACTGTCTCCTCTCCTTCCTCCCCCCATCACCTCTGTCTCCATCCACTTGCTGCACCTAAGCCCTGGAGGTTACTGCTGTGCTGTCTGCCTTATGCTGCTGCTGCTGTCACTGGTGGTTATTCCATCCTGTGCCACCCACAGGGTGGGTCCTACGCGTGGTGCACGCACTTCTGCTTCAGCTTCCACTCAGCTCAGTCTCAGTCCAGCTGTGCCACAACAGAACAGGATTTATCCCCCCCCCCCCAGCTTGGGCCCCTCCTGTCCCTATGACAGCTACACCCCAGCCTGAGCACCTGCAACTCACATTGACTTCAGGGAGATCTGTGAATGCTTAGCACTCCTGAAAGTGAGGTCATTGTAGCAGGGCTGAGTTGGGACACTGCTCCTTTAATTTATTTATTTTATTTATTTTAAAAAATGTCTATCCTGCCAATCCTGCCACAGGCAGTTCTGGCCGGCTTACAATAATAACAATAAAAACAACTTTAAAACAAACACAACAGGGAGGAATTAAAAAATATCCCTAACCGGCCACCACACTGACCCATCCCCTCCCCCGCATCCTCACCATTGAAAGCCAGGCAGAGCAGCCATGTCTTACAATAGCATTGAAACAAGGGGAGAGCTGGTGCCAAACGGGCCTCCACTGTCAGGGAGTTCCACAGCCATGGAGCGGCCACTGAGAAGGCCTTGCCCATCGTGCTCCCCCGGCAGACTCGGGGGACCTCGAGGAGCATACCCCCTGATGACCCCAGGGGCTGATCCAGGACCCAGGGGGTGAGGCGGTTCTGCAAATAGGTCGGGCCAAGGCCGTTAAGGGCTTTATAGGCAAGCACCAACATCTTGAAGTGGGCCCAGAAGACTATAGACAGCCAGTGTAGAGACTGAAGAACTGGTGTAATATGTTCCCAGTGACCCAGTCCCACCAGAAGATGGACTGCCGTGTTCTGCACCAGCTGCAGTCTCTGAACCATCACCATCGGTAGCCCCACGTAGAGCGCATTACAGTAGTCAAGCCTAGAGGTGATGAAAGCATGGATGACAGTGGCCAGGTCAGAGTTCGAGACATACAGCCAAAGCTGATGCACCAGATGTAATTGGCGAAAGGCACTCCTTTCCACAGACTCCATCTGAGCATCCAAGCGGAGCTGCGAGTCAAGGAACACCCATAGACTCTGTACACGGGGAACCAATTATGGGGGACGTCACCCCCGCTGCCTTACCCACCAGCATCACCTCCATCTTATCGGGATTCAGCTTTAGTCGATTTGCCCTCATCCAATCCCCCACAGCTGGCAGACACCCAGTAAGCACTGAGACTGCTGGGCCTGGGCCTGATGAAAGAGAGGTAGAGCTGGGTGTCATCAGCATATTGATGACACCGCAACACCATACCTCCTGACCACCTCACTGAGCAGCTGCATATACATGTTGAACAGGAGAGGGGACAAAACAGAACCCTGCGGAACTCCACACGAGAGGTCTTGGTATGATGAAAAATGATCCCCGAACACCACTCGCTGAGTTTTTCTGGCCAGGAAGGAGTAGAACCAGTCAAGAACCATACCGCCCACCCCCACCTGGTCTCGCAGGCACGTCACCAACATCTCATGATCAGCGGTATCAAAAGCAGCTGACAGATCTAATAGAATCAGCAGGGTCAAATGGCCCTGATCTAATTCCCAGCCTAGCTCATTGACCAACACCACAAGTGCAGTCTCGGTGCCATAACCTGGACAAAATCCTGACTGTGAGGGATCAAGAAAGCTGATACAATCCAGATCCTCCTGCAACTGCCGGGCCACCACCCGCTCAATAACCTTCCCTAAAAACGGGAGGTTAGAGACCGGCCTATAACTGGCAAAGGAGTCAACGTCAAGCTATGGTTTCTTGGTTTAAGAGACTGTAAGCTACTGCCCACCTATCATAGGTGCCATGGCACTAAGTGGCCAATAGAAAATTACTGTCCTGGGCCATGTGTTAATATCACAACATGGCTAAAGCATGCATTGGCAGCCAAGAGCTGTTAAACCTGGACAGGAGGAAACTGACACCATTTCAAACAGCAGCCCATAGGCTCTGTAAAAATACTACCCCCAGTGATGGAAAAGCTAATTGCTTTTCTGATTGGCATGTCTGGACACTCAGCCCAGGTGCCCAAACCACAAAGAAATGTAACTGTCCCTTTAAGGGACACCTTAACCAGCCATGTTGCTTGCTTGCCAGGCTCTGCCCCCCACAGTGCCAGCGGCATGCTTGGCTCCTCCTCCCCATACACAGTTAACCTGCCTGACCTTCCTATGCATGTATAAAATGCTAGGTGCACACATGCACAACAGTTTCCCTGCACACGCCCTCCCCCACCCAGAAGTGCGGTCAATGGAGCAGTGACAGCTGCTGGGGCTTCAGCAGCACTTTTGACCTGGCCCCTAGCAGCGGGACTTCAAGCAGCAGCTTGCAGCCTTGTAAGTTTCTGGGCCCCAAGGAGCTTAGAGGGGCAATGCTCCTGATGCCCTGCAATGGGCACCGTACCTGGGATAGCTGGGTAGAATTATGGGTGCAATGACAATGGGAATAGTTGGAATGACAAGGGCTGGGTAGAATGAGGGGTACAAGGCCAGTGAGAGCAGCCTGAGTTATGAGGGGGCTGGTGGAATGACACATAAGAGGCCATCAGGAGCAGTTGGAATGACAGAGGGTAGGGTGGAACAATGAGTACAAGGACACCAGGAGCAGCTTCAATGACAAAGAAACCAGGAACAGATAGAATGACAGATACAATGNGTGGAGGGGTGGGGCCGTGTGGCCACACATTGCGCTATGTGGCCCCGCCCCCTCCCTGATTCCCCTCCAGGATCCCCGATTCCCTGGCACATCTGTTTGCCATGCCTGGGTGATCCCGGCGGGGAATCTCTGGGTTGTTTTCGGGATGGGGCGAAGCCACCACATCACGTCTGAAAACACCCACTGTTTCCGTGCAAGGAAACAGAATGGTCTGCTCCTCCCAGAATACACAAGTATTTTATAGGCTACAATACAGGTAATAGATACAGGCATGTCACTCAAAGTTCTACGTAACACAATGATGGAAAACTACTGCATTACACACAATGTTTACATATTTGGGTTAGTTCTTCTCAAAACTATATGAGCCAAACTGTTTATAATATATGGTGCCTAACAAGGTTAATTTGGCTTTCCAGCTGTAAGGTTACTTGGCCTATTTGTTATGAAAAACACAGGCGAAAGGAGTCTCAGTGTCTAGGTCTAAGGCCTATGTGGAGCACTTTCCAAGGCCTTATTTTGCAAAGCAGAATACAGAAAGCAAATATCTTTCTGTCTAAAGGGCAAAGGCATAGCTTCTATTAAGCATTAAGTTTTACCCAAAATGCTTCTGTGTCATCCATTTTGTGCTACCTTCCTTTTGGCTATTGTAATTCAATTCTATAGGGTCCCTTATAAAATTTCCTCCACACTCTACTTACCACCTTTTAAGCCTCGTTTTTTTGTCTAGTCCTTGTTGTTGTTCTCCATCTGTCCTCTAGTCCTGCACTCCCTGTTTCTGTGACCACCCTTGCTTGTATGCTCCTTCATGCACACACCCACCAAATATGTCTCTGCCTACCCGATTCTCTGGGGATCATTGCCAGTGCAGGGACTTCATAACTCACTACACTTACAGTGTTGGCCCCAGGCCTACTTCTCAGAGTTTTCCAGAGTGGGGTTAATGATTAGCCCCCTCTCATTGTTGCAGTGGGACAGTACCCCTCCTGAACCACTTTGAGGGCTTCATGAGGAAGTTTACAGTCACATTTACATCCAGACCCTGGCTGAATGTATGCAGCTGTCTGTACTCCAGCACCAGCCCCAGTTCCAGCTACTGTTCCCAGTGGCCAGCCACTGCTGGCAGTACTCTGGATACCAGTTCCTGTGCCCACTACTTGGCTGATGGTCCCAATGCCAGACATGTCCCCAGTTCTTGCTCCAGTGCTCGCTCCATCCCCAAAGGCAGACCTGACTACTGTTCCAGTCACTACCTGGCTGCTGCCACTCCCAGGGCATCAGACCATGGTTCTGGTGTCTGTGCTGGCCATGACTCCATCTGCTCTGGCCGTAAAGGTCCAGATTCCTGCTCCAACCACTGCCTGTCCATGTGCGTTAGGGGGGTGGTTCATGCAAAAAGGGCCTTAGAAGGTCCATGTCCTAAAATACAGGGCTGGATTAATGCAGTGGCAATCTAGGGACCTAAAATAAATCACAGAATGGTTTGCCAAGGAAGTCTTACTGTAGTATCACTGTTATGCATGCTTTCAATAATTAGTGACCATTTGGGTCACATGTTGCATGTTTGTTGACCCTACTCTGACCCTTAAACCTGCTTCTTGCAGATATCTATGGGTGGCCCTATATAAATGCTCACTTTCATATTAAAGTCATTTTTGTAAATATTTCATGAATGGTTAATAAATCATTAGGAAATGGTTACTGAGTAGTAATAGATTACTATAGAGTCCCACAGGTCAATTGGTTGCTTACAGTCCTCACTTCTGAACATTTGTAATGACAATGACATGCTTATAGCCCTCTGGAACACATACTACTCAGACCTGCAAGATCTTTATAAAATCCATTAATCATTTATTAACCCCTTATAAATTATTTATAGATGTGGCCTTAACATAAAGCACTTCCAGAAAATCCCATGAGATACTATTTCTAAGCTTCACTTGCGATTAGTGTCACTAATCTGTGAGATCAGGAGGCTTGCTCTCTGCCTCCCCTGCCAGGATGCACTCTGCAGAGTTGACCTGAAACTGGACAGTAAATTATCTGAGTGGGGAGAAGAGCAGGGAAGCCTATTCCCAGCTATGTGCAAAACTCTAATCAGTCCCCATTTCCAGGGGGACCAATTTTAGGGCAGCACACAGCGCACTGCTGTTCAGTCTCCCTGGAAAAAGGGACCCATTAAAGTGCTGGACACAACTATGAAGACAGTAAATTATCTGAATGAGGAGGATGTGGCAGTGGCTGAAGTCATGAGGTGGCAGTGTGGGGTTTGGAACAGTGGGTGAGGATCTTGGGAGCTTGAAGCAGGGGGGAAGGCATCTTGGGAAGGAGGGGGGTTCTTGAGGGCTTGGAGCAGTTCGGGAGGAGGGAGCTTAGGAAAGGATGGGGAGAGCTTCAATCCATGGGGGCAGAGGGAGCTTGGGGTAGGAGGGGTGATCTCCTCCTTGCAGTGGGGGCGATCTTGGGGACTTGGAACAGTGTGGAGGAAGGAGCCTGGGGCAAGATGTGGGAATCTTTAGGGCTTGGAGCAGTGGGGAAGGAGGGAGAATGGGGAAGGAGAGGGGATTGAGTGGACTTGGAGCAGTGGGGGGGATCTTGGGGCTGGAGAGGGAATCATGGGGGTTTGGAGAAGTGGGAGAGGGATTTTGGGGGCTTGGAGCTGTGGGGGAGGGATCTTTGGGTGGGATATGGGATCTTGGGGACTTGGAGAAGTAGTGGGCATTTTGGGGGCTTGGAGCAGTGGGATGGGTGAGATTTTGGTGCAAGAGGGAGCGACTCAGGAGCAGGAGGGATCCGGGGTGGTAGGCTTGGGACAGAAAGTGGAGAGCCAGGGGCAGTGAGCTTGGAGAATCTTGTGGAGAAGGAGGATCTTATTTATTTATTTAGACTTTTATCCTGCCAGTCTACATATATATACACACATGTAAAAGATAAACATTAAAATACAAACATAACCCCAAACCCAGCCCCCTCACAACACCCACCCAATACCACTCCCCCATTCTCCACATTCCTCACACCCCTACCCCTCCATCCCTGCCTACTAAATGCCTTTTCAAATAGAAACATCTTACGCTGCCTCCAGAAGATGCTTAGGTTCAGGCTCAAATGAACCTCTGGGGGAAGGGAGTTCTGCAGGACCGGGGCAGCAACTGAGAATGCCTCCCTGTGAGCCCTTCTCATACAAACANCACCGGGATCCCCCCAGCACGTCTGTTGCGGCGTGACGGGGTGACCCCGGTGGGGAATGAATGGGTTGATTTTGGTACGGGGCCAATGGGCCCCGTAACATCTGAAATCACCCATTGACTCCCTCATCAGCTATTGGCCTGTCTCTAACTTTCCCTTTTTAGAGAAGGTTATTGAACAGGTTGTGACTCAGCAGCTGCAGGGGCATCTGAACTGTATCAGTTTTCTAGATCCCTCGCAGTCTGGCTTTCATCTGCGTTCTAGCACTGAGACTGCACTTGTGGCTTTGGTCGATGACCTTTGCCATGAATTGGATCAGGGTTGTTTGACCCTGCTGATTCTGTCAGATATGTTGGCTGCTTTTGCTACCGTTGATCATGAGATGTTGATGACTCTCTTGTGGGACTGAGCCAGAGTGGACAGGATCTTTTAAAAATGGTTCTGTGCCTTCCTGGCCAGAAGAACTCAGCGAGTGGTACTCAGGGATTATTTTTTATTGCTCTGGGTCCTCTTCTGCAGAGTCCTGCAAGGTTCCATTCTATCCCCTCTCATGTTCAATGCATATATGCAGCCACTCGGTGAGGTCGTAAGGCAGTTTGGTGTCATCAATATGCTGATGACATCCAACTTTGCCTTTCTTTTTCATCCAACCTAAACCCAGCAGTCTCGGTGCTCACTTGGTGTTTGGCAGTTGTGGAGGACTGGATGAGGGCGAGTCAACTGAAGCTGAATCCTGACAAGATGGAGGTGACGTTAGTGGGGAAAGCGACAGGGTTGGCATCCCCCTCCGGTGGTTCCCCAGGTTCGTAGTCTGGGAGTGCTCCTCGACTTCCAGCTCCACCTGGATGTCCATGTGGGGGCTGTGGTGAGGAGTCCTTTTCATCAATTACATCTGGTGCGACAGCTTTGACCGTATGTCTCAGACTCTGACCTGGCCACTATCATCCATGCTTTCATCATCTCAAGACTAGACTATTGTAATGTGCTCTACATGGGGCTATCCATGGTGACGGTTCTGAGACTGCAGCTGGTGCAGAATGTAGTGGCCCACCTCCTTCGATGGGATGGGTAAACAGGAGCATATTACCCCAGTGCTCTATTCTCTGCACTGGCTGTCTATAGTCTTCAGGACCCAATTCAAGGGTGTTGGTATTTACCTATAAAGCCCTAAACAGCCTAGACCCTACCTATCTGCAGGACTGCTTCACTCCCTGTGCTCCGGATTGGCTCCTGTGGTCGGCCGGAGGCACCTTCCTCAAAGTACCCCAGGTATCCCGAGGAGCAATGTTGGAGAGGGCATTCTCGGTGGCCACACCAAGGCTGTGGAACTCCCTCCCAGCAGAGGCCTGGATGGCCTCCTTCTAATGGAGGTGTAAGATCTGGCTGTTCTGCCAGGATTTTGGAGAGGGAGATGGCTAGGGTGGGGGACAGTGGGTTAGAGTGGGCTGTGGGTTTGGGTTTTACACCTGCCAATGTTTTATGATGTTTTATTATGTTTTATTTTTTATTATTGCTGCATGTTATTGTTTTTATTAGTTGTAAGCCACCCCGAGCTGCCTTGGCAGGAGGGGAAGGGTATAAAATTGTTAAAATAAATAAATAAATAAATAAATAAAATAATATCCTCCCCCACCTGGTCTTGTCTTGCCCTTAGCCTTTCCTCTTGTCGTGTCTCCCATCTCTCACCCTGAACCCGGTCAACCCAAGCCCTATGTCCACGCATAGCCTGGATCCCCCTCACCCTATGACCCTTGGAGTTTGTTCTACTCAGCTCTGCTAACCTTCTGTTTCGCTGACCCATTCCCACTCCATTGCCTCCCATTTCCCACTTTCTCCCCATTCCTCTTGTCAAGGAATAATTTATACTTACACTGTTGGTGAAATCTGTCAGAGTCTTTATTGATCTCAAAGTGCTGAGAGAGAGAGCAACACTGTCTCCATGCAAGGAAACAGGATGATCTGCCCCTCCCAGAATACACAAGTATTTTATAGGTTACAATACAGACAAAAGATACAGGCATGTCACTCAAAGTGCTACATAACACAGTGATGGAAAACTACTGCATTATACACAATGTTTACATATTTGGGTTAGTTCTTCTCAAAACTATATGAGTCAAACTGTTTATAATATATGGTGCCTCACAAGGTTAATTTGGCTTTCCAGCTGTTAGGTTACTTGGCCTATTTGTTATGAAAAACACAGGCAAAAGGAGTCTCAGGGTGAAAACAAACATGACGCTAACCACCCTTTAACCACCCTTGGTGGTAATTTATGCATGTTGCAGGGCTGTATTGGTGCCCTATGCAGCCCTGAAACATGCATAAATGACCACCAAGGGTGGTTAAAGGGTGGTTAGCATCATGTCTGTTTTCACCCTCAGTGTCTAGGTCTAAGGCCTATGTGGAGCACTTTCCAAGGCCTTATTTTGCAAAGCAGAATACAGAAAGCAAATATGGGTGTTTTCAGACATTACGGGGCCACTTGGCCCCATATAGAAAACAACCCTATAATTCCCCGCCGGGGTCACCCTGTCACGCCATATCAGACGTGCCGGGGGATCCCGGCGGGGAATCTGGGAGGAGGCGGGGCCGCACGGCGCAACGTGCGGCCACACGGCCCCGCCCCCTCCACACACCCCACCGCCCACACTCCAGGGAGACGGGTGGGCGGCGGGGCCAATGCGGCCGCTGCGTCGGGCTGGATACGCTGTGGCCCGGGATCCCGCCGGCGATCCCGGACCGTGGCAACTGGTCAGACGTTACTTTTTTT
>QEPC01015536.1:414633-436572 GCA_003113815.1 Sphenodon punctatus
ATCTCCCTTTGGTTTAACTTGAGGGAGGGAAGACAGGTGTTGAATGGCAGGGACAATGGCTCCAATAAAACAAGATCCCTCCCACCGGGGGTAATTTTTTTATAGGCCTTGTTTTCACAAATGAAATAGTGTCCAATCAGGGCAATGTGTTCAGTCATATAGGACAAGGAGGATTGCATAATGTGAAGTCCATAATAGCTGGAATTCCATTTAAAGCCATAAATCCAGTGGAATTTATGGTGAATGTGTAGTTACAAATGCTGTACCCTACCTTGACCCTTTCCTTATGTGCATATTTCCCCCACCTAGACCTGTTGGATTGAAAACAACATTCCCCCTGCACTTCCATGGCTAAATGGATGTATTCAGTATTATTGTGGCCTATATTAGCCCATGTTAATTCCTTGCCTGGAAATGGAGTGGTCACCCCTTGCATTATTTAAGAGGTATTTAACACTACAGGATCAAAAGGGATTCCCCCCATAGAGTGTGTGGGCACATGGGCACAAATCCAGCATTTAGGCACATTAAGAGATATCCACAATTGCTCAATAGTCAACAAAAATGTGTTGTCACTATGCATCAAGTGTTTATTTCTAACATGTAAGTGTCCCTTCATGCATGTGGCAGTGTGCAAAGTTTCTTTATTTTCTTCTCGGGTAGGCCAGAATGCAACAACAGAGGCAATGATGGTGCAGACCTGTAAGAAAATGAGGAACTGAATTCTATAGGAAAATTGCCTAAGAGTCTTTTCCTCTATTTCTAAGGTGGTAGTGGTGGTGTGGTGACAAATCTTTTCCCTTGGTTTGTAGTTGCAAATCCTCTTCTCTTTGTACTGGCAAATCCGCTTCATTTCAAAGTTCTTTTATTTTGTGGGTGGCAGGGAAGAGGTTACCAGCACATTAACCTGCCCCTCTGACATTATTTCTACAGGTGCAGAGGTCCTTTTGCAATGGGAGATGTGAATCCAGGTTGAAAGTGCCTGGAACACAGTGTCAGTGTTGGTGGCAGAAAGTACTTAGGAAAGGACTCACAAATGCAGCTTGAAAGGTGTTTTTCTTTGGAGGCTTGTGATGTGGCCTCAGTCATCATGCTGTAGGTTTCACAGGGTCAGATCTGTAAATTAAAAGTCTTGATACACTTCATTAGTGCTTGGTATTAGGATAGCACAGTTTTATCGGTCAAATTAATGATCATTTCAATTGTGGTGGTATAGTTTTATGGGCCTTCCCATCATGATTTATAATGAGGTGATATACCACTCTTTTGATGCAAGATGATTTCATACGCAGAAGGGTTAAAGCAAAGTCCTTAACCAATTGAGGTTTGCTGTATGACATATTTGTCAAAATGGCATTTTATTTTCTTACTGCTCCTTGCAAACTGAAAGTGGTCTGAGGAGCAAAGGTTCTGCTGGATCCCCAGGGCCCCGCCAGTTCCCTCAGGCCTGAAAAATGGGCACACGCACCATTGCTACCAGGCAAAGGAATCCCAAACCATGGAATAAAATTCTTTGAGAAAATCTTTCTGTTCTGATTGGAAAAACCTTTGCACACAAATATGATTTTTTGTTTACATCTAGGACACAGACACCCAAGAACCAATGCACAGTTAACTAAAACACACCTAAATTTAAAATGCAAAGTCTAAGCAAATAAAGTAGGCCTAAAGTACTTCCCAGCCACAACAAAAATTAAAACATGTTATTTAATTAGGCAATTTAGCCATAATTCAAAAAATCAAGGCATGAGGCTTGAACTCAGTTAATATGATTTGTGGCATTCAGGCATTAGGGATCACCTTAAACAAGCTGAAGGGCCTAAAAACAAAGCTGCAAATAACTCACACAAAAATAGGTCCAATTTTTTCTACTGCTTCAATTTTTTTTTTTTTATTATTACCCCCTTTTTGCTCAAGTGGGGGAATATAGCAAAATAGCAGCTTGGCAATAGTTTGGCATGAGCCCTGAAATAGCCACTGGGCTTTTCCTGGTAATTGCAAGCAGTAACTCACAATTACAATGTTATTTGGGCACTAAGGAGTTAATTTAGTTGCAGTAGCCGATGAATTCACATCCAAAAACATGTTAGGTTGAAACATCTTTGATACATAGTGTCTAAAAGACCTTGGCTGCTGGCCTTATCGAAGCAGGCAGTGCTTTGAACTGACTGTACAGCAGCCATTTTTTTCCTCTTTCCCTTAAAACATTTTGTCAAGCTGTCAAAATAATTAAAGGGAACAGCATACTTGACTATGGGGAAGGGGTCTCCATAATGTTACCCCAACATTCCAATTAACTTTTCATTAAATTATTAAAAACTAAAACAAAAAAAATTAGCTTTGAAGCAAGCCGCTTTGGGTGGTTTGTTTTTTGTTTCCCCCTGTCTGGTAACACTTAATTAGTCACAGCTGCAAAGTTGTTGTGCTTCAATTGCAACAACAATTTTTCTAACACTTATTAAATGAAATTTAACCTATTTGACTAAAACATTTTCATTTTCCAATGCAAACAATATCAAACCCAAGCTTTACTTTTCCACTTTGCTAAATCTTTCTGTTGCTCCAACACACAAGTTACTTATTTTTCTTTGCTACTTTGCTTTGTCCCTACGCGGGGCAGACATGCCAACATTCCACTACCGTCTTATCTACATGCTTTCTCCACCTTACACAAGTCATTGGAAACTTTTTTTGAAGAATAATTAATTAACTCTACTTTGCAAAACGCAGAGGGAGCTGTTAAAATCATGTGTTTCTTTTGGCTTTGTCACTTTATTCTTCTTAGGAGGGTTGTTTATATTGACCATTGGCCTTTCTTTGTTGGCAATCTGAGCATTTGATCCCATCATAACCAATTTTTATTGCTCCATGTGCCATGGTATTTTGCAGTCCTAAATGTATGGGGTGGTGGTTTAGCCATGCAGGAAGCTGAATTTAATTAGTCAGCATGGCTCTTGCAGCCAATTTTTTCAGTGTCCATACTTTTGGACCTGGATTACTTATTCTTGGATATGTTTGGGTCATTGCTTTGCCAGCACCTGTCAATTGCTCCAATATGTAGTTACTGACATCAACATTTCCTTCATTTCTAAGGGCCCCCATTATTTTAATATTTGTTTGCCTGGCCATATGTTCTTGGATATTTTTCCTGAGAATCTAGAAGAGATTTAAACCTAGATTCTTGCTTCCTTTTAGAAGTTTCAGTATGTCAATCAAAAAAATGCATCCCAGTGAGTCATAGGCAAGTTACAGCTTTTTGACTTCAGGGCTCCGCAGAGATGAGCCTTTATCTAAATCATAAGAACCAAATAAAGGAAACTGAATTTCATAATGATCTTGGGTATATCCGTTCCACACATCTAAAAATCTACAAGCATTTTGGCCATATAAGTATACATATACCAAGCTGGGCTTCCTTTTGGTGGGACGGAGAGCTCTTTAGATCCCCCGGCCCCCATTTTCTCATTCACACAGGGGACACATGGGGACAGATTATTAAGGAAGCCTTTTCAACTACAGGGAGCAAAGAGATACATACCAGATGGCATAGTCTAACAGCGTATCCCACTGCGGTTTGAAAGGTCATTAACTAACATTCCTTTCTTCATACAAACTCTTGCACAATCACTACCACAAACATCTTTTCATTATCCCACATACAAATTTCCAGTCAGATTTTCACAATAAGGAGAAAGGTAATCTGGAAAGAAAAGAGGAACACACGTATGCATCTAAAACTGGGAAAGGGAAATAAATCACAGTTACACTACTGAGTCACAGGATTCCACAGAGGCCCATATCCACAAAATTTCTGACAGATCCGACCACTCAGATTCGGAAGGAATCTGCCAAATGGTCTGGCTCCCAGAGTCCACGAGCAGCCCCTCTCCAACACTTCCATAGGGATTTCAAAAGGCCCCCAACCTTGATCTGGCACCTGAAGGTGGGAGAGAGAGACAGTCTACAGCCCCCCTGGAACCAGCAAGGCTAAGAGCCTTCCCGGCCAATGCACCAAACTGTTGAGGAATAATTTATACTTATACTGTTGGTGAAATCTGTAAGAGTCTTTATTGATTTCAAAGCACTGAGAGAGAGAGCAACACTGGGTGTTTTCAGATGTGATGAGATCACAGTGAACCACGCTGAAACCTACATGTGGTCACTGTGCCCTGCATGTCTGTTCAGCAGCCGCCAGATGTTTGCCATGCTGAATGCCCACATGGGGTCAATTTCAACCATGCTTCTGGGGCTCACAGCATGAAAATCCCCAGAAGCGTGGTGAAAGTGATTCCTGGCCAGAACCAAAAAAAAGTAACATCTGGCCAGCAAGCACGGCCCGGAATCCCCAGCAGGATTCCAGGCCATGGTCAAACCGGCCTGATGCTGCGGCTGCATTGGCCTCATCACCCGCAAGTCTCCCCAGAGGGCAGGCAGTGAGGGAGCGTGGAGGGGTGGGGCCGTGTGGCCACACATTGCGCTATGTGGCCCCGCCCCCTCCCTGATTCCCCTCCAGGATCCCCGATTCCCTGGCACATCTGTTTGCCATGCCTGGGTGATCCCGGCGGGGAATCTCTGGGTTGTTTTCGGGATGGGGCGAAGCCACCACATCACGTCTGAAAACACCCACTGTTTCCGTGCAAGGAAACAGAATGGTCTGCTCCTCCCAGAATACACAAGTATTTTATAGGCTACAATACAGGTAATAGATACAGGCATGTCACTCAAAGTTCTACGTAACACAATGATGGAAAACTACTGCATTACACACAATGTTTACATATTTGGGTTAGTTCTTCTCAAAACTATATGAGCCAAACTGTTTATAATATATGGTGCCTAACAAGGTTAATTTGGCTTTCCAGCTGTAAGGTTACTTGGCCTATTTGTTATGAAAAACACAGGCGAAAGGAGTCTCAGTGTCTAGGTCTAAGGCCTATGTGGAGCACTTTCCAAGGCCTTATTTTGCAAAGCAGAATACAGAAAGCAAATATCTTTCTGTCTAAAGGGCAAAGGCATAGCTTCTATTAAGCATTAAGTTTTACCCAAAATGCTTCTGTGTCATCCATTTTGTGCTACCTTCCTTTTGGCTATTGTAATTCAATTCTATAGGGTCCCTTATAAAATTTCCTCCACACTCTACTTACCACCTTTTAAGCCTCGTTTTTTTGTCTAGTCCTTGTTGTTGTTCTCCATCTGTCCTCTAGACCTGCACTCCCTGTTTCTGTGACCACCCTTGCTTGTATGCTCCTTCATGCACACACCCACCAAATATGTCTCTGCCTACCCGATTCTCTGGGGATCATTGCCAGTGCAGGGACTTCATAACTCACTACACTTACAGTGTTGGCCCCAGGCCTACTTCTCAGAGTTTTCCAGAGTGGGGTTAATGATTAGCCCCCTCTCATTGTTGCAGTGGGACAGTACCCCTCCTGAACCACTTTGAGGGCTTCATGAGGAAGTTTACCATCACATTTACATCCAGACCCTGGCTGGATGTATGCAGCTGTCTGTACTCCAGCACCAGCCCCAGTTCCAGCTACTGTTCCCAGTGGCCAGCCACTGCTGGCAGTGCTCTGGATACCAGTTCCTGTGCCCACTACTTGGCTGATGGTTCCAATGCCAGACATGTCCCCAGTTCTTGCTCCAGTGCTCGCTCCATCCCCAAAGGCAGACCTGACTACTGTTCCAGTCACTACCTGGCTGCTGCCACTCCCAGGGCATCAGACCATGGTTCTGGTGTCTGTGCTGGCCATGACTCCATCTGCTCTGGCCGTAAAGGTCCAGATTCCTGCTCCAACCACTGCCTGTCCATGTGCGTTAGGGGGGTGGTTCATGCAAAAAGGGCCTTAGAAGGTCCGTGTCCTAAAATACAGGGCTGGATTAATGCAGTGGCAATCTAGGGACCTAAAATAAATCACAGAATGGTTTGCCAAGGAAGTCTTACTGTAGTATCACTGTTATGCATGCTTTCAATAATTAGTGACCATTTGGGTCACATGTTGCATGTTTGTTGACCCTACTCTGACCCTTAAACCTGCTTCTTGCAGATAGCTATGGGTGGCCCTATAAAAATGCTCACTTTCATATTAAAGTCATTTTTGTAAATATTTCATGAATGGTTAATAAATCATTAGGAAATGGTTACTGAGTAGTAATAGATTACTATAGAGTCCCACAGGTCAATTGGTTGCTTACAGTCCTCACTTCTGAACATTTGTAATGACAATGACATGCTTATAGCCCTCTGGAACACATACTACTCAGACCTGCAAGATCTTTATAAAATCCATTAATCATTTATTAACCCCTTATAAATTATTTATAGATGTGGCCTTAACATAAAGCACTTCCAGAAAATCCCATGAGATACTATTTCTAAGCTTCACTTGCGATTAGTGTCACTAATCTGTGAGATCAGGAGGCTTGCTCTCTGCCTCCCCTGCCAGGATGCACTCTGCAGAGTTGACCTGAAACTGGACAGTAAATTATCTGAGTGGGGAGAAGAGCAGGGAAGCCTATTCCCAGCTATGTGCAAAACTCTAATCAGTCCCCATTTCCAGGGGGACCAATTTTAGGGCAGCACACAGCGCACTGCTGTTCAGTCTCCCTGGAAAAAGGGACCCATTAAAGTGCTGGACACAACTATGAAGACAGTAAATTATCTGAATGAGGAGGATGTGGCAGTGGCTGAAGTCATGAGGTGGCAGTGTGGGGTTTGGAACAGTGGGTGAGGATCTTGGGAGCTTGAAGCAGGGGGGAAGGCATCTTGGGAAGGAGGGGGGTTCTTGAGGGCTTGGAGCAGTTCGGGAGGAGGGAGCTTAGGAAAGGATGGGGAGAGCTTCAATCCATGGGGGCAGAGGGAGCTTGGGGTAGGAGGGGTGATCTCCTCCTTGCAGTGGGGGCGATCTTGGGGACTTGGAACAGTGTGGAGGAAGGAGCCTGGGGCAAGATGTGGGAATCTTTAGGGCTTGGAGCAGTGGGGAAGGAGGGAGAATGGGGCAGGAGAGGGAATTGAGTGGACTTGGAGCAGTGGGGGGGATCTTGGGGCTGGAGAGGGAATCATGGGGGTTTGGAGAAGTGGGAGAGGGATTTTGGGGGCTTGGAGCTGTGGGGGAGGGATCTTTGGGTGGGATATGGGATCTTGGGGACTTGGAGAAGTAGTGGGCATTTTGGGGGCTTGGAGCAGTGGGATGGGTGAGATTTTGGTGCAAGAGGGAGCGACTCAGGAGCAGGAGGGATCCGGGGTGGTAGGCTTGGGACAGAAAGTGGAGAGCCAGGGGCAGTGAGCTCAGAGAATCTTGTGGAGAAGGAGGATCTTATTTATTTATTTAGACTTTTATCCTGCCAGTCTACATATATATACACACATGTAAAAGATAAACATTAAAATACAAACATAACCCCAAACCCAGCCCCCTCACAACACCCACCCAATACCACTCCCCCATTCTCCACATTCCTCACACCCCTACCCCTCCATCCCTGCCTACTAAATGCCTTTTCAAATAGAAACATCTTACGCTGCTTCCAGAAGATGCTTAGGTTCAGGCTCAAATGAACCTCTGGGGGAAGGGAGTTCTGCAGGACCGGGGCAGCAACTGAGAATGCCTCCCTGTGAGCCCTTCTCATACAAACAAGACTAACAGATGCCCCCAGACTACCCACAGGGAGGCACTCCCTGCTGACTTCAGGGGCTGCAGTGGGGCATGGAAGGACAGGTGGTCTCTCAGATATGTGGGGCCCAGACCGTTTAGGGGCAGAAAGTGGAGATCCAAACCAGGGTAGCAGGCTTGAAGGATCTTGGGACGGGGTGGGGGAGGTGTACCAGAGGGCTTGGGGTTTGAAGAGGGAGGGAATCCATGAGGGCAGGTGGCTTTCTATTGTACTGGGTATGTGTGTGTGTGTGTGTGTGTGCGTGCGTGCACCCTTTTCTATTCTATTCTCCTTGTGATCTACATATCTTTATTTAAACACACTTCTTTACAGGTTATATACCTGTGGCAGAGTCCAGTCACAAGATGGCCTCCAGAACAAAGACAGAACAAAATGGTGCCTGTTTAAGGCCATACTGAAGAATAAGGGTACTGGCCCTTTAAAACAGAAGAGCCGCTAACATATATAAAAGGCCTACTCCAGGAGGAGAAGGGCAGTTACCAGGAGACTCTAAAGAGAACACATCTCATCAAGGCTGCCCGCCTGCGGTGGCACTGGAGCCCAGACAAGGTTCAGTAAGAAGCCCATGCTGACTGAAATAAAGCCTGAGGCTTTTGGAGAAGCAGTAGGCCTCAACTGGAAGAACACCTACGATTAAGGTGGGACCAACCCATATATATTTGAACTGTTATTGTGTTGCGAGGGACCCACCTTTGTTGGGAGAAGCACTTAAAGGTGGGTACAGGCTGGTTGTAGGGGTGAGTGTGGAGTCCAAACCCTAAATTTAGGAACCCCGCATTTGGGGAACTAACGGAGCAAAGCAGGGTGCCCTGTCTTTTGTCTGGGGGGGGGGGGTCAGAGCTAATTCCCCAGAATCCATCAAAGAAGAGGACCCCTGTGACAATACCATTCATTATGTATTGTTTATCATTTAATGTGTAAAGTGTGTTCCATTCGTTATCTGCAGTAAATTTTTATGAAAGACAAAAATATAAAAGGCACAAAAAGACAAAACTTACCCCTGTGCACATCCCTACCCTATATATGTTGTAAGAAGGTTCATATTCCATCAAGTCAATAAATAAAATAAATGCCAAATGAAGCAAGTAGCTAATGTTCTACTGGGGTGTACCAGTGCAGTAAGTTACTATTGATTTGAAGATCCCCATGTAATGTTGAAAACCCTGATGTAAAAAGCACACAGGACAAAGAGTAGTCATGAAGATAACTGCCCCTGTACCATACAGCATCACAGTTAAAGCTTACTCCTGCTGTTTCCATTGATTAAATCTAATGGGGCAGGATTGGGCCTTTACAGATATCAGCACAGCAATAAATCACCAGTTTTATAAGCTTGTTGTGGCTTTAATAATTATCCGATTGCACCAGATTATTTAAAGGAGGTTTTTAAAGCAGTTGGGAGAGTAGGTCTTTTTTTCACAGTGCGGAACATGGTCTCAGTGTTGTATGGCAAATTCCCATGGGAATCGTGCAAGATAATATGGGGGATTAAAAGAAATCTCTCTAATTTTGTGTGCATGTGTATTTCATGCCCTATGCTACTAAGTATAAACCTTTTAAAATATTAAATGTGATTGTATTTATTTTAATGAAATGGGGCCATATTCAGATCTCACTGGCCAAGGTTATTCCCAATTTTCACTGATGGAGAGATAAGGAACAGTGTGAAACTAAGTCCCAATTCCAGTCAATTATTAGCAGGAATCCTAATTTTCCATGAAAAAAAAATCTCCAATAAAAAACATTAAACCCCACATTTTTCTGCGAGTAAAATGAAACACTGAACTTTAGTTTCCCTAGTCACAAAAAAGTTCAATGTGTTCTACACTTGCCTGCCTTTGAATGTAATCTATAGCCTTGCTGAATATAGTACAGAACAGCACATTACCATTATCAATGTGAAATTAATCTTTGCCAAACTCAGTGGTATGGTCTTTAGGGGTGAGTTTTTTTTCAAAGTTTTTGGCATCTTTTCATAACTTTAATTACGTCTGGAGGCTGAAGTGAAATTTGAGATGCATTAAAAACATAAACCCATATATACTGTTGAATAACCTCTGTATGCCAGAAGCAATTTATTAAAGTAGGTTTATTTTAAAGACAAATTTAAAGTGCATTCAAAAATCAACCACAAGAGGGGGAGATTGTGTGCACTGAATAATTGCTCCTTTGCAGCTGCCCCGGCTGCAAAGACCAATTTGTCGTGCTCCGCTCCCAGTGGGAAAAGGGGGGCACGACAAGCTGGTTGGGAGGGGTGTGCTGAGGTCCTCCTCAACCCCATCCCTCCTTTTCTGTGGCTGTTTGTGCCCCCTCCCTGCAGGAGTATGTACCCTGCATGAGGAAGGGGAGGGGGCAGGGATAATAGGGGGCAGGTGCGCAGGAGCTGAGTAAGCCTTACCAGTGTGCAGGAGATCAACTGAGGCACTTTGGAGCATACCCGGTTGGAATGCAAGCTGGCTTTGCAGGTGGGCAGGGCTTTTCCTGCACATGCAGAGAACACACAGGTGCAGTAGCAAAGTCTGCTGTCCAGTCTCCTGGATGTTCTGTCTTCCTGTGCCTTGGTAAGAGTCAGACTCTCTCCCTTGCTCCCTAATGTGCCCTGATACACACAACCACCCCTGTCAATAATGTAGCGCTCCCCCAGCACCCTCATTATGTGTCTTGATATCCTCACAAGCCCCCCAATATTGCATGCCTATCCAGACTGCCTTTGCCACCATTCCACCAGTCCATTCATTCCCCTGTCCGAGCTGTCGGACAGAGGCTTGTGTCTGCTCTGACCAGGTGCACAGGCACTGCACACCAAACATAAAATGAACCACCACCATGCAGATCAGGTGTTGAACACTGTTGGGGCATGTGCAAAGGGGCCCTATGTACTATTGGCAAACCCTGTGAATTGCTGGGGTGGCCAGTGGCACTTGCTGAAGTTCGGACCACTGGAACAGGGGATGTGACCATTGTTGCTGGCTGGGGGATGGTGCTTGAGCTACTCCAGGAGCCGGTGTTAGGCTGATTACTCTGGTGCATACATCATGCAGCACCTGGGGATAAGGGGTCTGCTAGCACAAGGGCGCCAGTGCTGCCCTTATACATGCAAGGGGACAACAACTGGATCACAGTCTGAAGATTATCTGTAAAATGCAAATTCCATGTTGTTCCATGGCAACTGGATTTTTATGACGCCTGACTATTTATTTATTTATAAAAAATGGATAACCCGCCCCATCCTGCCTAGGCATCCCAGGGTGGCATACAATATATAAGCAGTCTTTAAAACATTAAAAAAATCCTTTCAGACTAAATAGACCTGGAAGGAAGATAACAAATGGCCTGTGAGGCTGTCTTTTTTTCTCCAAGTGTTATTTTTGACATGGGGCTTTGGCATTGTGCTGAACCCCATAACTAGGGATGAAATGAATAGTACTTTACTATTCAAGATATAATTCAGATTCTTGGCTAGCCTTGCAAATATCCAAATAATATCCATGATAGAAACAGGTAGCCACAGGTTTGTTTTTTTTCTTTTCATTTTTTCAGTTCAGTTATTTTGTGTTTGTTTTTTGGTCCGTTCAGTATTTCAGTTATATCATTTTCAATAGTTGCATATGTGCAGTAGCATGAATATTGCCATAATGATGTAACCTATATACCAAAATGAATGAAAAACTGAAATAACTGAACCAGAACCCAACATGAAATAACAGAACTGCATACCTGAAGGAATGAAAATGGGTAGCGGTTATTACCCATGTTGCCATTTTTGCTTTAGGTTTGCTTGGTTTGGTAAATGTTTGTTTTATTTCTACCTGCCTCTGTTCCTGTAGGCTGGTGGTGTCCATTAACTTCCAGAGGCACCAACATAGCAGAAAACAGCTCTAAAGGGCTCCCTTGCTTCAGGTCCATCTGTTATGATACAACAAATGTCCTAGACTAGAGCTGAAATGAATACCTGATTTGGTATTCACAGGTAAACCCCACATTTTTGAGTACCATTTTGGGTATTTGAATCAGTACCCACATACCTTTTGAGTACTTGAAGAACCAAAATTTTGGTTACCAATTTTCCAAGTCTCCGAAATTGCCCGGAAACCCAAAATAACACCTGAAAAATCCTGAAATCAAAGACAAAATCGGGATGAAAATTGGTATTTTAGTAATACAGTTGTCAGTATTTTGGATATCCGGTTGAAAACTGAATTGGGTACCAAAAAGTACCCAGAATATTCGGTAAGATTTGGGTACTGGTAATTCAACAGGTATACCCATTTTATTTTTTGACTACTCATTTCAGTTCTAGTTTGGGCTCCACATATTTGAAAAAACGCATTTCCTACCATGCTCTACCACAACCCCTATGGTTGGCCGGAAGTACTTTCCTGCGGATACCACCTGTCAATATTGTTAATATGACAAAGGCCTGCAGAGAGACATTCTCGGTTGCTGCCCCAGTATTCTGGAACTCCCTTCCCCCAGAAGTCTATCAGAGCCCGAGCCTGAGCATATTCTAGAGGTAGTGTAAAAACTTCCTTTTTGGTAAAGCGTTTGGCAGGCAGGGATAGGAGTCGGAGTTCGAGTGGGTTTTTAAAAATGATTTTAATGTACGCTGTGTTTTTTAAAGCTGTACCCTGAGCTTTAGGGGAAGGGTGTGGGAGAAAGAGAAAGAAAGAAAATAAATCTCAAAGTCCAAGTGAGATTCCCACTCCCAGTCTCAGGGTTAGTTCTGTGACTTCATGGCTTTCTCAGTCAGACAGAGAGCTCCAGCCTTCCCTCAAGCAGGTAGATAGCTTCAAACAAATAATCCAAGGGCACTTTTTCATAAGATGAAAAAAGTGCCCAAGCTGGTTTCCCCTAGGGTTTTTAAATTGCATGGCTAGATTAGGTCACAGGATTAGGACTGCAGCATGTAGCACATATGCGACTCATAGGCAAAACTTGCAAATTAGCACTCAGTACCCGAGTACCAACTAGGCACCCCATTATTGACATTTCAGGCAATACCAAGATCCATTGCCCGATTACTGAGTTGGGCACCCCATTACCTGACACAATTTTCTGAGTTATTGATATACTGGAAGTTACCAATATGCCAGAAGTGACTGCTATACCTATGTTTACTGCTTACTACATTACTGTTTCTGGGTTATCCTGTCTGTTGCTTTGTTTCTCTGCTTTAGCAAATCACTTTTTATTCCCCCGAACGTGCTTGTACTTTGAGTATAAAGGGACAGTGCCCTCCATTTTATTTCTGTGGGTTGTAGGAGTTTGTGGAGGGAGGAAGGTGCTGTTGATGCTGATTAGTGACTGATTCTTTAACAGATATACACATACGCCCACACAAAACACACCCAGTCACGTCACATCACAGGTTAGGATAGGATAGGTTATGAATATAGAATATATTACACACACATAAATATAGAATTATATTTAATTATATAAATATAGAATATAGAATTATATCCTATATAAATATAGAATTATATCCTATACAGGATAGGATATAATGGATATATAGGATATAATGTGTCTACAGAGGAGTGGAAACGCTTCCTTCACCCCGATCAGCTATATAATCCAATGTAGGATTATATAGGAACAGCTATATAATCCTGTATGCCCAATCAGGTATATTTGATATATTCTAGAATCCTACATACATAAAATCCTCTACCTAGACATCCTATATATAGACATTATAGGTATAGGATTATACGTATATAGGATTCTAGAATATATAAAATATACCTGATGGGGCATATAGCTGTTCCTATATAATCCTATGTTGGATTCTATAGCTGATTGGGGGGAAGGGAGGTCCTCCACTTCTCCAGGCTCTCCTGATCAGCTGTTGGTGGACTGGGGGAACAGGCTCCTCTAGGTAAGTTATTTGGCTTACCTAATAAGCTGTTTGGCAGCCGAGATGAGCGCACTCCTCCAGACCCCCCTCCCCGATCAGCTATTTGGCAGCTGTGCTGAGCCTGCTTCTCTGACCCGAATCCTCAGACCTTTCTATGTGGCAGGACTGGGAGGATCCTAACAGATGGGAGGGCACATGTTAGCCTGGATTAGCCTGGCTGGGCGAACCTTAGTCCATGTCATGTCACTGACCTTTTTCAGTTGATGTGTCTGGTAGCAGCCAGCCACCACCCGGAGGAAGAAGTGGGCGGACATCTGACAGTCACCGGACTGACGAGCAGGTGACTTGCGGACTACTGAAGAATACTGTCTTGTTTGTTTTCACCCAGTGTTTGTCATTGTTGATATGACCTCCATGTGTGAAGCCCAGGGTTATTACCCCCTTGTCTCCACCCAAAAAAGGGTCTGCAGAGAATATATTACAATCCGCAAGCATTTCCTACAAATGGATATTGGGTCCCCTCCCAACTCACACATGATTGTGGTATTCATGTGTTACACAGTGTCCTGCATGGCTACTCCATAAGTGGCAACTTACTGAAATAAATTCATAGATAAGTACATTTCTTTTTAGGGAAGGTTATTGGACTGGTCGTGGCTAGTCAGTTACAGGCACATCTAGACCATGTCAGTTTTCTAGATCCTTCACAATCTGGATTTTGTCCTGGATATGGCACTGAGACTGCACTTGTGGCCTTGGTCGATGCCCTTTGAATAGAGCTGGATACGGGTCATTCGAACCTGCTGGTTCTGCTCGATCTTTTGGCAGAATTTGACACAGTGAACCATATTCTATATAGGATTATATAGGATCAGCTATATAATCCTGTATGCCCAATCAGGTATATTTTATATATTCTAGAATCCTATATACATATAATATACTTATAATATATATATATATAATATATAATATACTTATGATGTCTCTATTTTCTATAATAGGTGCTGGTGACTTTTCTGCAGGACTTTGCCTTGGTGGATAGAATGGTTTTACATTGGTTCCAGTTCTTCCTAGTGGGTAGATCACAGTGGGTGGTTCTGGGAGATTTTACATCATCTCCCAGGATTCTATTATGTCACCTTTTTTGTTCAATGTGTGTATGCAGCCATTAGGAGAGGTCATGCACAGATGAGGAGTTTGTTGTCATCAGTATGCTGATGACACACTACTGTACCTATCTTTTTCATCCGACCCAGTTCCTGCAGTCTCGGTGCTTTCCCGGTGTTTGATGACTGTGGCGAACTGGATGAGGTCAAGCCAATTGAAGCTGAATCCCGATAAGATGGAGGTGATGCTCATTGGAAGGTCTGGGCTCCTGGATGCGGGGGTATTACCTGTTATTGACGGGGTTCGTCCTGTGTTAGCATCTCAGGTTAGGAGCTATGGGGTGCTCCTGGATACACAGTTGCGTCTGGATATCCAGGGGTCAGCTGTGGCTAGAAGTGCTTTCTGCCAATTACATCAGGTTAGGAGTCTCCACCCCTATATCTTGGACTCCGACCTGGCCACTGCCATCCATACATTTGTCACCTCGAGGCTATATTACTGCAATGTGCTTTACATGGGGCTGCCCATGGTGAGGGTTGAGAAGCTGCAGCTAGTGCAGATTGCTGCAGCCCATCTCTTGACTGAGACGGGCTTCCGGAAGCACATTACACTGGTGCTCTGGGCACTGCACTGACTGCCTATAGTTTTCCAGGCTGGATTCAAGGTGCTGGAGTTGACCTATAAAGCTCTAAATGGCCTGGACTGTATTTATCTGAGGGACTGCCTCACTTCCTGGACCCCTGGGTGGCTCTTGCGGTCATCGAGAGGCACCCTCCTGGAGGTTACCTGCTATAAGCGGGTGGGGACCCACAGGCGGGTGTTTTCAGCAGCTGCTCCTGTGCTGTGGAACTCTCTACCTGTTGAGAACCGCCTCAGCCTGAGTCTTCTTGTGTTCCGCTGTCAGTGTAAGACCTGGCTCCTCCACCAGGCATTTGGTTGGGGGGGAGGGGTCGTGGTGAAAGGGGAATTTGGGGAAGGTTTTGTGTGTTTTGGAGATGTGCACTATAGATATTTCATATTGTGGACTGTGGAATTTTATATTGTTGTTTTATATGTTTAAAAGTTTTAGGCATATTGTATTTTGTTTTGTGAACTGTCCTGAGCTGCCTGAGGCAGGAGGGGCAGGGTAGAAGTCTATGAAATAAATAAATAAATAAAATCAGGGGTCAGCCCCCCAGCACATTTTTATGTGGCCATTTGATGCAGTTCCTACACCAAAGCACCGGGGGGGGGGGGGAATGAGCTCAGGCTAAGTGAGCAGAGATGACTGAGGGCATATACAGAATAATAGGACTGGAGACAGTTCAATGATCTGGAGGGACCCTCCTTTTCTTGAACACACCCCATTAACAATCTCACCCCCAGCTTCTATGTGACCTTCGTACATTGTATTAATTTTCCAACTGGTCCCTGATTGTGAAAAGGTTCCTTATCTCCACCTTTGAAGGAAATAACTGGAAATAACAACTTGGGGCCCTATCTGAAATATGATTCCAAAAATGCAGTAAAGCACTGAGCTACCAATGTGCTGCCCAGGCAGGCATACATACCACCAGCAAGGAGAGAAGCATTTTAAAAATAGGAGATAAGAATGTGGGCGTGTGCAAATTGAACAATCTACCCAACAGACAATTACTAGGGGTGAGAGAAAAAAAATTAATCTTGGAACAAAACCATATTGTATCCAAACATATGTAACCTGGCCCTGGATGGATAAAATTATTGGATAAAGAAAAGTGAAAGAATAGTTTTTGCATCATTACAACAGAGTGAAAGAAAAAGAAATCACACTATAGGAACAGCATTCCAAATGCTAAAGAATGAAGATTATAACACTGCCGTGAAAGTGCAGAAGTAAAGCATTTAACTATTATAAATGTACACCTAAGAACAGCAACTGTAACAAAATGAGCAAATAATAAATAGTGTCACAGTAGGGTGGCAAAGATCTTGCAATGCTGCTGCTATAGTGGTTGTGGTGGTGGTGGTGCTGACAGAGGCTCCATCATGGTATCCAGTGGTGCCCCAGAGCTCAACATTTTCACCATCATCGCTTTCTGTTCCCATGCCTTCTGGATCCTGCAATCACTGTGATAATCCCACCTCCTCTTCAAATGCCTGTTGCTGCTGACGAGCCACGGCAAGTTCTTTCTTGGTCCTGAATCCCACAACCTCCTGCTGTGCAGGGGGTGAAAGGGGAGGAAGCAAAGCAAATGCCTGCTCCCCAGACCCGCTTGCAGAATGAGGAGAGGCTAGCAAGATGGGGCAAGGGAAAAGTCATTGGCAAGGGAGAAGGGGAAATCATTGGGACTGGGGCCATGCCATAGAAGAGTGGCAACAGTAAAGGGGGAAAAAAAACCAACACAGGAAAAACTGAGGCACTCAGCTTGGGAAAGCAATCCAAGCAAAGCCCCCCCCTCCCCACACCAGTTTTCAGAATGTGAAGTAAATGGGATAGAGGGGGAAGGAGAAATCATTGGAACTGTGGTCATGCAGCAGGATGGCAGTGCAAGACTAAAAAAACAAACCAACAAAAATGCAGTGGAAACGGGCAAATGCAGCTTTGCAAGGGAATCTAAGGAAAGTAGTTTTCACACGGAGCCCCCCCCCCCAAAGTGTGCAGGGGGGGAGGGAGCCTGTGCAAATGCCACGGCTGGCACGGTGGGAATCAATGGGCATCCGTGGGAACACAGTTCCCACGCTCCACTCATCACCCATGCACGGAGCAATGGGCACCAATGGAGGTGGGTGGGTGTCCATAGCAATGTACCCCCATGCACCCGCACCTGTTAGAAAAGGACTGAAGTCTCACACACCCCACTCCTAACCACTCACTTGCAGAATGCAGCAGAGAGTCTTAGTCAAACACAACTGAGACTCTGTGACTCATGCTGTAGCTGCGGGAGGTCAGGGGAGATGAACAAGCACAGGGAAACTGAGGCACATGCTAAGCCACCCACGCACCATACTTTCAGAGGGAGAGGAGGAAGGGTGGCAAAGCTGCAGGCAAATTAAACAACAGTATAGAAAAAGAAGGAAAAAGCTGAATGACACATAGGGCCTTTTCACATCCCCCCCCCCCCCAAACCACACATGTGTGCGGTGGAAGAGGGGTGCCCATGCGAACACTGCCTGCAGTGGGCGGGGGATGGATAGGTGACCATAGGAATGGTGCCCACAGTGTGTGGGGGTGCATGCAGAGCACACCCACCTCCACCCACCACAGCCCATTTGTAAAGGGCCATACATACACTGTTCAAAATCAAAATTCAAATCAAAGTAAAAAACCCTAAAATCTGAAGAAGGTGAATGAAGCAATTAATTTTTTGTAAAATAAAATAAAATATAGTTCAACTCCCAGAAATACATGCCTGCCATAGAGAAAAAGATCAACTAACAAGGGTAAGGCCATTTTCATGTAAAACACTCTCCACCCACTACCCACCCACTTTACATGTTGCAGGGCTGCAGTGTTGCCCTGTGGGTGCCCTATAACATGTATAGTAGGTGGGTAGTGGGTGTCTTCTGTGAAAACATCCTAAATCTCAGTCAAGGTCAAGAAGGAGTAGTTTAGAAAAGGGGAAATGTGAGGCACCATAGGGCATGCTATCAAAATTAAAATTTTGAAATAAATCAGTTTTAAAATAATGTTTAAAATAAATTGTACAAAAAAGAACTGCAGGGAGTGTAAGAGCAGATGTAGGGGGAGGGGGGCGGGAGGACAGGGCTTCACTGAATAGAGAAAATATGTTCACCAAGTATTTCTGAGATCTGAGGAGCAGTCCCGAGTTTTCAGGCCGCCCCACAGACCCGTGGGGAATACTTGGTAAATTTCTGAGTGGCTCAGGTGTGTATGTGTTAGGGATGGGCTCATGGTTCGGGTTCGGCCATTTGGTTCGGCTGCGTTAGGTTCATCCGTTCGGTTCGCCCGTTCGGTTCGGCTGTGTTCAGTTTGTCGGTTTGGATGTGTGGGTGTTCAGTGGTTCGGGTTGAATGTTGAGTTCAGATTCAGTATTCAGTTCAGCCGGGATCGGTTCGGTCTTTAGTTCAGTGCAATCAGGAACTGAAAATGACATTTGGTTTTTGAAATAAAAAGAAAAAACTGAAAAACATATATCTGGCTATAACATTTTTGTTTCTTATTAATTTTTGATGACATTTAGGAAGATTGTATCCCCAATGGAGAGCACCAAGTGTACCAAAATTCGGAATGATTAGATAAAGGAAACCAATATCAGAAGCAATTGAATGTTGTGATTTTAAGAAAAGCTCCATACACATTCATGGCTACAACTTCTTTATCTTGCATCCAATATTCATGAAACTTGTGCATATTAAATACCTCCATATGCTTAATATTTCTCCCAATTTTAGGAAAGAGTGGATAAAGGGTTCCAAGGGTATAAGACATTAATCTGAAAATACATTTCCAGCTGTAACATTTTGATATTGCATTCTGTTTACAGGATATTTGGCAAGAATGTATCAAATACCATTCCTGCCATTTCCGCAAATGTACAGGAGATTTTGATAAAGGGAACCAATTATATAAGCAATTGATGTTGTCCCTGTGAAGATCATTATTCAGATGAATATCAGCATATTCAGTGCCAGTCAGAGGCAGGCACCCTGCATGGCAGGGGGAGAGAGACTGTAGGAGGAAGGATGTGGAGCAACCCCAAAGACTGACAGACACATTCAATGGCCAAACACATTACTGCAAGCTTCTAGCTTTACAGGACCAATTGGTAGTGGTTTCGAGGTGGGCATAGGGGGCGGCCCTGTGGCGGGCATAAGCAACATAACTGGGACTTCTGAGATAGCATCCCAGCAGTCAGGAGACATAGTTTAAACACATCCAGGCTGGCCAACTATCAATCACATCCTGCAGCACTGAGACAGAGGACATAAGAGAATTTCTATTGACTCTTTCCTAAACAGATGCTTCTGACTTCCCAGAAACAAGTGGGGGAGATATGTTGGGATGGTCCCAGCACAGAATGAGGATATTTGGTTGACATTTCTGTTGGCCAATTTGCATCACAAACCGATCTTATACCACAGTGACATAAGAGAATCCCAGGCATAGGCCCCTTCTCTACATATGTTGTACAGGCATATAAAATTGGGACCCTTTATAATATCTTTCTGATATTTGGCAGAGATGATCATGAAAGTGAAATATATAGTCCTGCCAAATTTCATGTACACTGGTTGGACTACAAAGATGTTATAGTCAGACATATATTTATATGTTAATTGCTTATACCACCAAGACCCTTTTTCCAATCCTTCTGAAATTTGGCAAAGATAGTAAATGTGGGAAGGCATATAAACTGGACATGTTTCACCAACATTAGATACAAGGCAAATAAGTTACAGCTAAGAATGTATATGTAGAATATTGCAAAATACAATATTCAACAGCTTCTAAAATCGGATTTCTTTATCCAATTGTTTTGGAATTTGGTAGACATAATGATTTCTATTGGAGGTATAGGCAACCCAATTTACAGCCACATAGCATAAATAACAAAAACGTTACAGCTGATTATGTGTTTTCCATTGAAACCAATGGAAATTCAATTCCAAACTCACCAAACGCATCTGAACTGAACTTCCGAACCGCATTTGCCCATCCCTAGTATGTGTGTGTGTGTGTGTGCACGCGCGTGTGTGTTGGGTGTATGTGTGCTTAGGATGATAGGAGGGGGGGAGGGGAACTAGCAGAGGGAGCAGGGCTAGTTACTTACCTTCCAGAAGGGTCCCGCATAGATGCGTGGTGTGCCTCTTCCCAGGTTAACTTTGAAAAAAAAACAAAAAAAACAACCCCACAATGACCCACAACTGAGCGTGCACGGTCCTTTTCAAAAATGGCACTGGTGTGCTGATGCTGCCAATGCCATCTTTGAAAAGGAACTACTGCCCCTTTCTGAGCATGCTCAGTTGTGTTTTTTCCCCTTTTTTCTTTTCAAACCTAACCTGGGAAGAGGCACACCACACATCAGCACAGGATTCTTCCAGTAGGTAAGTAACCAGCCCTGCCCCATGCTAGGCCCCCCCATTCCCCATAAGCATCCCACCCTTTACCCGGACCTCCTTCTGCCAGGGCTAGGCCCCCACTCACCCTTCACTGGCTCCTGCTGGCCTATTCTCTCTCTGGCCAGTGTGGGCCAGGGAAGGGTAAAGTAGAGTAAAGGCCTATCACTGGCCTTCAGTCCCCCACTTACCTGCCCTCTGGTCCCCTTTCCTGTACTCAATTGCACTTGGCTGAGGTTTTCTGAGTTCTGAATTTTTTTGCGGGGGCGCTCCTTGGAAGTTGGGAACTTGGTAAAAATCAAATCGAGTGCATTGGTCCTTCTGAAAAAAAAACCCCAAAAAACCCCCAAGGCCAGAGTTGCACCACTAGTGGGGGGAGAAGTCCCAGAAAAGATTTCTCACTCACCAGTAACCAAAAGATCCAGCATAGAGGTTACACTTGGTCACCCACACACGCCGTTTACCTTCAGTAACAACAGAAAATGGCATTTTGTTTACTCTTCTAGTTGCACTGTTCCAGTAGTTCCAGTCCCTCTGCACATCTGGCCAATAGGGGTGTGCATGTCGTTTTTGTTATATTAAAATTGAAAACCAATTTTGTGTTTTTTAAAATTGTTATTGCAATAACAAAAATGACAAATACGCTTGAACTGGGCCTGTGATGGAAGGGGAAAGACCTGATGGATGTAAATGCTGGCCAATGAGGAGCTCAAGCAGGTCCCAGGCAGTGGAATGGCACCCTGTGATTGCTCAATGGCTCCTGCCTTCTAGAACCAGAGGGGCTCTGGGGGAGGGCACTGCAACCCTTTATACTGCAGGGCTGGGTTGCTTGACTCTGGTTCTGTGTTAGCTGTTGCTCTGTCTGGGTACATTTGCAGAATCTTCTGGTCCTTGCACTAAAAATCCTCCCATACTTGCCACCTTTCCTTTCCAATCCTTATTCCTTTACCTTACATTTTACCTTTTCCCTTCCCCTGCACACACATATACAGAGAGGATATAAGTTGTCTGTCTGTCTGTCTTAGATGATAGATATGGAATAGAGATAAATTAGAGATAATGACTATACCTCTGAGATTTCCTTTTCCCTTCCCCCATCTGTCTCCCCCTGTCGATAAGATTAGATATTTAGATACTAGACTGTTTTATTATATATATTAGGTTTATAGGACAGGAATATTTTGTATTATACATAGGTTAGGTTTAGCTTAGATTCTGTATATAATACACACACACACACACACACTATATATATA
>QEPC01015536.1:437794-460509 GCA_003113815.1 Sphenodon punctatus
CTTGCAAGGGAGGAGGCAGGGTCACTCGTTCACAGTGCTCCCCAGGGAGGGGGTCTAACCCTGACCAGGGGCGGAAGGGGAGGGGGACTCTCACACACCTCGCACTCACCACTCACTCCGTCACTTGCTCCAGTCACAGCAGGGGAAGGTTCAGTTGAAGGCAGTTCACTCAGGCTCAGGGTGTCAGGAAAAGACTAGCAGGTACTCTCAAATAGCAACAGCAAGCGCAAGGGGGCCGGTCTCGAACAATCACCAGCGTCGCTCTAACTGCGGCGCTGGTGTTTATGCAACAGGCCCCGCCCCCGTGCGTGCCCGCAGATGCTCCGAGCGTCGCCGCAGCGTCGGGGGCATGGCCAAGGGCGTGCCCCGCTCTGGAGGGGGAATCATCTGGTCGAGCTCTGGGGGGGGCGTGGCCATGGGCTCCGTGTCGCCGGCGGATGCGGCACTCGGGAGAGGGAGTTCCGGCGGCCCCCGCTGTATGCCTGTGTCCCGGGGGCCCTGAGGGTGTCGGGAGCTTCGGGGCTGGCGGCGGCGGCTGACACCATTAGACACAATTGTTATCTTCCACAGAAAATTTAAAAAGCAGAAGGTATTTATGTGAAAGCACGTGAGGGTTGTGGTTTTTCCCCTTCCAGGTTAGCACTCTCTCAACATGCTCTCCTCCCATTCCTAAGGCTTTTCTTGTTGCTTTTATATGTGCCAGCCTAAGGCTGAACCAGAAATCTGCAATTCAGAGCTTTCAGCTCTGCCAACACAGCTAGGAGTCAGGTACTCAGGCTAGGCAGTTTATTTAACCTTTTCCTCCTTGTTCAGCCTTGGTGCTGTGGCTGCTCCTATTTCCATTACCACATTTTATGCAGTTCATCAGAATAAATAATTGAGATATATTCTGTCATGCTAATGAACATTTGGATAAAACAAATGTGCAGGTGGCGGGGCAGCCCTCTGGCCAGCGGACAGCACTGAATATACATGCCAGTCACCAGGAGAGCTGTCCCACTACTTGCGTGACCCAGGTAGGGGTGGGACCAAAACAGAGATGTGAGCTTCTGACCACACCCCTAACCTGCTCTCCAAGCCCCAGCCCCACCATGACAGGCAGCCATAGTGACCTGCCATGATGGACAGTCATGGCAACCGTCCATGGTGGCCCCCACCCTGCAGCAGGGATGGCAAGGCTAAATAGATGCATTACCCTGCATTGGCCCATGTTATCCCTCGTGGGTCACCCTTGGACTGGAATGGGCACATGGGATCTTCTCGAGGATAGATTCAGGGCCAGCTGCAGGGGAAAAAGATATGCAGGTTACTCCCCAGTCCAGACAGGCCATAGTGGGCCAGTGTCACATCTGTTTTACCCATTGTCTTGGTTGCCCTGAACCACACTTCTTAATCTTTTTCAGGGGGCAAATTGAACGTGTCACCAAATGCTATGTGCCTTGACATACTTAGGAGTCTTCTAGCAGAATCTTCCTCTCAGAGAAGAAAATACGATTTCTCTTGATAAATGAACTCTCATTTTGGAGGGGAACAGAAAACTCTCTTCCGCATTTTCTTTAGCAATGAATTTCCTTATCTCCATCCATTTTTCCATCCTGTTCTGAGTCACTGAACTCAGAGAACGAAAAGATCTTTTTTCTTTTTCACATTGAATTTCCTCAGCCCCACAAGCCAATTTAAGCAGCATGTCCCTATCGCAAGGGTCCTCAGGGTGGCAATTAAAGCACTTCCAGACTTGTCTTCCCCATTCATGCAGCCCATCTTGTAAGGATTTCTGCTTTCCTAGGACAAATGTTCCCTGTCCATGATACTCTCCAGCAATTCTGCCATGATGGTGTGTGCAATCCATTTGGATGAAATCCTCCAGATGGCTTTCAAGGTTTTAAAAATGGACTGATCACGTCAGATTTTAAGTACAGAACATCAAAGGAGTTGGCAGAGTGGATCAGACTCATCAGCTATTCAGCCCAGTATTGTTTCTCTGGCAGTGACCAAACCCTGGGTTTCAGATGAGGTGCATGTTGTCTCCAGTTGACAAATGTGGAATAGTTTTCCCAAATAAAGATCCATTCAAAAGTAGCCAGTGGATTTTTTCTCCTAACTAGCTGTATAAGGTGCAATCAGGTTATTCTTGTCCTCATGACTTTTACCCTTTCAGTCAATCCTACTACTAAAATCCTAATAACTGTCAAGAACACTGTATATTGGCTCAGCTTAGGGCTGAACTGTGAAGGAAAATGTGCAATTCTCAGAATACCTTTCTTTGATAAAAAAAAATAAAAAAATTAGATAAGTTTGTATTTGTTATTAGCATTTACATTGGCTGGCTATGTAAAATGTGTAAGCATTTGCTAAACTCCTTTCAGTGACTCAATGGGTGATTTCAGATGTTACACGGTCCTGAGTCACCACAGTGGATTCCCAGAGATGGTGAGCTGTCCAACCACCCCCTGTGGTCCAGGAAGGCCCCGAACAGACATGATGGGAACGGGACCACAGCAGGGAATCGGACAGATAGACCACAGCCCGGGGCAGCACAACACATGTGATGCCAATTCCGGGCCGTGGTCAAAACACCCGGAAGGCACCGGGGAGGGACGGGAGGCAGACATGGCCGACTGAGGGCAAAGGAATCCAGAAGGGCCAAAAGGACATGCCCACACAAGGGAAATGGGAAGGGAGGGGGAGGAGGGAGAAGAGCAGATGAGGCGGCACACACAGCAGGCACAGGGAAAACGAGGTCACAGTGGAACACACAGCAGAAATACACACCCCGGCGCATAAACACCCGCATGGAAAAGTCAGGGAAGGGGGAACACAGCGGAATGGACAAAACACAAATGGCACAATGGGCAAAGGGGAGACCCGGGGCCAGGGAGGGGGGGGACCCAGCCCAGGGGCAGGGCAGGACACAGGGAACAGCATCCAGAACCTCCACAACAGCCTGCACAGGCACCCCCACAGCTACACAGGCAGTTCCAGAATGGGGGGACCTCCAGGGGCAGAGTACAGTCACAGGGGGAGGCCACACGACACAGGAAGTGGCCCAGGAACGGTCCAGGAGGTTGTCAGGGACCCCATGCGCCGGTGAGGGTGCGATGGATGGGATGGAGGCAAGCTGGAGCAGAAGAGCAGAGCACCCGGTTTAATCCCCCTGGAGGATGCCGGGAGGTGCAGTCCGGGGCCCCCATAACCCCATGGTCAGAGTCCTCCAAAGGGGGTGGGGAGCATGGGCACTGGCAGGATCAAGGCTGGACTATGAAGGACAGCAGCACCTGGGATGCTGGGAGCTGGCACGGAGATCAGGACACAGCCACAGGAGAAGGCAGCCATGGAGGAGACCATGGGTGCAGAGGCGGATGGGGGGGTCTGTGGAGGGGGCCAAGAGGCACAGGCAGGGGCAGCAGAACCCCAGGAAACAGCCAGCACTGCAGCAAGTCAGGGACAACAGGGAGGGAGCAGGTAGCAACTCACGGCTTTGAGGTGGAGGTGGGAGCCCTAAGAGGGGCCAGTATCCAGGGCCCTGTGGGCTCAGGGGGCCTCACAGCCAGCTGCAGGGGGCCACAAAGGGGCTCAGGGCCGGGGGGCCCACCAGGTGCATGAAGAGGGGTCACTGAAGCATGCCCTGATGGTATCCTAGCGCAGACATGTGGTGGGCGACCAGATAGTAAGCCTCAAAGGAATCCTGTATGGTGAGCCCCACCTACACATCAGATCGGGACCACAGACCAGACAGCGCTGCCAGCTCTTCCCCGGTGGGCTCCGACAAGCAGCTGGTGTCCACGGAAGGTGACCGATCTCCAATAGCTGGTGATAGACTGCCCTATGCAACTGCTGGTATCCACGGGACCTGTGAACACAGACAAAGAAGGACACGGCAGTAGGAAGGGGGACACTGGTCATCAAAATGATCATTATCAGTTTGACAGGTCACATTGGGTCCTATGTCAGCAGAAGTCCCGCCTTCCTGGGGCCAGAGGTCCCGCCTTGGGATGGACGTGATGTGGGTAAGTGGAAGTGATGCAGAAGAGGGTAATTCTTCTGGGTCAGGGAGGCGGGAACCAAAGGTTCCCGCCACCCTGAACCCAGAATGTCCTTACGCTTGACTTTGGGGGGGCTCTGCTTGTGGGTTAGGGTGGCTGGAACCAAAGGTTCCAGCCTCGCTGAACCCACAAGGTCCTTTGAAGAGGGCCATGAAATGCATCTATGAATTCAGGAGAGTGAGATGGACCAGTAGGTATGGGTTTTGTGAGGATCACAGCAACTTTATGGTGCAGGGTTCGGGGTAGGGTGAACTGTAGCGATTGGGTCATTTAACCCCTCTACGAGCTCAGCAGAGTGAGGTGAACCATTCAGCATAGGTTTCGTCATCCTTTCTCCATCTTGGAGAAAACAGGGTCCCGTGGGGAGGGGTTTCCGGGGGTAGGATTAGTCGCAGAAAGAGGGTCATGTGAGGGTTTAAACAACTCAGGAGTGTGAGCTGAACTAATCGGCAAAGGTTTCATTGTTCTAACCTGCCTCGTTGCAGAGATCAGACCAATCGGAAAGGTTTGTGGAGTTGTAGTCCCACCCCCTAGGGGGTATGAGAGAGCAGGGAGCCAATCACTACCACTTACATGGAAAAACTGCAATGGCTTTCCATGCTGATACTATGCCTGTGAGGTCTATGGAGTTGACTACCAGAGGTAGTGAGACGGTTATACAGAAAACGCTATAGTTCCAGTTCGAAGGATGATGGTGAGAGCGGGCCTCTGGCTAAGGTTCTTTTTAGCACCCCGCTTCATAATGAAGAAACCCTTATGGGAATGTCGTCAGCCACTGAGACCCCGGAGTTGGTAGAAGAAGGCATACCCCCAGCTCAAAATTCTGAGGTAAGAAAGATTTTTAGACGGTTTAAAAAGGCTTCTCTCCATCTAGAGATGTGTGTCACAAAACATTGCTTTGTAAAAAAGACTGTTGGATCATTAGTGCTTTTAAATCTTGTTCCAGGAATAGATTGAAGACCCTATAGCGCTCCCCCCTGAAGACGCTAAACCCCAAGCTGAAGGTTCAGAGTGTTTCTGTCCTGAGAGGAAAGATGAAAACCAGGAGCCTCATATTATTCTGCAAAAGCAGCTTGGGTTGAAAATCTGTGAATCTGATTATGTCACCCCTTCAAAATGAAAATCAACCATGAGATCTATAGTGAGAGCGTCAGTCTATGGAATTCTAAAACATTGTAAGAGGGAGAAACTGCATGCAGACTGTGAAGGTTGTGTTTTTAATGCTCCTGCCCAAATGGCCCACGATTGTCTGACATGGACGTCTGAGGAGAGGAATAGAAAACTTAAAGTCATTTGTGATAACCTATGCTTGCCAACCATCTTTCACGTTCAGATGATGTTGGGGTATGCATTACGTTGTTTATGTATCAGTCAGGACAGTTTTAATCTTACACTTATGCTGTTCTGTAAAGTGGATTTCTCTCCTGATCCTGAAAGCATGTTGGAAGGAATGATCAATCCTGTTGATACCCGTATGTTAGATTTTGTAGAAATCATGGTTAGAAAAAGATACTTTAAATCCTTTTTTAAAAAGAGGAGTGTACAAGAAAATTGAGCAATGATGCATACCTAGAGATGTTGTAGTGTATTACACAGATCTGTAAATAAAGTTATTTAAAACTGGCTTTTATGTTTTTTCTGAATTATTAAATACTACGAAATGTAACAAAAATGGTCAAGCATGCTTTAGATGCAAACCCCCAAACATAGTTTGGTTAACCCTTTTAGATCTGTACAGTTATGTGAAAAGAGAGAGCTTTTAGGTCACTTGAAAAAGAAAATACAAATGCCTTGAAATGGAGCTGGTTGTAGGGTTGGGTCTTTCAGACTAGATTTGATTAAGTAGACAATAGGTCTGTCCCACCAGTTCTATTGAACTCCATGGGGACATCTCCCAACTGTCTATACTTTCCCCACCCTAAAGCAGTTTTGAAAAAGCTGGGCATTGCTACATTCCATGCAAGGTTGGGTGTGGACTTATAAACAATGCCTTGATTGGTTCTTCCTTGGGAGCTGAAATCTGCATAGTAGATGTAGCTTGAAATTTGCATTGTGAATGGGGGCTCCAGCCCATTGGTTAAGTGGAGATGGGCTGGGAGCTGAAATCTGCATTCTAGATTTAGTTGGAAATTTACATTGTGAATGGGGGCTCCCAGTCCATTGGTTAACCGGAGATGGGCTAGGTAGAATGAACCCGCCTATGCGTCCCCATTGGTTAGTTGGAGAAGATATGGGTCAAATTCCATTGGAATGAAATCTGCATCAGAGATGGAGGGTGTTGTCCAGAGATGGATAACTGTCCTCACACCCATTGGTTAGTCGGAGAAGGGGTAAACACCCCAAACCCGACAAGAAGAGTATATAAAGGAGGCCAGAAGCCAACTTCTCTCCAGATTAGAACTGAATTTCAGTAGCATTTTGCTGTGAGATTCATGGTCTAACCTTCTTCTACACCAGCGATCTCAAGGAAACCTCTGCATCAGGTCCCAGTCTTCTGCACCCAACCCCCCTCGACAGGTAAGAAACTCTGCGGGTCTCTTTAGGGAAGGTGGGTGGGGGGACTAGCACTAAGCTCAGTGGGTTTGGGGATGGTAGCCTGTGTTTTCAACAAAATGTTTTTGGTGGCTTGTCACTAAGGCAGCTACACTGTGAGGGTTGGTAAGGGAAATGGGGGAAGGATGAACCCACGGACCTGGTATCCCCACTCACACCCCACCTTACAGGACTCCTGCAAAGAAGGAGGATCACAATTGCCCTGGAGAAAAAGTCCCCTCAGGTTGACATGTGGCCCTATTAGTTCCCAAGGGAACAGGGCCGTCTCATCACAGGGGTGATCAGTGCAATGTGTGTGCAGCCTTCTGCCCAGTTGCAGGGGGAACAAGTCCCTGCCCGTAACCACACGCCCCACCCACACCGTGCACAGAAGAAGTTCCACCCCGTGAGGGGATCCGTGTAGGAGGGGGGAAGCACCACTCGGGATGGGGGGACCGGAGGGGAAAAGCCCCAACCCCACAAGGAAGGAAAACAAGGATAGGGCCCAAGGGACAACAAACAGGCTTGTGCGCCACACCCACGCACTCCACTCCCCACCCCACACTCACTCGCCTCGCACGCTCCACACGCTCTCCGTCCACACTCCTTCCACACTCCACTGCCTCGTACGCCAAATGCTCCAAGTCTGGGGTCAACGCTCCACACCACTCTCCAGGGGCCAGCTTCACAGAGAACTGATCGCCGGCGGGGAAGCATTGCCCGCTTCCGCCTTAAGAGGCCCTAGCCCCGCCCCTGTTGCGCCTGCAGCCGCGCCGACCTCCGCAGCGTCCCTGCTGGCTCCGCCCCCTTGTTCCCCGGCGGTTCAACGTCTTCCGGTAAGGGGGCCCTGCCCTCGCTGCTGCTTGCGGGGCCTTGCTCTGCGGGTGCGGTTTCTGCTGGTGGGGTTTTCTCTGGCTCCAGGCCACCCCCCTCCGTACCTCTGGTTGTCTTGCGGGGGGGCCTCCACCGTGCTAGGTGCCCCTTACCCCTGACAGCACCCCCTCTCCAGGGTCTCTGTTTGCGCCAAGGACTCCGCCCGGGCTTAGGTTTGGAGGGATGACGGAAATGGAACATGCGGAGCAACCGAGGGGCATGAATGGAGGAGGCGGGTTCCCAAGAGCGATCGGCGACCCCATATCCTTTCCAATCCACAAGATAGAATAGCTTGCCCCTTACCAACTTGGAATCTAGAAAGGCACGAACTTTGTATTCCGGTTCTCCTTGGACTTCGCACACTGGTTCCAGGGGCGCCGCTTCAGGGAAGAGAGGGGGGTAGTAGGGTTTAAGTAGGGACACATGAAATACAGGGTGGACATGTAGTGAAGGGGGGAATGTTACACGATATACGACAGTATTAATCTGTTTTTCGATGATGAAGGGTCCCATATAACGATTGTCTAATTTTGACGAAGGGCGAAGGGATGGGTAGTGGCGTCGTTCCACCCACACCTTGTCGCCTACTTGATACTGTAGGGTGGCTCTTCGATGGTGATCGGCGAATTTCTTGTACTGTTGACGTGCCGCTTGCAAGGTCCTTCGGGCATGACTATGACAGCGATGGAGGAGTTGGATCATAGCCCCTGCGGCGGGCACATCGGTTGCGGGTTCTTCTGACAGTGTGAGCCGGGGGTGGAACCCATGGGATACAAAAAAAGGGGAGGTACCTAGAGCCGCATGTGGGGCATTGTTGAAGGCAAACTCCGCAAGAGCGATGTAGGATACCCAATCCTCCTGTAAATAATCGACATAGCAGCGGAGGTACTGTTCTAACGTTTGGTTAGCCCGTTCCACCTGTCCATTTGCTTGCGGCCGGTAGGCCGTAGTAGGAGCGAGCCGAGTTCCTACGGCGGAAAACAGGGCCCGCCAGAACCGGGCAACAAACTGGGGGCCACGATCCGAAATAATGGTGCAAGGGAGGCCGTGATGTTTGACTACATGTTGCAGAAAAAGCTGGGCGGTCTGACGTGCAGAGGGGAGTCCCTTACAGGGGACAAAGTGGCCCATTTTTGTGAATTGATCCACGATTACGAAAATGGTTGTATAACCCTGGGACGGGGGTAGTTCTACGATAAAATCCACATTCACCCTCTGCCATGGTCCTCGTGGCATAGGGCCTAACTGTAGTAGCCCGACGGGCTTTTGTCGAGGTACCTTCGTGCGACAGCAGGTAGGACAACCTTGCACATAGTTTTTTACATCCTGTCTCATGGTGGGCCACCAGAAATGCCTTTGTAATAGCCGGAGGGTACGGTCCTGGCCCGGATGTCCAGCCAACGGTGCGTCGTGATGGGCCCACAGGATCTTTTGGCGTGCAAGACGGGGTACAACGATCACGCCTTGACGCATAGGCAATCCAGTCGCGGGAGACGAGACTAGTTCTTGTGTTGCCGGGTCCTGTGCGGCCCAATCCTTTAGTTGTTGCGTGGTGAGACTTCCGGCCACAAAGGCCCGCTGGTCAAGGATAGCCTCTCCTCGTGCATTGAGCTCTGTAGGAACTTCCTGGCATCGGGAGAGGGCATCCGCAACTGTATTTAATTCCCCGGGCCGATAGATGATTCGGAAGTCAAAATGTGCAAAAAAGAGTGCCCACCTTGCATGACGGGCATTTTGGATCCTGGCTGTTTGGAGAAATACCAAGTTTTTGTGGTCTGTGATGACTTTCACTGGATATCGTGCTCCTTCAAGAAAGTGGCGCCATACCTCAAAGGCGGCGCGTATCGCCAATAATTCTCGATCCAGTATGGTGTAATTACGTTCCGCGGCCGTCAGTTGGCGGGAGTAGAATGCACAAGGTAAGGGGTTTTGTTCGGGTATCACAGGTTGGGAGAGTACGGCTCCCAGTGCTACACTGGAAGCATCTGTTTCCACGATAAAGGGTTTTGTGAAGTCGGGGTGTCGAAGGATGGGGGCGACGGTGAAGGTGGCCTTCAATTGATCAAAGGCCGTCTGCTGTGCTGGGCCCCACGCGTAAGGTTGGCCCTTTTTTAAGAGGGCTGTTAAGGGGGCCGTTAGGTCAGCGTACTGCGGGATATATTGTCTATAGTAGTTCGCGCTTCCTAAAAAGCGTTGGAGAGGTTTGACCGCTTGTGGGGCGGGCCACACTCGAATTGCTTCTACCTTTGAAGGATCCATGTTGATACCCTTTGCCGAAATCACGAACCCCAAAAAGGGGACTTCCGTTTGGTGGAACGCACATTTCTCTCTCTTACAGTACAATCGGTACTGGCGTAAGCGCTGTAGGACAATCCTTACATGCTGGGTATGTTGTTGGAGGTCCGAAGAAAAGACAAGGATGTCGTCCAGGTAGGCAACGACGAATTGATCAAGGATATCTCGGAATATATCATTAATTAAGTGTTGGAAGGCGGCGGGTGCGTTGGCAAGGCCATAGGGCATGACGAGGTATTCAAAATGCCCATATCTCGTACGAAAGGCGGTCTTCCACTCGTCCCCTTCCTTTACGCGAAGCAGATTGTATGCCCCGCGTAGATCAAGCTTTGTGAAAAGGGTGGCTCCTTGGAGTCGGTTCAGGAGTTCGGGAATCAGGGGGAGAGGATATCTGTTCTTCACCGTGATGGCGTTAAGCCCTCTGTAATCGATGCACGGCCTTAGTCCCCCATCCTTTTTGGGCACAAAAAAAAGAGGGGCACCCCCTGGGGAGGTCGAGGGGCGAATGAACCCCTTGGCAAGGTTATCATCAATATACTCTTTTAACGTTTGCAACTCGGGTTCTGATAGGGCATAAATCCGCCCATAGGGTGGTACCGTGTTGGGCAGCAGGGAAATGGTACAATCGTAGGGGCGGTGTGGGGGGAGTTCCAGGGCTTGTTGTTTACGGAACACGTCTTCCAGGTCACGGTACATGACAGGTAGCGTAGAAGGCTCTGTGGAGGCGACGATAGTACCCCGAGCATAACCGCCTGGCTGGGATGAAGGCGGTTGGCAGCACGATTTACAGAAAGGGGACAAAAAGGATATTTTTTTGTGTTCCCAGTTGATTAAGGGATTGTGTTTTCGCAGCCAGGCAATTCCCAGAACCACGGGGAAGGCGGGCGTACTGACCGCATCCAAGGTCAGTCGCTCCCAATGGGGCCCCATCCAGCAGTCAAGAGCAGGAGTGCTATGTGTCACTGTGCCCGAAATCAACGGGGACCCGTCAATGGCAAAGATGGCTTTGGGAGTAGGCTTGGATACCAAGGGAATTCCATATTTCTGTGCAACGAAAGCGTCAATAAAATTGCCAGAAGCCCCGGAATCCACAAGGGCCAGGAGGACCACAGCTTTTGTTGCCTGGACCTGCAACATTACCGGGACTTGCAATTGGTCCCCTTGCAGGGGTTTTATCATCCTCTGCCTAGGTTCCACTGAGGGGTACTGGTTATTCTTTACCGAGGTGCCCCCTGCCCACCCCGGCCTCGGTCGTTTCCCGGCCCCCGGCGATTGGGGGGTAGTTGAGGGCAGGAGCTGGTAAAATGTCCTGCCAGGCCGCAATAATAACACAATTTCCCTACCCGGCATCGTTCTTTTTCCTGTACATCTAAGGGACCTCGAGACGCCCCAATCTGCATCGGTTCAGGTTCCTCTATTTTTGCTGTTCCTACCCCCATCGGGGGGTTTCTGGGAGCCCATAGCCGGGTTGTGTCCTGTCGCCGTTCTCGCCGTCGCTCCGTGAGCCGTTCATCTATCTGGCAAGCTAGATTGACGAGTTCCCCCCACTTCTCGGGGGTCCCTGCTAGGGCCAGCTGGTCTTTAATGTCATCGCTAAGGCCTTTACGAAACAAGACCTTTAATACCTCGTCCGCCCATCCAAGTTCCACTGCCAGCTGTTGGAAGCGGGTGACATACTCCAAGAGGGGGCCTTTACCCTGTTTTAAGGTCATAATGGCCGCCTCCGCGTCCCGTTTACGATGGGGGTAATCAAACAAAAATTGGAATTCTCGAAGAAACCCTTCCAAGTCCTGTAACAGGGGGCTATTTTTAAGGAGGAGGGGTGTTGCCCAATCCAGGGCAAGACCGTCCAAGTGCCCAATGATAAAGGCCACCTTGGCTGAGTCCGAGGCATACGTACGGGGTTGTATTTGAAATGCCAATTTGCATAGGGCTAAGAACCCCTGAAAGAGCTTCCTGTCCCCTCCGAACTTTTGGATGGGGGGATGGCGAGGCTCCCTCCCCTGGGGCTCTGCTTCTACGGCAACCGGTGGGTGCGATGGGCCTGCTAGGGGTGCCTCGTCTACGTCTTGCAAACCTGCGCCTCCCACCGCTCCCTGCTCCTTTAAGTCTTGTAGTTCTAGAGCCAGGGCTTGAATGGCTCGCCCCATTTCTTCAACCTGTTGTGCCAGATCCATGGTCCCAGCTGGCGATACTGTGAGGGTTGGTAAGGGAAATGGGGGAAGGATGAACCCACGGACCTGGTATCCCCACTCACACCCCGCCTTACAGGACTCCTGCAAAGAAGGAGGATCACAATTGCCCTGGAGAAAAAGTCCCCTCAGGTTGACATGTGGCCCTATTAGTTCCCAAGGGAACAGGGCCGTCTCATCACAGGGGTGATCAGTGCAATGTGTGTGCAGCCTTCTGCCCAGTTGCAGGGGGAACAAGTCCCTGCCCGTAACCACACGCCCCACCCACACCGTGCACAGAAGAAGTTCCACCCCGTGAGGGGATCCGTGTAGGAGGGGGGAAGCACCACCCGGGACGGGGGGACCGGAGGGGAAAAGCCCCAACCCCACAAGGAAGGGAAACAAGGATAGGGCCCAAGGGACAACAAACAGGCTTGTGCACCACACCCACACACTCCACTCCCCACCCCACACTCACTCGCCTCGCACGCTCCACACGCTCTCCGTCCACACTCCTTCCACACTCCACTGCCTCGTACGCCAAATGCTCCAAGTCTAGGGTCAACGCTCCACACCACTCTCCAGGGGCCAGCTTCACAGAGAACTGATCGCCGGCGGGGAAGCATTGCCCGCTTCCGCCTTAAGAGGCCCTAGCCCCGCCCCTGTTGTGCCTGCAGCCGCGCCGACCTCTGCAGCATCCCTGCTGGCTCCGCCCCCTTGTTCCCCGGCGGTTCAACGTCTTCCGGTAAGGGGACCCTGCCCTCGCTGCTGCTTGCGGGGTCTTGCTCTGCGGGTGCGGTTTCTGCTGGTGGGGTTTTCTCTGGCTCCAGGCCACCCCCCTCCGTACCTCTGGTTGTCTTGTGGGGGGGCCTCCACCGTGCTAGGTGCCCCTTACCCCTGACATACACAGTGCTGTCTTTCTTGGGCACCAACCCCTGAGAACAGTAATATGTATGAATGTGTATGCCACTACCCTGCCCCACCCTAAGGTCTAGAAAGATTAGTTCCAAAACACCGTCTGCACAAATACTGCACAACCACATTATCACATAATCACCACAATAGCAAAAGAGATTAAAATAAATAAATAATGAGCCTTCTGAGTGAGTATTTAACATGCTGCTGTATGGGAGGGTATTCTTTTTACAGGGTTGTACAACTAGTTACAGATTGTGGGGTTTTTTCCATAAAAAAGGGGGTTTGATTCTATGACTATCGCAAAATAAATGGGGAAATATTCTTGCTTTTAAAAACTTTAATCTTGCAAGCTTTGTGCTAATCAGCTCTACTTAAGAAATGTTTATCCTGAGATTTTAAAATGTTAGAGGGTGCCTATTTTAGGTACACCTTGTTTTAAATGCTTGGTCAAAAGGAGTAGTCCTATTTCAAGACTCCCCCCTTCTGCCATGTGTGTGTGTGTGTTACCAAAAAAAAACACCAAAAAACTATAAAGGGTCACAATTGAATGTATTGTGTACTCTATCATATTAACAAAGTAAGCTATAATCTTGAGGAAGTTGTTAAGCCGGATCACCATAAGGGTCCAAGAACCCGGGCTAAAGGATGCAGCTACACATTGCTGTCTTTCCTGGGCACCAACCCCTGGGAACAGCAATATGTATGAATGTGTATGCCACTACCCTGCCCCACCCTAAGGTCTAGGAAGATTAGTTCCAAAGCGCCGTCTGCACAAACACTACACAACCACATTGTCTCATAAACACCACAATAGCAAAAGAGATTTAAAGAAAATAATGAGCCTTCTGAGTGAGCATTTAATACACTTGATAAGAAACTTTGCAGGGGTGGCAAAATTTGCTGTAAGGGGTCTAGGAGTGCGAGTTAGCTGGTTCTTATTTTCAAGGCCTGTCCTGGATTAATTTGGCCAGACCTGTTTCTCCTTCTAATTTCCCCACCCCCCATGGTTAGCGAATACCAAGACTGCTAACTAGAACAAGGGAGAGAGAGATGGCTAAACAGACATCTCCACAACTGCAAGAGGGTAAGTGTTTTATTCTAGTTTTTTGGGGAGAGGGCCATCTGGGGAATGAAGGGAAAATTACTGAGACCCCCTTTTTTTCTAGATCAACAGTTACGTTCTGGAGGAACTATCAACCTAACCTTCAGAGAGGTGTTCAGCGATAGCAACAGTGATGGTAGGCCTTTTTTTTCTCATGTTAAGCAGATTTTTTTTCTATGCAGTGTGGGACAGGGGTATTGACCACCTTTGTGTTTTTGCAGACATGGCAAATTGTGCAAAACCCTCCCCGCCTAAAAGATTGATGGCTGTTCTTAAAAATAAAGGCAAAGACTATGTTGCTGAAACAGATCAGTATGCTGTTGAGTAAAAATAAAATGAAAACGTGCGTGTGTGCGTGTGTTTGTGTGTGTGTGTTTAAAAGATCAATTAATCATCTCTCTGTTTTATTCGCAGATATGGCATGGGGCAGAGTAGCCTTGCTATTACTAGGCCCTGCAGTGGTAGCACATCAGCCTGAGCCTCCCTGCATACCCGCTGCAGCAACTGTAGTTCCAGATCAACCAAGGCCAACCCATGCATGCAATGCAAAATGACGTGCTGATGCCCCTCTAGTTCCACACAAAGCTGGTAAAAAAACAAAAAAAACCACACACCACTTAATTGACACTCCTGCAACAATAAGTGAAGAAGGATCCTCGGGTGTATCAACTAATGTTAATTTTGGCAATGTTGAGCATGCTTTTGATTTCTGTGCAAGGGTGTGGAGGTTAAAGAGGGATGTAAGCAATAAGGAGCAGGAGGTTATTTTACTGGAGCAGAAGGCTAAAAAGGAACGCGCTTTGCTTAAACTGCAGAAAGAAAAATGTAAAAAACTCATGCAGTATGTTTTTAAGACTGTTATAGAAGCTAACGACTCTTTAAATTGTGTTAAAGCTGTAGATGCTTTAACTGAGGAATTAAAGATAACTAAGCAGTATTTTAAGGGTACTGGGGTCATGCTACAACCAACTGTACGGGGTCATGCTACAACCAAGCAGAAGGGTGGGGGGCTCAAAAACAGACATGACGCTCGATCAAGGGGTGCTGAGGGGTACTGGTGCTTGAAGAAAATATTTTAAAAGGCACGCAATACTTTAAAAAGAAAAAAGGCTGGAAAACGCAGAGCTGAGGTTAGTGCTGGATCAGCTGAGGAGGCTTTTTCGGAGACCGCCTCAGCAGCAGACCCTATCGCTGATAGTTGTGGGGCCTCTATTGTTGACTCCCCTGAACCTACAACCCCCGATGCCTCTAATGAGGAAGGGGTTGAAATTGCACCGCAGCAACCAGGGGCAGTATTTCTTCAAAGGGTTGATCAATGGGACTACCCCGTCGGGCGTTTTAATGCTACGTTATATGGCGAAAGCTTCCGGTTTGTTAATCTTGAGCATGCCGCTAACCCTTTAGAAGCTGAATTAGCTATGCGTGACTGCATACAGGGGGTTCTACAGGAGGTCCAAAGTAGAAATTCCCCTAATGATTTTATCCAACTTAGACTGTCGGGGTTGGGTCTAAATCGTCCAATTTTCTCAAACAGCCGTGCCAACCAAATCTTTAGTGCTGACCAATTTTTTGATGATGTGGCAAATTTTATACAGAGCAACGCTGAAGTTCTTTTTTCAGGGGAGCTGACCTTAATAGTTACGGTGATAAAGAATCCTGGGGGAGGAGCACGTAGAGTACTTAGATCTATTTCACATGAAGATATACCTAAAAAGAAATGGATGCACCTAGTTGATTTTAACTACAGAGGCAGGAAGCTCTGTTTTGCAGGGGGGCTTTTGAAAGTATTAATGGGCCAAAATACTGAAGATGGGCTAGTGTTAGAGGAGGCCCGCCGCATGCATCAGCAGTTGGGGTTTAACGAAACGAAAAAAATAAGGCTTTCAGACGTAGCTGCTTTTGAAAACCTTTTAAATATTAACATCAAAGTGGTACATCGCACAGATGGCATGGAATGGGTGATTTATAAAACTGGCTCTCCCGAGCAGATTAAAACGGTTCATATGTTGGTACACGAAGGCCATTTCTATGGCATCTTGGACATAAAAAAGCTTTTTGGAGCTAAGTGCTTATGTGAATTTTGCCATACGCTTTACAGTCATAGACACGACTGTACCAGACGTTGCCGTCTCTGTCTAGACACCTCCTGCAGTCAGGTAGCAAGAACTAGACAGTTTAAATGCCCTAGCTGTCTGCTCTTTTGCAGATCTAGGGACTGCTTAGAGAGGCATAGGTCCCTGGCAGAGGAAGGCAGGAATGAATGCGAGCTAAAAATCCAATGCCCCAAATGTAACACCTATGTTGATAAAGAACACGATTGTAAGGGGAGGAAATGTGGTCAGTGCAGACAATCGATTCAGGATATAAACACCCACTTATGCTATATGGCCTGTCTTTACAAACCTGAAAAATCTGAAAAGTATATATTTTATGACTTTGAGTGTACCCAGGAAAGAGGTGTGCATGAGCCAAATTACATTTACGCTACACATCTTAAGGGGGTGAAAATCTGGGAATTTAAGGGAGAAGAGTGTGTTAAACATTTTCTCAAAGCGTTTATGCACCCCAGATTCCAAAAATTCAGCTATCTGGGTCACAATGCATCTCGATATGATTAGTATTTTATTGTGCAAGAGATGGTTAAACAGAAGTTTGAGATAGATCTGTTAGCTCAGGGGATTAAATTACTTAGCATAACAGTACCAGCATTCCAATGGCATTTCATTGACTCAGTTAGGAATAAGTTTTATTCCAATGAAACTTAGCAAGCTTCCAAAAGCCATGGGGTTTCAAGACTACAAGAGGTATTTCCCCCATTTTTTTAATACCAAGGCCAACCAGAACTATGTAGGAGTCATGCCCGCTCCTAGCTATTGTGGGGTAGACACCATGATGCCTGAAGATAAGGCAGACTTTCTGGCATGGTACGAGATTAACAAGGATAGCCAGTTTGATCTGCAGAAAGATTACTGTCAGCAAGACGTTAAAATTTTGAGGGAGGCTTATGTGCGATACAGAAGTGGAATTATGAAAATGATGGAAAAAGGGAGCCGCTGGGGATGAAAGATGGTGCCATCCTGGTAGAAGAGGGGCATATAGACCCTTTCCAGTATTTAACTATAGCCTCAGTCGGTCAAGCCATGTTCAGATTCCTCTGCTTAGAGCAGAATACCATGGCACTTGCACCTCCTGACAATTACCAGCAGAATGCAAAAAGGTTTTCAAGCCCTTCCATCCAGTGGCTTTCGTTTATAGAGCTTAAAGAAAAAGTCCCAATTCGGCATGCTCTGCAGGGTGGAGAATTTAAAGTGGGGCCTTTTTGGTTGGATGGGTATGCTGTTATTAATGGGGGGGGAAACAGTCTTTGAATTCAACTGGTGTTTTTATAATGACTGTGTGAAATGCTACTCGACAGGGGCTGTGAACCCTTTGAGAGGGTCCACTTATGGTTTTCTCGCCTACCAGACCCAGCGTAAGGAAGATTTTCTCAGGGCTAGTGGTTTAGTAGTCAGATCCCTCTGGGAACATGACTGGAGGGCTATGCTGGAGACAGACCTTGAGTTGCAAGAATTTCTTAGAGCTAGCGGGATGCCCCAGTCCTTGCTTCCTAGGAATTCTCTGTATGGAGGGAGGACAAATGCTATATATCTCTATTACCTGACGGCTCCCGGGGAAGAGGTGCGGTATTATGATTTTACCAGTTTGTAACCGTATGTGAATAAGACAAAAGAATACCCGGTTGGGCACCCAGAGATAATCTGTAAAAATTTTGACCCTCTATCTGACTACTTTGGTCTTGCCAGAGTGAAAGTGTACCCTCCTCTAGCTCTCTTTTTTCCTGTGTTACCTGTACGGGTAGGAGGAAAGTTTGTGTTTCCGCTGTGTGGATTGTGCATGGAGACCATACAGCACACCACATGTTCTCACACAGAGGAGGAGAGAACACTGGAGGGGACATGGGCCACTGTTGAGTTGAGTGTCGCTCTGGAGAAGGGTTACAGGGTGGGAAAAATCTTCAAAGTCTGGCACTTTGAAAACAAGTCTGATAAGCTCTTTGTTGACTACATAAACATGCATCTCAGGCATAAACAGGAGGCCTTCAGCTATCCCAGCTGGTGCACTACTGAGGAGAAACAGGCTAGCTATGTTGAGGAGTACTATAGGAAAGAAGAGGTACGCTTATGCCCCGATCATATTGAGGTGAACCCCGCAAAATGTAGTATCACTAAACTCTACCTTAATTCTTTCTGGGGAAAGTTTGCGCAAAGGTCCAATCTGGGTAACATGGCTGTTGTTAGATATCCTGAAGAACTTTTTCAGCTTGTGTTTTCCCCCCACTGCGTTATTTCTTCTTGCGAGTTCTTGGGGGAGGATGCGGCCTGTGTGTGCTGGAAAGAGTCTAAGGAGCGTTGCGTGATTTCAAGCACCACCAATATTTTTATAGCTGCCTTTACAACTGCCTACGCACGCCTGGAGTTGTACAGGGTGCTAGAAGGTTTGCAGGAGCGCTGCCTTTACCACGATACAGACTCTGTCATATATGTGAGCCGCAAGGGGGAGTGGGATCCTCCTCTCGGTGACTATTTAGGAGATCTGACGAGCGAACTTCCCCCAAATCAACACATTGTAGAATATGCTTCAGGAGGTCCTAAAACGTATGGCTACAAGCTGAGTAATGGTAAAGTGTGCATGAAGGTGAAGGGGATTACAATGAACAGCGCCAATTGTGAAAAAGTCAATTTTGAGACTTTGAAAGATCTGGTTTGGGACTATAATCCAGGGCAGGAAGAAGCTAAAAAGATAACGATTGAACAACCCTCCATAGTAAGAGACAAAAACCGTTTTCAAATAGAGACAAGGACTCTTAGGAAAACACAGAGAGTGGTGTATGATAAGAGGGTGCTTGGAGAAGACTACCGTAGTCTGCCCTACGGGTATTAACCATGGACACTAGGTGGCAACACCCTTTCTCTGCTCTGATCGCAGGGCCGAGCGGATCTGGTAAAACGTACTTTATAAAAAATCTGTTAGACCATGGGAGGCATGTGCTTTCCAGCATGCCTGATAATGTAGTATGGTGTTACAGCTGCTGGCAGCCATTGTATAAAGTGATACTTTGTAATTACCCCTTTGTTAAGTTTGTAGAGGGTCTGCCCGAAAGTCTGACTGATAATGTTTTGTTCCCTATTCATAAAACGAGCTGGGTCATAGTAGATGATCTAATGCAGGCTGCCTCAGAGAGTGAAGAGGTAGAAAAATGTTTCACGAAGTATGTACACCACCATAACCTTTCCATTCTTTATATAGTTCAGAACCTCTTCTGCAGGGGTAAAAAGAGCAGAACCATTCACTTGAACGCAAAGTATTTGGTGATTTTTAAGAATCCTAGAGATAAGCTTCAGGTGGCCGTTCTAGCCCGACAAATGTACCCCGGAAAATCCCAGTTTTTCCTGGAATCTTACGCAGATGCGACCCGTAAACCCTACGGTTATTTGGTGGTGGATTTAATCCCCACCACCCCTGAGGAGTACAGATTAAGAACGGGGCTCTTCCCTCCTGATTGGCCGATCGTATATACTATGAAAAAAGGGAGTAAAAGACGCTGATTTTTCCTCACCACTCCCCCTTTTTGTATCGCCTCTGCGGGCTCAACATGTCGGCTCGGGTGCAGAGAAACCTACCTCTTCTGAAGCTACTTGTCAGGGCGCCGTTAAGTCAGCGGAAGGCTATTCTTTGTGCTGCTTCTGATGATCTGTTGATTGCCATATCTGAAATTGCTCTTAATGTTTTAAAGGGAAACCTCCCCCTCAACCCCCGACAGATAGGGGTGTTGAAGAGAGAGCGAAAGGCTATAAAAAGCCTATCTAATAAAAATACCTCTCTTAAAAGAAAGCGGCAGCTGCTGAAACAAAGAGGAGGCTTTCTTGCTCCCTTACTGAGCATAGCCATTCCTCTCCTTACTGGCCTACTAACAAGACAATAATGGAATACAGCGAGAAAATGTATCTCGTGCCTGAGCGTCAGCTAGAACAGCTGAGAGTTAGCCCTCCTCCAAACGAGGTGCCCATTACACTCGCTGTAACCCGCACATTGGATGCAGAAATGAAACACATTCTGCAAAGATCTGACTTGGGGGAGTATGAGAAGGCTAATCAGTATGCTTCTGTACTTCAAAAATATTTAACTTTGGTGAAGCAGGGGGATGTGGAGAAGGGGAGACTCACATTGCAGATGCCCCCTTCGGATGATACATCCCACTCTGATCACATTTCAGGGTCAGACCCGATCATTCAGGATGTGTTGAGGGGGGTTACTAAGCAGAATCAGGTCAATGCTGAACTTCTGCTGGATAAACTAAGGCAGGCTACTCCTCAACCCGCCTGGGATGAACGGGGTACTTTTTTGTACAAAGGCACGCCAGTAAGAGGCTCTACCATGCTGGACCTGGTGCGTGCAGCTACTCAGCACCACGCTCTCAAAAAAAACCCAGCGGGCTGGGATGTTTTTGTAAAAGCCTTGGCTGAAGCAAACGTCCCCTCCTCTCTGATAAGAAATACCTCTACCCGGGAACATCTTAACAATGCCAAATCATCCATCATGGCCCCGCTCGAACCATCCTCTCCCCTTACCCCTTCTAGAACTAGACTGGCCGGTATGTTCAACTGGATCAGGATGTAAAAAAACAATGTCTTGTGAATTATGTGTACTTTTAAATAAATGTTTAACTTTTCTTTTAAAGAACGAATTTTGTCTTGTGTATTACTTTTAACCCCGTCAGGGAAAAGAACAAACAGTCCTGATTAGTTTTAAACCCACAAGGGGGAGCTTTATTGAAAAACATGGCTGTGAAATTCAGTACAGGAAACACAGGTCTGGGCTTGTCGTAACATGCCCGCCATAATCCTGGGCCTGTCCAAACAGTACTTTTTATTTTTTACAAAACGAGTCACCATTTGATCATTTTCTGCTAAATTATCAGAATACATTTCCACAATTTGTTGAAAAGATAAACCCTTGCACCGGTGATGGAGGAAAAAGACACAATGAAAACCACAGGCCACAGAGTTCGGGTCTTGTAATTGAGAACGTTGAAATACGTTCCTACAACCATTCCTGTTCAAAAAATTTAAAATGCTTCTAGGGAACAGGGCACTGTCAGGGGGTTGTCCGTAAGAGTCAAAAAACTCGCCCTGGTTGTGTTCTGTCAGGTAGATGGCCAACCAATGTTCTCCAGGATGGGTATGGGGGTGTGTGTTGACCACCAGCCCAACAGGCCTTTGCGCCAATCTCCCTTTAGGGAGCCAATCGCTTGGGAACACATCTAAGAAAGTCTTTCTTGTGTAAGGGTCTGATGATAAAACACGTAATAACTGTCTGGTGTCCATGTTACATATAGTCAAACAGCACGTTTCTCCTCTGGTTTATCTCTATTACATTGTCAAAAACAGTATAAACGATCATGTTGATGGTGATGGGTAAGGCTACAGCAAAGCGTATTTCCACCCTCAGGTTTCCATTTTTAATCAGCGAGTAATGATCGCTGCCTTCCTGATAGAGAGACAGATCAAAGGCAAACAGCATGTACCCCAGTGCAAACTTCTCGTGGTTGATTAGGAGGGCACTGTGTTTTCCAGTGGTTTGTACCAAATGCATGTATTCCCTCACTCAGTTTCCAGCTGTGAAGTCCGGTTGCAACGGCTTGGCCGGAATATGCTCTCCATCCACATAGAGTGCCACAAAATTAATATCATTGTGTTTGAAATGAAAGGGGTTCTTTGCATAATTCCTGCTGTGTGCATCATTATCCACCATTCCCAGAACCAGCAGCTTGGGGAGTTGCCCCAGAAACAGGTTCTCCTGATTACTGACACGACCGCTGGTGGGGATGCTGAACACTTTCATGCCCACCCAATCCACAGGTTATTTAGCATTGGAGCTAAGCAAGGCCTCGGCATGTCCTAGGCGAACTCCTGGTGCCTCTCTTACTTTTTTCACCAAAAGCGAGGCATTTAGAACTTGCAACTTGTACCGCCTAGCAGGCTCATTACTCATGAGGCAGAAAGAATCCTTGCTCGGTGTCAGTTTTATTTTCACATCCACCCCGTTCAAAAGCAGTTTTTCTTGAAAAAGCAGGTCGCTGTGGAGGGGGCCCCACAGCTCAACTTTTCTGCTGTCTCTGGTAATGTGTGCCCTTTTCTTAAAACCCTCATTACCCTCCTCCAAATCTGTTGTTTTGTGATGTCCTACAGTGTCTTTGTAAAAGAGGCCTGCAGAAAGTTGTGTGGAGAGGGCATCTCCGCCGTAATTGAGCACAGATTCTATGAATGCCTTGTAAGGGTAGCAGTTGTTGCTCTGGCTAATGAGGCGATCCCCCAGGGTAACATCCAACTGGCTGAATATGGAGGCCACAGGATAGTTCACCAAGATCACTTCTGTGTCTGCATCGATATTTGCGCCGTTTTCCTTTACAATCTTACAGGTGAGGTAGAGTAACGTGTTGCTGAAATCCAAATAGTCTATTCCATTTCCAGCAATGAAAAAATCAAGAGGGGCTGTCTCCCCCACAGCCGAGAGAGGGGGGATTTCAATGTACATACTCTTCTCGATGCCGGTTTGTGTGTGGGCTACTTGAAACAGGTCTAGTTCAGATTTGGTGCATTCCTCGGATCCACAGTGAATAAAAGCCATGTTGATTAAAAGATATCTCCCTTCCTTAGAGCCAAATGCCTCCTCTTTCGTACAGCCTTCCTCCGCTTCTGGTGTGGTCTCCTCTGCACAATC